>CM021106.1:370971738-371527129 GCA_007115665.2 Sequoiadendron giganteum
AAAAATTTAGAGAGGGAAGAAGGGAGGGAGATAGATATTGGAGAGGGAAGGAGAGAGAGATGGACATGTAGAGACAGTTCTTGAGCTCAAGGAAGATATTGTTAGATAAAGGGATGGAGATAGTGAGAGAGAGAGGTCTAGATAATAAAAGATGAAAATGAGTGAGATAGATGAAATTTGACCTCCTGAGTACTAAAATTTGACCTCCTGATTACTGACATTTGACATGCTGATTACTGAAATTTGACTAAGTTTGAAATTTTTAAGATCTTCCAAAAACTAGAATTTGCATTATAACTCTTAGAGATCTGAAACCACTCTCAAACATCCTGCCTATATATACATGAAATATAACTTAAAGTATAAGAAAGTAAATATCCATATGTAAATCAATGTATATAGTTTCCCTGACAAAGAAAGCAAAAATCTAGTTTTGTGCAAAGTAGTCCATTTGGCGCTCACCAAATGACTCATCACATTTGGCGCTCGCCAAAAGGCCTGCTTTAGACATGTTAATTAACATGATTTGCTAAATTTTCTCATATTTTTGACCCTGCTCCCCATCTTATTTGCACATCTTTCAATGCAAGTTTATTAAAAAAAATCATGATAGCGTTAATCTCTATCTCAGCTATCTAAATATTAAAAAAAAAAATCATTTTGATTTAAGGTTTTGATCCATGGCTTCTATTGTAAATGCCTTCGCTTTTGGTCAAAAACCAACATGTGCTAGGTTTAGGATAGATTTTTACACATTCATCAGAGCGTGAAACAAATTACGTTTTTTGAAACTAGACTCCATTCTACACATGATGAAAAAAAAAAAATCAATTAGTTTGCAAAAAAATTGGGGGGGAGCACGCTCAAATTTCAACTTTTTAGGATGTGTCCACTTTGAAAATTCATAAAATATTATATATTCATTAAAAAAATTATCCGAAAGAAGGAGGATAAACTTCATGGTGTTAGCTAATTTCTCACCATTGGGATTTTTGAAATTCTAAAAAAAGTTAACCAAAAAGGGGGGAGCCCTCAGGCGCTATGCTATTTTTTTTAAAAAAAACAGGATCTGTTTTGGGCCCCCACCTTTTTGAGACCCTTAATCTTCATTAATTTCAAAAAATAATTGTATCTTAGAAACTAGACTCGGAGCACTTCAACTTTTGTTCTTGCCGCATCTTGAAATTTTGAGCGTAACTATCTTCATTTTCTCGTGCAAATCAGATTTTCCTGATTTCAGAAAAAAAAAAAAGTGGCATCTTAAGAGCCAAAATTGTGTCATAGATTGGTGCACTTACCCATATCTCTTAATCACCTTTCCAACACTTGTAAAACATCAAAATTTTGATAAGTAACACAAAAGTTATGCCCATTTTACTAAAGTGTGTTTTTTTTCTTTTCCAAAACATATATTTGTTTTGCTTTTCAAAATGGATGTATGTTTTGAAAACATAAAATTAATAAAAATACTTGTAGGAAACAAATATCTTTTTTTCTTTTCAAAATGGATATCTATTTTGAAAACATAAAATTGACGAAAAATCTTTTTGGGAAATGGATACCCGTTTTGGTTTGGTATTACCAAACCAAAATCAAATTTTATTTGACCCATACAAAAAGTCAACATTGTGCTTCACGATTTTGGTAGAGTAAAAACATCTTTTTTTTCTTATTGCCACTTTTTGGCCCATCGTGATCCTACACATACCCGATACTCAACTAAGGTTGATCCTACCTTTAATCAATCAATCTTCAAAGCTTACAAATATTATTGTAGATTTGAGAGAAAACTTGGATCATTACAAAATAGCTACACCTAGAAATGGACATCGAAGCCTTAGGGCTTCCTATGAGTATCTTTTTTTTTTGGCTCTACAATTGCTCCTCTCTATAATTTTTTTATCCTTTCTTCTTTTTTGTTCATTTGGGAAAAATATAGCTTTCAACAATATCAAGAGACCTTGGGGAAAAAACCATGGTCATTTGAAATTATACAAGATTCTCATGTCTACTTGCATCACCTTCACATGGCCATACACTATGAATTCATGCCCCTTACATCATCAACCATATGTTTTTCCACATTAACCATGTCTTAGGGGCCCAAATGTACCAAGGGGCCTTTGAGAACCATCACATGTCAAATCATTTTCATTTTGAGACCATTAAAGGCATTTTGGGTCGTGTAGGAAGGTAGGTAGGGACTTTAATTCGAACAATAGACTTTCAAGATTTTGCATGTCAAAGGGGAAAGTGTTAATTTTCTAGTAGGATAGAGGAATTAAATTACCAATTATAATGCAGATTTAAATGACAAAATAAAGAAATAAAATCATAGAGGTGCGAGACAAAATTTACGTGGTTATAATGCAGATTTAAATGACAAAATAAAGAAATAAAATCATAGAGGTGCAAGACAAAATTTACGTGGTTCACCCTTTGGGCTACATCCACAAAAAACTATTCTTTTTTTTATTAATCTTCAACGAAACACAAATACAATAACTTGCAACAATATGTTGCATTCACCAAACACAACATATGCTCTATCTTCTTCACACTGTTGTGAGCTCAATACAATAGTTTCACTACACTCCCATGTTCTTTGTTGTGTGTTTGTTTCTCTTAACTGCAACTTCTCAAATTCCCTTGTGTTTTGTTCGTTACTTAATCCATAGGTTTCCTTTTCTATGATTAACACATTCTCACATGCCTATTCCAATCCCAACCACACATTATTTGATGTGTATTCCAACTTCCAACTAGAACAAGAAACTATTAATTGTTTCAAAAATTTCAAAACTAAATTCAACCAATTTTACATTAGGAATTAACAATAATTTCTTTATTAAAATAATAGGGAATTTTTTCTTCGAGGGTGCTACCCCCAACACCCCTCGCTTGGGGTGTTTCCTATAGACCCCTATTGTGGGCTTTACCCCTGGGCCCTTTTCGAGGGGGGGGGGGGGTCTAACAGAACCATAGGAGGGGATCCATCCCCTTGCACTCCCTCATTAATTAATTGGAGGGGGTGGGGGTGGAGGGCACTAAGCAAAGTGACCAAATTCATAACCTAGAGCATGATTATGCTACATATACCAACAAGAAGGGGAAAATGCCCCAAAATTCTAATAGGCATGAGAGTATGAGGAACCCCTAAATATCAAAATTGGACTTGTCAAGGATGACATGCTAGGGATAACAAGTTAGACCAACATGATGACATGAGAAAATTTGAAACTACAAAATTTGGAAAGTGGAATTTTAGGAAGGAAAGTTGGTAGTTGAGGAAAGGATGTATGAATGACCAAACACAAAATCTTGAATTTCAAGTAAAATGGGCTTAGAGGGGAAAATCAAACTTATTAGGCATGGCATGCCAACAATAACAACTTAGACCCATGACGACATGAGAAACTTCAAAATTTGCAAAGTGGAATTTTGGGAAGGAAAGTTGGAAATTGAGGAAAGGATGCGTGAATGACCAAACCCAAAATATCAGATTTCAAGGAAAATGGACTTAGAGGGGAAAATCAGACTTTTCAAGGATGGAATGCCAAGCATAACAAGTTAAACCAACATGACAATATGAGAAACTTTTAAACTATAAAATTTGTAAAGTGGAATTTTGGGAAGGAAAGTTGATAGTCGAGGAAAGGATGCATGAATGACCAAACCCAAAATCTTGAATTTCAAGGAAAATGGGCTTAGAGAGGAAAATCAAGCTTGTCGAGGATGGCATGATAGGGATAACATGTTAGACCAGCATGACGACATGAAAAACTTTGAAACTTTAAAATTTACAAAGTGACCCAAAGAAAAGAAAAATTACAAGGCATTGCCCATAAAATTATCCCACAACAAATGTTACCAAGGATATCTGATAAACACACTTTGAATGAATACCCTTAGACAAGTATTCAACATAAGGGGCTTGAATAAAGACTTTACAAATTAGTTATTTGCAAATGGTGGATAGGGCCAAAATCATAACCCAATGAGAATGAAAAATAAAAATTCAAATACATAAAACTAGGTGCCAACACACATAATACAATATAAAGAATAAATGATACAAGATATGGAAAATAACAATGTACAAAAAATGCCATAACAAATTTAATCTAAAACACATGTTCTCATCTTTGAAGTGCATTATAAAAGTGCTCAATATTGTGTGAAAAATCATGGTAAGGTTGTTAGTTTAAAGTATTTAAAATGCACAAGAAAGAGTTTCATTGTGGAAGGTAGCTCAGTATTGTTTTGGATAGAGATTCATTTTCTTGATTATTTTTGTTTGTTACTTTCCAAATATACCTTCACATGAGAAGGTTAACATGTTCAAATTGTTTTAGTACAATTTTCAAATGACACATACAAACATAAAAATAAAATATTCATTGTGAATAGACACATAAGAATACAAAATTGAAACACAAATTGTAACTTGATAAATTATCTTTTGTTAGCCAATTTTCAATTGATTGCCAACATTTTGATTTTTTTACAAGAAATGCATATGCGGCTATTTATAATATGCATAGTTATTAAAATATTTATACTCAAATCAACAAAACAAGTCTAAAATCTTTATTAATATAATCTTTACAATATTGAAAAGATGATGAGCTAGAGCAAGAGTGGATGTGAGGGTTTTGAATCCTTTGTGAGTAGAAAAAAATTAGAAGATGGTGATGTTGAAGACAATGACAATGATGATGAAGGTGATGAGGGTTGGTTTTGGGGTGTGGAAGGGGGAGGGGAAGGGGATGAGCTTCTAGATATTTTCCTTAAGCCTAGATTGAAGGAACTTCGCCCTACCCTCTCTTTGTCTTCTAGCCATGGGCCTATAGATCTTATGAATCTTTGAAGGGAAACTTTGAGTTGGACCTATGAAAGGGTTTTCTCTCCCATGCACTTGCTCTTCCTACAAAGGATCCTATCCAAGATGGGTTCGTAAATGAGGGGGTTGTGAGTGACAAGGGCCCCAAGTCCAATGAGTCTCTACTACATGCAATATTCTTGCAGTTTGGTGTTGGGGATGGTAACACCTCTATTGGATCCCCTTATGTTGTTGTTGGGTCCTCTAGTCCCCCTCCAATCCTAACATCAAGATTCTAGCATTGGAATGGCATTGGTGGAGGATTTCATCAAGCTTTTGTCTAAAGTGGTGTCCAAGGTTCCTTTTGTTGAACTTGTGTAGTGGGTTTTCCATGTCAATTGTGGCTCTTACTATTGATTTGGTGCCTAGTGATACCTCCCCACATTTCTCATCGAGGATTCATGATGCCCTAGTTGAAAAAAGCATTTGATTGCATAAGGAATGCCCTTATGGGGAGGTTCTCAAGATTTTGTCCAAATATTGATGATGTTCGTCACTAGGCTTCAAAAAGATGGTATATTTCTAGTCAGTTTCGACTGGCTACAATGTTTAATGATTTCTTCTTTTTCTCCTTCTAATCCCTTGAGGAGACCATGTGTATCTTGCAAGGTGGCCCTTAGATCTTTGGCAAATATGTCCTTTGATGGACTACTTGATTTGATGCTTCTAAGGAAAAATCTATCTGGGTCTTTATTTGGGTGAGGCTCCCAAGGCTCCCTTTAGAATATTTGGACAAAGAGATCATACGATGTATTGCTAATTCTCTTGGTTCTTTTTAATCTATTGACAAGGTCATGAAAGCCATGAAAATGCTTGGCCTTTGCTAGATTTTGTGTGTGTGTTGATATTGATAATTTGTTACCAAATACTATTAAGTTATGCTTCATGTTGGGTATCTAGGAGCAAAAAATCCATTATGAATCATCTTCAACGGTTTGCTTTCATTGCCATAGTGTTGGGAACTTTTTCCATTCATGCTAGGATATCATGGATAAGCTCCATATTTAATCCAAAAGGATCTTTCTTTCTTCTGATCATAAGAACTCAAAGGCTAATTTTGAAGAAAATTATTTGGGCTCTATAGTTGCAAGCCCTACAAGAAAAACTAAGGGGTCTTCTTTAATGAACAAGAAAAAATATATTGTTGTGTGCTTTTTGGTTCTTAATTCTTCTTTAACTTTTTGTAAGGATTCAAACTTGGTTGTAGTGGATTATATTGGAGACTTGAGGGGACCCCCATCTAAGGATAAAAGTAAACCAGATGCTTCTCCTCTAGTTAAGATTGGTTCTTCAAAGAATTATAGGACAACCCAATAGGGTCAAACTTTGCTTTAGAGCTCTTTGAAGAGGTTTGGTTTCAAACTTCTTAATTATGTCAATTATCTACTTACAGTTATGTTATTATTTATGTTGGTTGTCTCTTTGTTGTAGTGTTGTTTGGTTTGCTAGGGCCTTTCTTGTCTTAAGGCAAGTTTCTTTGTGGGTCCTTTTTCGTGTTGTTGTAGCTTTTATTGGTGTACAAGATTTTGGGGCCCTTTCATAACCTCTTGAATTCATAGCTTCAATAACAAATGTTTTCCTTAATAAAAGATAAAGCAAGTTCAATAATTTTTGCTCAAGTGTCGGAACTCATGATATCAAAAACCACATTAAAGTTACAAAAAGGCTTACTGGGGCTTGCTATAAACCTATCAATGATTATGGTCTATTTTCAAACAACACACTATTGAGCTTGAATGCAATCAACAAACTCAACACTATCAAGCCATGGAAATTTTATTTCACTTTCTATCAACATTGCAATAGAACACTTTTAAAACATGAATTGAGAAAAATAAATAAACTGCACAAAAAGTATATCTTGTTTGTTGCAAAGATGAAAGACTAACCAAAGCATACTTTAGTTGGTTTTAAAAAAATATGACAATATTAAAAACTGAATTGAAGTTATAAAAGAGTTCTTATAATTTAATATAAAGCTACAAATGATCATTATTTCCTTCAAAGTGCACATTATTGAACTTGAAAGCCATGAACAAACTTGATACTATCAAGCCATGGACATTGTTATTTTCTTTTAAATCAACATTGGAAGTGAGTACTTTTAACACATGAACTAAAAAAGGGAATACTAGATCTAAACTACACAAAAGGCATCTCATGTTTGTTTGAAAAGTCAAGGCATTAACTAAAGCAAGATCTAATTAATTCTAAGTGAATTTTTTGTCAAATTCAATGCTACATACTCACATTGTTCTTTGAAAAAATGACTAGCAAGCTTTGCTTTATAAAAAGATGCAAGCAAAATTATAAGTTTGATGAAACATTCCAAATACAATTGATTAACCAATGTCTCTTGTTCTCAATGGAGCAAAATGATACATGCTCTTAGAGCTAGATCTGAATTTTAACCATTGCTGCATCACTAACATAAATTACAATTTGCTTATTATTTTTTGATTTAACCAATTCAAATTAAAATATTATTTTCACTTTTCAAATAATCTATATTTATTTAGTTCTTATATAGATTGCTCAATAAGAAATGCACATTGAAAATTAATGATGCCCTCTATCTATCTCTGATTAGAAAATACCTCACAATAAAGATAAAATTAACTACAAAATATATTTCATTCAAATACCTTAATAAAACACAACTATAAAACCTCATAATTTGACATGGTGTGGAAGAAACCTCCTACTTATATATAAAACCTCATTTAACTCCAAATTAATCTTTAAATTTCATTCAAATGCCCCGTTAGAACATAACTATAAATGCAAAAGTTTATTCGCTCTCATTATCTTCCCCCGCTGTTGCCCGGACTTAGACATTGCAGCAACGTACAAAAATGACTTGCAGCCTTGGCCATCCAAATATCCTTATACAATCCCATTTTTTATTTACCTCTTCAAAATCCTGCTCCAAACAAGCAACCGTTACTCGAGACCGTTGCTGCTCCACAGCTGTTGTTAGTCCCTGCCATATATGGCGGAGACTTATGTTTTCAGTTGGGTAAATGCAAATAAATTTTGCTTGGGAATCGCACCAGCAGAAACGGAAAATGATTTTCCTATGGTCTGCAACGTTTTGATTTTGATTTTTTTTGGTTTTGCTATTCTCTCTGATTGGCGGGTGATATTTTTGAAGGAAAAAATTGGTGGCCAATCAAAAGCGAGTGGAGGAAAAAAATTTGTGGTTTCCTAATGTTTTGTTACGAGGGTTCTTTAGTGGGCACGTATGGAGGCATGCACATTGGGAGATGGTGACCAGCTGTTCTGTATGCATAGCTCTCCACGTTTCATCTCGGAAGAAAGACGAAAGCAACTCAGTGGAAATCGGTATACAGTTGAAATAACTAGGTGATTTCAGTTTATGCCTTTTCAGGGGAATATCTATACAGAAAATGAGCTAGCCCTGGGTTTTAGATTGTTGGCAATCTAAACAGGGATGTTGGTAACATTGTTGGTATAAAAGTATCAATTATATGCATTCTGATGCTGATTCACCTGCAAATACGGCCAATAGACATATTGCTGAAGGTTTACATTTATATTGGCCTCTCCAAAAATGACCAAGAACCAATGAGGTATGTGCTTCTCTTATGAACAACAATCTCCATTCTTTTTAAAAATTTACTTAGCCTCAAATCAGTCATGCATACCATAAGTTGCTAATTTATATGCTTCTCCAAAATCTTCATCATTGACATAATTAGCAGCATATACCTCTTTGCAAAATGGATGTTCAAATCAATACCAACGTGCCATCTGAATTTATGGCAACCTAGAAAGTATAAACTTATATCTTATCAGTAGATGGAATAATTGAAACAATCCCATCCATTTATATTGGAAGTCTACTACAATATGGTCTGAGCATGCAAATATTGCAATGGCTGATAATCAATATGAACAACAGTCACCTTGCCTATTAAATAGTGCTTGCATTTTTGAACTGCTGAAACCAATGCATATAATTCTTTATTGTATGTGCTATAATTTAATACTGCCCCTTTAAACATTTCTAGGTGATAGTATAATGATCTTCATCCTCGAAGCAAAATAGTAGCGATGGAGTAATCACTTGAATTCACCTACACTTTGAAAGATCGTTGCAGATTTAGCAATGCCAATACCAGTACCAAGTTCTTCAGATAATCAAAAGTTGCTTCTTCCCCAAGTATAATTTTCTGCCATTACCCTTGATAGCATGTAATGGGGAAACCACACATTAAAAATGACTTCGCAGATTTCTAGATGTATTGGGCTGCTCCAATAAAGTTGTGTTTCAGCACTTGAATCTACTTTCTGCCATTTCATTATAGCCTGTACTTTTGAAGGATCAGTGTTCATCTCACCATCACCAGTCATATGACCCATATAAACAAAAAGATATCCTCACAGGCTCAGATTTCTTCTCATTGAACAATAACTGATTCTCTTTCAAAATTCCAAATACGTTCTTTAGATGCAAACATGCTTCTTATATGATTTACTAAAAACCAAATTATCATTAAGATAAACAATTACACCATGGTCCATCAAAGGCCACAATACATCGTTCATGAAATGCACAAAATTTGTTGGACCATTCCAAAGTTCAAATGGTCTCGGCAACCACTCAAACAAGCCCTATTTCATTTTAAATATCTTCCAAATATCCTCTTCTTTTATGTGTGCAGTTGCTAGACCATTCCAAAGTTCAAATGGGTATCAGCAACCACTCAAACAGCCTCTATTTCATTTTAATTATCTTCCAAATATTATCTTCTTTTATGTGCGCTCAATGATATCCAAATTCTCAACGGACCTTTGTAAAATACTTGGTGTGTTGGAGCTAATTAAGCAAATCGTCTATGCAGGGCAATGGGTAGCTATTTTTAATTGTGATTTTATTTAGGCCTTAGTTTCCACACACATATGCCAAGTTCCATCTTTCTTTGGTACAATCATCACCCTATGCTTGTACAAGCCAATGTTGGGCAAAGGGAAATCTAGCAATAATTATATTTCATGCTCTATGCTTATCTTTGGTTGTAGCTCCTTAGCCTCCCTAAATACTCAAATAATTGTTTCACCAATGTATTGATTTCATGCTTATCATGATGAGTCTGCACCACATGTAACTTTTGTCCATTCACCTTAAGCTTCTCTTGACTTTGAATCATCAGAAGTACAAATTTTCCAATTGCATTAATCAACCTCTTGGCCTTAGTGGCACTAACCATGGAGATTTTGGCTTTCTTAACCATAGAACTCGGTCATTAGACTCAGTATAGAGTACCAAAAATGACCCCACATACATCAATGGGAATACATTGACCAAAATCTCAGACCCAATGTAAAAATTCATCTTACATTGCTTCTTGATGCTTATATCAATGCCTTGCCTTAGCCATCCAAGCAAGTAGGGCTATGGCTACTCCATGGTCTATGAATGCAATTCTTCCATCAACTTTTGTGAAATAAGAATAGCTTGCAAGCATATATCAAATAATGAATCTATCTTCTTATCCTTTATTCTAACTTTTATATGGAAAATCTTTGTTAGTTCTTCCTCTTCATTAATTTTGGAGCTCTCACCAACAAAACATGAATTTTTCCACACCATGCATGAAATTCTCTCATCAAAATCAAAATCCTCACTAATTTCCTTACTATTATTGATGAAGTTCAAATTGGAATGCTTCTTCCTCCATGATAGTGCAAGATCCAAGTGAATCTTCCAACACTTCTCTTCCGAGTGACCATTCTTGTCATAACGCAAATAATGGAATCTTCCTTTATTCCTACCCTTATCTTTGTATTCAACTGAAGTATTTGCCTTTTTCTTGGGTTTACCATGGTCTTTCTCCTTGCTTTTATTGCTACAATGTTGTTCATGTTTTTCCTTGCCCTCTTTCTTGAAAGAAGATTTCTTCTTGTCCAACTCAAGATAGTGTGTCTGACAACACACTTCATCAATGTTTTTGGGTTTTGACAAATATAAGCAGCTTGAGGTGCCACCCCCAAATATAGTTCATCAACACCTCTTTATCCATGACATCTTTCCCCAGTTAGACAACCTGCTTCCAAAATTCATTTGTGTACTCTTGAAAACTGTCCTTGCCTTTGACAGAAGTAGTGACATTGCATTACTTGCTCTTCCTCATGTAAAATTGGATAAAATTGCTTCCTTAGTCAAGATTTGAAGTTATCTCACTTTGAAATGGATGCAACTTTGTTACATTTTGGGAGTGAGCTTATGTAGACTAAAATAGATTTCCATCTGTAGAATCCAGCTCAGCATTGATTCTCCATCATATGGCTGAATATCGTTTTCAGCTTTAGCCTAAAAGAAACCACCTTTTGAATATCGTTTTCAGCTTTAGCCTAAAAGAAACCACCTTTTGACGTTTGTCTTTGTTCCATTTCAAACTTTTCCAATTCTTTCCTCTTCATGAGATTTCTCCTTTCCCAATTTCCTACTAAAGCAAGTAGAATGGATTCCAACCTATTTATTTTGTCCACTATACTGGAAATTATTGCTACATCACCTTCAAGCCTCTCGAATCTCACCTTATTGTGTCTTACGCAAGTTCTAGGGCCAATTTCAAACTCAAAGGATTCAAGATTGTCACTTCCACTTGATCTATTGGATGGCTTACCTCATTCACATATCTCTTTTGAGTGAACTTATGCTATAATACCACTTGATCCATAAAGAGATGAATGTTATGCCTCAAACTCTCACCAACATATGGATATAATTTCTCTCAACACATAATAGCATGCCTAAACTATATTAAATGAAAGGAAACACCTAGCAAAGAACCCACACCATGAACAAGTGACATATATGTGAAAGTAGAGATGGAGAAACCCTCAAGGGGAAGAAAACTCTAGGAAGAGTGCAATTGCTTGTGCCATGCCACTATATAACAAATATTAGGAGCATTACATCCCCTCAATTGAGTTATTGAAATATAGAAACATCACCATGCTTGCTCTACCTTCTTACATCAAGTTTTATATGTATTTTGGCATATGGATTTGTTAATAAATCATTCTTCAACCTGTGGAAAAATGAGAGTTTTGAAGCATGGTATCGATATGCATTAAAGCATAAAGGATGTATATATGTTACTTTGTGCCTTATAGGCGGCGAATTATGTTTTCGCTCAGGTAAATGCACATAGTTTTTTCTTGGAAACCATGTCAACAAAGATAAAAAATGCTATGCTCCAGGGAGTTTTGGGGATGGGGACGACGGGACATGTTTTTGGTACGGGGGTACTTTTGGGCCATTTTTTAGGGGACGACTATTAAAAAAATAAGGGAATTTTTAAAAATATAGAGAAATTTTAAATATTCATATCATAACATTGATAAAACATTCATCATAGACATTGTAGAAGATTAATACATAACATTAGACTTGAATTGAGATTTCACATGAGAATTGACTAACAAATTAAAAAAATTCAAATGCTTTCATTGTGAATGTACATACATATATAAGAATTATAAAAAAATGCCCAAAGGCTCCAAGTTTCAACTATATAATGATAAAAACATAGAAAATATATGACTCCAAGTTAAATGGGTCTTTTGCATAGGTTTTCAAGACTTGGAGTCATATATTTTCTATGTTTTTGTCATTTTATAGTTGAAACTTGGAGCCTTTGGACATTTTTTTATAATTCTTATATGTGTATGTACATTCACAATGAAAGCATTTGGATTTCTTTAATTTGTTTGTCAATTCTCATGTGAAATCTCAATTCAAGTCTAATGTTATGTATTAATCTTCTACAATGTCTATGATGAATGCTTTATCAATTATGATATGAATATTTGAAATTCTTCTATATTTTTAAAAATTCCCTTATTTTTTTAACAACCGTCCCTTGTCGTCCCCTAAAAAATGGCCCAAAAGTACCACTGTACCAGAAACACGTCTCGTCGTCCCCTGTCATCCCCGTCCCCAAAACTCCGTGGAGCATAGGTTATGGTATAGTTACAAATGTTCGATACACTTTCAATTGAATTCATATTGTTTTTGGCATGTGTCCAATGCTCAACAAGCTGTATAATTATGATATTGCTATCAGGATTCAACCATGTAGTTTTCGAGTCAAACTCATTGACCCATGATTCATGAGCAGTGGTTCACAAGAACCCATCTCTCATGATAATGAATGGTCCACTTAGTACTCATTGCATCAAGGTGATGCAATGAGTGCTAAGTGGACCATTCATTATCATGAGAGATGGGTTCTTGTGAACCACTGCTCATGAAGATGCAATGAGTGCTAAGTATACCATTCATTATCATGAGAGATGGGTTCTTGTGAACCACTAATCATGAATCATGGGTCAATGAGTTTGACTCGAAAACTACATGGTTGAATCCTAATAGCAATATCATAATTTGACACGCTATGGAAGAAACCTCCTACTTATCAAGCTGTATAATCTCAAGATGTTTAATTGTGCTGGTATCATGATGTGTCTTAAATATGTTTAATTGATCTATATTTCAATGCAAATGCCAATTTTATTTTATCATTTCCATCAATGTTCTATGTCTTCAATAAGAAATTGCATGATTTTTTTCTTTTGATCAACTACTTGCAACATTTCTTTAGGCACACATATCCCTCAAGAAACCTAGATAGCAACCACCTACAGTGTAACCTGTCATACAAATAGCTTAGGTGGAAACCATGTTGATCATAGTGAGTCCTAGCAAACAAGAACTTGAATATAGAAGTTTAAATGCAAAGGAGCCCAAAGGACTAAATCAGAAAACAACAATGGAAAACAAATAACCGAACATTGATTAAGAAATAGACTATAAAAATGAAGGGTTAGTATTAATTAAGAAATGGTCTATATCCAAGAGAAGGTATTGTTATTTGTTGTCCCATGTTGACCTGGTCGTATAATACAATGTGAAAATAATAGAGCATGCCACACATATCCCTCAAGAAATCTAGACAACAAGCACATGCAATGTAACTTTTCATATGAATCGCTTAGCTAGAAACCATGTACAGTGCAGTGATTCCAAGCAAACAAGAACTTGATTATAGAAGCTCAAATGCAAAGGAGCCCAGAGGACTAAAACTGTTGTCAAAATCCTTAATATTAAATAGGATATTCAACTCCATTCAGTTCGCATACAATACAAATATGAATTTTGTTATGAAAAATATTTAATATAAGTTGAACCTACTGGTGGATATTTTTCTTTATTTTTTAAATAGAAATTCTCCATTTTCCCTAGAAAACTAGCCAAAACCCAATCAAGAAAATATTTGTTGTTTTCTAAAGCCAAATATAAAGTGTTAGTTTTAGGATCAAAAATGCAAATAAGCAAAAAAGTAAACATAGAACAATGAACATAAAGATTTTTTATCTTGGGAAAACCCTCCTACTCGAGGGAGAAAAAAACCTAGCAAGAAATTATCTTTATAAATCTAAATAATATGTGCAGAAATAACACACAAGATCAGGCCCTAGAGGAGGCGAATTTCATACAATAGGTCTGCACTTAAATATAGTGTGAATTCCTTAGATATAAAATATTTGCTCTTCTCCTTGAAGTGAATCTGCTCCTCTTGACTGTGAATCTGTTGCTGAAGGAATTCGAATTGACTTAGATTGAATGATTTGATGATCAAATGAGGAGACACCTTCTCCTATATATACAAGTTAGTTGATCTTTCTTTCTAGGGCCGACCTAGAAGAGTACAAATTTTATTTATAAGACAAAGGTCGACTTGCCTTGAGATGATTATATTTAAGAGAAAATAGCTCCTGAAGCTACAAAACACTAACACTCCCTCTTAGCTAAGGAGGTATTTTCAAATATCCTCGTCATGGAGTCTCTCAACATGACGCCCACAATGGCTACACCCATTTGTGAAAAAAACCACATCTCAATCTCAGAGATGTACACGGGTTCATCATGGAGTCTCTCAACATGATGTCCACAATGGCTACACCCATTTGTGGAAAACACATCTCAGTCTCAGAGATGTACGAAGGTTCGTCATGGAGTCTCTCAACATGACGCCCACAATGGCTACTCCCATTTGTGGAAAGAAACACATCTCAGTCTTAGAGATGTACAAGATATCCTCGTCATGGAGTCTCTCAACATGACGTCTCATCTCAGTCTCAGAGATGTACAAGGGCTTGCACCTCATATTTCTTTGTCTCAAAAATATACACTACAAGGGTTTTCACCTCATATTTTTCTGTCTCAAATAAATATACACTACAAGGGCTTTCACCTCATATTTCTCCGTCTCAGAGAAATATACTTGCATCAACCTCCTGACCTCCTCGTCCAAGATTGCCTACAATGCTTGCCTTAGAGGAACAGTTTCCAACACACACTTTCGACACTACTGACTTGCAAGAGTCCAGGACTATCCTCCTCGACCTCATTCCAGATCACCCTATTTTGAATAGGTTTGCGGTGCTACCAATGTCAAAACAAGGTTGACTACCTTGTGCAATTCTGTTCTCTGTAGCTGAAGAGGTCTTCCAAGGACTTAGCACCTGGCCTTGCAACACTGCAACCCACTTAGCTAACACCTTCACTTCTTCTCAATGAGTCACTCTAGTTCCTCGAGACATAGGACTCCATTTTGTTGAACACAGAACTCCCTCTTGATCCCTGCCTCAATACATAGATTACAAAAATCCTCTAGAAGTGAACTCCCCTCCATTAATGGATCTTAGAACCTTAGTCCTCTTCTTGGACATGTCATTGTTTTACCCAACTCGCAAAGAACCAAAAATTGTTTTGCTTTCATAACTCTCAATCCAGTAGCCATTAGCATGTCTTTTCCAATGATCTTGGATAGGAACGTCACTGTTTTCCATAATTCTTTCTAGGGCTGCCAATAGTTGACCATGCAAGAACCATAGAGTGTTGTTCCAAATCAAGAGGATAGGATTTTTGTAGTACCGATGTTTAGTGTCTTCATCCTTATCAATCATCTTTGTTGATGCAAACTCTCCATCCAAGGCTGACCCAACCTTGTGCCCTCGAGAGATGTCACCAGTGAAGTTATGTGCCACCAACTCAGACTCATGGCTGCAAGCTAAGTCTTCATGTTTGTTCATTTCTCCAGTCAGCATGACTTCCTCACGGATGCCTCAAGCTTTTCCTCCTTTGAATTCCTTATGCAATCTCTAATAATTAACCCATCATCCTTTTGCTCCTCAATCCATCCTACATTTTAAGGAGATTAATAATAGTTCATACAATCAAACTACAAATGAAGCATGTAGTCATATGGCAAATATCATTAGATAGATCAATTGAAGGAATAATAGAACTTATCTTTGTCGATTCTGATATATCTTTCTTTTGACTTCATTCAATTTCTGCTCTTGGAAATGCTAATCACAACACTACAGATTACAAGGACAATCTGCTCAACTTAGTTTTCTCAGACACATTATGCAGCCAACATATTCAGTATAGAACCAGGCCTCTCACTGAATCAAGATACCATCATAGTCCATGCACATAGGGAATGGTATCGATGCGACCAATCAATCACAACCTTTGAGCACCAAGGTGATTACTAGGTCTATGATAACCTTGAATACCACATAAACATTCCTATAGAACCTACTTCAAATAGCTCCAATCTTCATTCAGAATACCAAACGAAATTGCAGTTCTCAAAGCCACACTCAGAAATCTTCACAACTAGTATGAATGGTATCTCCAAAAGGTTTCATGCCAACGATCACCACTCAAAAGAAACCATGACCTCTCCTAAAAAGTCACACGACTTAGCCATAATCAATATAAAATTAGTTGCCCCCAAATAATCGATGTCAGATCCTCTCTGCACAAGTCAACAAAATTTAGGATAAAGAATAGAAACTGAATTTCAGCCCAGAAGAATGCGATTTCATTTTATTCAAAGGTATAAAACATAAAATACTTATCTCTTTAATGTTGGTCAATTCTACAAATATCCAGCCAGTGATGCCTTTCCACCACATAATAATGAAATAATATTACGCGACTGAGAGATCTCGCTCATCCTGGGTATGAGGCCTGACACATATGATGTGTGGAACCCGTGAGTTAACTGCGATCTGGAAGAAGAAGGATCCACATGATTTGCACAGATTGGTGAAAGCATCGCTTAGATCACAAGCTCCTGATCCAGTGTAGCCGGATAGGAGTGTTGTCACACCGATTAAGCCAGTCGGTCGTATCTTGAATGCCCGTGATGGTTTGTGTGCTCCGCAAATGATATTTCTTTGGTAATCGATTGCTCCCGCCTCTCCCACAGAATATCTCAATAAAGATTACTAGTCGGTTGTAGCAGACTTCCGTGAATGAATCTGAGGTCCCCTTTGGTCACCAAACTTTTGTATGCGGCTCTCGTGATAGATGACGCCGATGCTCTTAGACCCACTGTGAACACAACTCCCTTCTATAGCAAGTCGCATGGGTGCTAGGATGAAAGTCGATGCTACAGGACACTACTATTCCCCGAGCCTGCTTCGAACTGGCTACCAACCAAAAGGGGTTTTCGTCCCTTACAATTTCCGTTCAGCCAAGAGTAGAGATATAATTGCTCTTCAAAAAATATCGGATCCAAAAAGATTATTAAATCCTCTGTTGTACAGGTGCGGACTTTTCAGAGGCAACTATCAATAATTTAGAAGCTCCCAATTCTTTCATCTGTAGAGTCACAACTCTTCCACACACCTGGCACATTCGACACCTCACTTTTCTGACAAGATTAATTTTGTCCCATTTATAATATATAAAATGCTTCAGAAGGACTCCCTCAAGTCTCGACTTAAGCGACGACTCCCATAATATTATATCTGGACGGCTTCTTAAAATAACGGCACCTTTAATTCCCAAGCACTCAAAATATTTAACACCCCCGTTACCAAGTTGCTCCTATTACGAACTTATCTTGAAGATGCAGTTGCCTCAATTAAATCATTTACTGTTAAATTCGGCTCTCTATGATCCAAAGCGGCTCTTCCAAGTCACTCACGACTTGAACGCACCAACAGCCATCTTCACCAGTCACACCCTTCACTCAAGTCTACAAGCAAATCGGTCAACTTTCCTTACAAGTCCTTCAATACTCCATGTGTCCTATGCTCTCAAAGTTCCTCCACACCTTGAAAATTTTGCTTAGTCAAATCTGATTAGATTTCTCAAACCTTAGCTCAGATACCATGTTAGTTTTAGGATCAAAAATGCAAATAAGTAGAAAAGTAAACGGAGAACAATGAACACGGAGATTTTTATCCTGGGAAAACCCTCCTACTTGAGGGAGAAAAAAACCCAGCAAAAATTCTCTTTATAAATCAGAATAATATGTGCAGAAATAGCACACAAGATCAGGCCCTAGAAGAGGCAAATTTCATATAATAGATCTGCACTTAAATATAGTGTGAATTCCTTAGATACAAAATATCTGCTCTTCTCCTTGAAGCGAATCTGCTCCTCTTGACTGCGAATCTGCTGCTGAAGGAATTCAAATTGACTTGGATTGAATGATTTGATGATCAAATGAGGAGATACCTTCTCCTATATATACAAGCTAGTTGATCTTTCTTTCTAGGGCCGACCTAGAAGAGTACAAATTTTATTTATAAGACAAAGGCCAACCTGCCTTGAGATGATTATATTTAGGAGAAAATAGCTCCCGAAGCTACAAAACACTAACATAAAGCAAGTGAAAATCTCAACTTTAGGATAGCTAAGAAAATTTTCCTTATGACACAGTTTCCAAAAAGAACTAACAGGCAATTTGATCGCGTGAAAACATTAGTTCCCCGTCTTACAGGCAGGCCTCTTATGTGCCATCCATCTCTTGTTGAGCTCCATTGTATCTTTCCAAAATCAATGCAATCTGAAACCAATGTTGCTGCAACAAAGAAACACAGTTGTATGTAGAAAGAGAGGAGGATGGAAAATGCACAAAGCCCCCATCTCATGTATGATTTGGAATTGCCATTTAGGTGTTAACACTTGAAATAATATCATAATATTTAAGATTTCCATATTGATTTTGTCATATCCAAAATAATCTTTGAATCAGGCATATAATAGAACCAAAGGTTGAATGCAAACAACAATGTAACAACAAATAAATAATATTGCGTGGAACACACAATGGAGAATAGTTGTTAATTAGTAATTGTTTCCTCACAGAATACATCATCTGCGAGGAAACAATTACTACTTGACAGATTATAAATTTATGTGTCTGGTTAGAGATTCTAATGGAAATAACTACAAGTAGTGAAAAGGAAATTATATAGCAGTCATAATAGAACTCATCTCATGTATCATTTGCAATCGCCATTTAGGTGTTAACTCTTGAAATCATATCATATTATTTGAAATTTTCCGTATTGCTTTTGTCATATTCAAAAAATTCCATAAATTTTCATGGCATCCTACGTGCCAGTGCCAAAATGGGGGCTTTGGAATAGAATATGGATATCTATCAAAAGAAAAGGAAAGGGGATTTTTGTCATATGTTATAGTTGCAACAACCATGGTAGGTTCCATGTCTTTAGGGATACCTGTTGTTTTTTGGAGCTGCATTCAATATATCTTGCAGCTCCAATTTTCTTCTTAAACTCTTCACCCTGCAAATTAACAAAGAAAGATAACTTGGTTTTGGCCAAAAATCTTACACCATGTACTGTAAATTAAATTTTAATGCAAATAATTACAACCATTAAAAATCTTGAAACATGCATAGTAATACACTAGTAGCTAAAGCCTACATGAAACCAGTGATGCCCTATGCAACTTGTCTACCACTTTGTTGTGGCACTTTACAGTCATCACAGATACCTAAAGAAAAGGAAAATCTATTAATGGGTTATTAGTCTCAAGTGACCTTTACAATTTGAGGCTCTATACAAAGTGTAACATTCCCTCAAAACAGTGCAATAAAGACCACTTACTTGAGAAGTAGTTATTGGAAATGCACCAGGGTGGTCAGGAAAGAATTATTTATCATCATACAAATCTGTGGGAACATAGAGAGGGTTCTCAAATGGCAAAAGTCACAATCACAAAAATAAGAACTAGAGACATGTAACTGCCAAAATAAAGAGCTTAAAAATACACATTGACTAATTGCAAAAAAATGATAGCCTATGGCTCACCTAGTTTGGTTCCAACAAGAATGATTGACACAATTGGTGCACAATGTCCCAATTCTGGAGTCCATTTCCATGAGGAAAAATGTTAGCATCAAATAGAGAAGAAAGTTTATAAATCTCGATTCCTAACCTGAGAAAAGCACACAAACTAATTCTTGTATTCACCACTATCAATGTTAAGGCAAGGAAGATAACAAAACTGAAACCCTGGGAATTACCTTCTTTGATATATTCACATAACTAGCTCTGGTGATCATATTCACCACTATCAATGTTCAAGCAATGAATATAACAAAACCGAAACCTCGGGAATTACCTTCTCTGATATACTCACACAACTTTGTATCTCTATAACTGAGGGGCCTCAACCTGTTGTAGTCTTCTTGACCTGCATTTAAATCCAGTTTCTATCTTTGTGAACATTTTCTAACAAAAAACTTTACAGTACCAAGAGGAGGAGCCTTGGTATAACAAAAGAAAAATAACAAACTCCAAAAATGATGACAAGAGATTTGTTTGTAGCAGTCAAAGAAATTACTCATATATTAAATTTTATAAACAAATTCAACTACTACAATTCTGTTTGAAATGATTCATTAACATTAATGAGTCTGTAGCATCCTCCAATTGTCACCAAACCTTGGGTTTTTTACATAGCCAATATCTTTGGCAATGCTACCACATCGGCCACAATGTAATCACAAGTTATAGAGATATAAAACACTTTGAGATTTATTTATTCCTATCCTTAACATAAAATATTCCTAAAAACTAATACAAAATTGATGCAGAGCGTGACTGGAAAGAGAAATGAAAAAATAGCAAAAAACCAAAAAAAACTCCCTAACTTCCCTCTAAAAAGTGATTTGGGTAACCAATCATTTATTTGCCCACAAATTGAGAAAATTATCTTTAACATCCCATTTAGCATTTGAAATCTCAAGAAATGGGGAAATTTGTTATTTCATACAATATGCAGGTAGGTAATCACCAATGAAGTATGTTGTCAAAAACCAGCCAGGTAGTCTGTCAAGACCATTCACCAGGCAGGGATATGTAAAAAATTCAAAATCCTCCAGAAATGGGTGTATATTATACTGTTTCCACAAACACCTGACTCACATGAAAATATATCATACAAGGAAAGCATGTCAACATTCTCCACCACCATCACATGAAGGCTAGCCAACTTTTGTGGTTTCATAAATCCAACAAATATGACTCAATATTTTTTATTTGCACTCTTAAAGAAATGTGGTCAAAGCCTTTTTCTAAACATTATTTCAGTGGGTTTGGTGCTAAACATTATTTGAAAACTTTGATATGGTTTTTTCTGTTTTCTATTTTCATGCAAGGGTATTGACTTTACAATCTGATTAAATAAAATACTTATGTATATGGACTTCACATAATTGTGTTTATTTGTGACAAAGAAAATTGTAATTTTATGATTATAGATTTTGATACAAAATTTCCGTTACTTTATACCATACTTTCTGAATTGGCAGGGACTGTAGCTGCATCGCAGCTCTTGTTTGTTAATGGTTTCATTAATTTTTCTTAAAAACCATACAAATGTAAAAGAAATTCAATGTTTGCTAATTATTTTATTTCATTTTTAAAGTTACATTTCATTTTTTTCATTGAATTGATAATTTTTCATTTGTAAAACAGCAGGAAAATCCTGTTCAATTAAGAATTGGAAACATAAAATAATGGAGCAACTTCTATAGTTTAATCTCCAATAATAAATAATATTCAAGTAACCTTAGAAATCAAAAACACTTCTAATGTTTGCCCATCCTAGTATTTATGATTTTCTACCTTTTCTATTAAAGAACAGAGAAACAACAAAATGACCATGACTACTCAAGCAATGTTTTGAACGGGTGTCCCCTTTTTTGGGACAACTGTAAGCAGACTGACTATGGCTACACAAGAGAAGTATTGGACACATGTCCATTGTTTTTAGATACACGATCCTGTTATGAAATGTTATTGACATACACATGAAGTGCGTCAATAGCTTTTTTCTCCCCTAAATAATGATAGCTGTGTTTTTCCTGCTATGAGTAGAGTTGCTCTGCATTTTATTTTAACATATTCTGATGAGAGAACATTATTTTGTTCTTTTTTCATATGCAAGGCATCTATGAGGTCATTTTATGAGCTAAAATTTGTCGAAATCCACAATTCCTTTACTCGTTTCACAGGCATGAGTTGTGAAGAAAGCTACAAAAAATGGTGCCGATGCTGAAAAATCAGTTGCTTGCAAGATGAAATTGGTAAGTTAGAAAGCAAAAACATCCAGTTCTTCACCTTTTGAATTATGCATATGGCAGGTTACCTAATCTTGTAAATGTACTAGTAGGTTTATTTATGAGTGCAGAGTCAGTAATGACCCTTCTAATTGAATTTTCTACCACCTCTATTTTGACCTGTTTTATGTGGCGTAGATGTTTTTTAGCCACTGTTCCACAATGGTTCACCGTCTACAGTTTTGCTCTGGATTTCATGCATAGTTTACGGTGATTAAAGAGTAGATTTATGTCTTGTGGATAATTTTACTTATATCCCTGAGTGGGAAAAGCTTTATTTGGAGACTACAAACTTCTTCCTTGGTTTGAACTCCATACAAGGGAAGAAGTTTTGGCATCAAAAATTTCCAATAATATCAATTTCGAGGACATCTGAGATGTTCCTTGACCATCTAAAGAATGGCCGGCCGTCCCCACATCGCCTGCCCCATTTTTTTTTAAAACACACACACAACTTTTAAAATAATCATTTCATTTTGCTTTGTGTGGGCCCCCACACTTCTCTAAACTCTAAAGCAATGAAATACTATACTCCTATTATCACTTATGTTCATTTTTACATGAAGAAAATTTGCAGCCAAGTTAGAAAGACAAAGAAGAGGGTTTGAAGGTGCTGTTGGAAAAACCAGCATTGGTGAGGAGTGAGGTGAAGAGTGAGGTAGCAACCAGCAAGAGAAATAAAAGAGGTATGTTAATCTTCCATTTGTTGTTTTTTTTTCAATTTTTTTCGAAGTTTCAAAAATGGAATGTATGATTTTTTGTTTTGGCTTTTATTTATTTTCAGTTTATAAATTCCAAAACAAAACAACATGAGCAGCAGTAGTGAGAGTAGTGGGCATGTTGAGAGGGAGGAAGAAAATGAAAGTGGTATAGGTGAAGGGGGACAGCCTCAAAAATATCCATTTGAATGCCCTTCTGAAGCTCTAAAAACTTATGCAAAAGGCCCCTTTAATTCTAAAAAACCTCTTCTTCAATTGGTGACAGCCCTAGACAAAGGCAAAAAGAAAAATTCAGGAGGTACTAGATTGTGGAGGTGTAACATTTGTCATGATCATTTTAATGGGAGCTACACAAGGGTGTATTCTCATCTATTGGGCTTTAAAGCCAAAGGGGTGAAGGCTTGTGAAGATATAAAGGAGGATGAGAGAGTCGAGTGTTATAGATTGCATATGGAAGCAAAATCAAAGTCTAAGGGGTTACCAATGCCAACACAATCTGCACAATCAGCTATGCATATGCCCTCTATAGTTGGTAGTGCTAATGGTAGTACTAGTGGTGATATTCATGTTTCCACAAGAGGGAAGAGGAAGACTATTACTAGTGAGCAGCCAAATACAGTTGCAAGTTTGTTCAATGTGCATGCACGAGGTGTGGCAGAGTCCTCCATTGCCAAGTTTTTCTATGCCCATGCCATCCCATTCCATGTAGCACGTTCTCCTTACTTCAAACAAATGTTCAAAGATGTAAGTGCTGCTGGTTCCTCATTCACCCCTCCTGGAGAACATAAACTACGCACTATACTCCTTGACAAAGAATATTCCAAGGTGAGTTTGGTGATGGAGGACATGAGACAGTGTTGGATTAGGACGGGCTGCTCTATTGTCATGGATGGGTGGACCGATATTAGACATCGGCCACTTATCAACATCATAGTCACATGTTCAGCTGGCTCATATTTTTTTAGAGCTATTGATTGTTCTGGGAAGTGCAAGGATGTAGAATTCCAGTTTCATATTTTGAGAGATGCTATAGAGGAGGTTGGGGCATCCAATGTTGTGCAGGTGGTTACTGATTCAGCACGTGTGTGCAAATTAGCAGGCATGATGGTGGAGGGTGCTTACGAGCACATCTTTTGGACCCCTTGTTGTGTTCATGCGTTGAACAACACATTGAAAGACATCGGGAAAATAGAATGGGTGCAACAGGTGGTGATAGAAGCTAGAGATATTCAAATGTTTATTTACAACCATCACACCTCACTAGCTCTCTTTAGAAAATTTCAAAGAAGGAATTCTTTAAACCCATGGAGACAAGATATGCCAATTATTTTATTTTGTTAGAGAGGATGCTTGAGGTGCAGGAGCCTCTACAGTTGATGATGATTAATTCAGAGTGGAATAGATGGTCTACTTTGAACACTGCAGAAGGAAAAAGCATCAAGCGAAAAGTTCTTAATGATGATTGGTGGTCCAAAGTGAGGTAAAAACTTGTTATTTTTATTAACTTGTTGATGTTCATTTTATTTATAAATTTATAATTTATAATTTGATTGCTAATATTACTAAAAAAAATCTGATTTTAATTTTCTAACTTGTCTTTTTTCAAATTTTTGTTTGCACTTGCAGATATATTTGCTCCTTCATTTCACCAGTTGTGGATGTCATTAGATATGCTAATACAAACTCTCTTAGTCTTGGAGATATTTATGAGACATTTGATAGCATGCTTGGAAAAATGAAACAATCAATTTCTAACAGGGATCCTAATTTGGGATCATATGAGCAGCACATTAAGCCCATTGTCATGCGGCAGTGGAATACTATGAACACCCCGCTTCATATGGCCGCCTTTGCTCTCAATCCCAAATGGTATGCACCAAAAGCTGGTAGGTTGCCTCCTTGTGATGACGAAGAGGTAAAAGAAGGATTAATGAAGGCCCTTGGAAAGATGTATTCAATTGAGGAGTCGAGTTTACTACGCACACAATGGCTTGCTTTTACTAATCTCTGTGGTCCAACATTTGGCAAACCAGAGGCGAAAATAGATAGAGCTACATTAGCTCAAACGAATCCTATTGGATGGTGGACATGGCATGGCAAAGATGCACCAAAGTTGAGGACGCTTGCTATTCGCCTCCTTTCACAAGTTGCTAGTTCCTCTGTTGCAGAGAGGAATTGGTCCACATACAACTTTATTCACTCTATCAAGAGGAAAAGGTTGACCTCTAGATGTGCAGAGAAGTTGGTGGTCGTGCATAGTTCTTTGCGACTCCAAGATCGTCAAACTTTAGAGTATCGGCAAACTCCAGCTTTACGGTGGGATGTTGATCCAGAGGATGCCACCCAGATTGATGAGGAGGACATACAAGAGGGATTAGTTGGAGTCCCATTAGATGAGCTAGCCCCTCATACTTGTAGTGGCAGTGACTCAAAGTCAGACTCTGATTTTGATGCAGTATTGGGAGATGCTGATTAGAGGCAACCTCATACTTTCATCACTATGTTTTACAATTTGACATTTGTGACTTTGTCATTTGGACATTTGTAGTGTAAACTTGTAGCCTTTGGGCATTTTGGTGTATGCAGCATTACTTTTTACTTTTTTCTAATTTTATATCATATGCAGATTGACAATGAATTATGGAAGCAATTAAATATTAATTTGTTTGAGTCTCATGTGAAATCTATTGTTGTGTTTTAAGGATTCTATAATGTGTATGTCAATATGATGAATGCCTTATCAATGTTCTCATATGAATATTTGAAACTTCTCTATATTTTAAAAAAATTCTATAATTTTATATAGCTGTCCCCTTTGCCATCTCCAGCCATCCCCAAAAATGGGCTAAAAAAATCCATCCCCGAAATGCATGCCCCCATCCTGGAGACTTGGTGGAACATTTGTCAGCAGATTCAGCAAAGTGGTCAGCTATTGTGTTTATGTTTATGAAATGTGCGTTAATTGCATAGTTTGTAGGTTTGTATTTATTTGTGAGCCTGAAGAATCTATAATGGTGCCATGAGCACGTGGACTGAAGCAGAGTCTTACCTTTTGAAGTATAAACCTGTGCGGAACTGCACAAGTAGATCTTTTCAATTAGATCTCGTGTTGTTCAAGTTCGTTGATGCCATGTAGGACCCATGCCATAGAAAGTGGATGTGCAAAGAATTCATGTAGAGGTTGACAAGTAGTAAATGATAAAAACCTTCTTGACAGTTATCTCAAGTTTTGCAGATTGCTGGTTATGCATGAATTGTTTACATATGTGTTCCAAAAACAAGAAATCTTGGAGCTTCGATTACAGACAAGTTCTGAGTAAAATACTTTCCTTTCCCAGATATGTGAAAAGATCAAATGACCTTGTATTAGCATAAAGATTACATTTTCCTTTCTGCAAGGGCTACTAACGTTGTGCTAAATTATAAGGTTGAAATTTGAGTTGAAGTTGGAAGGGTGTTTAAGTTTGAGTTGAAGCTGGAAGGGTAGTCATAGGCATAGTTGGAAAGATTCTAACATAAAAAGTTTCTGCTAGTAAGTTGAATATTTGTCCTAAAGTAGGCAATGCAGTTTAATGTGCCTCTGCAGTCCTGAATCTCACTCCCTAAGACTGCTAATTGCCATAAAAATAAGTCATCAAGCTCACCACTTCTCAAACCCTTCGGCCTCTGCCGACATTTGCGTCACCCAAAATAAGTCTCTTCCAATTGCCCTATATCTTCTCTAAACTTTTCAAATATTGGTCTCTTTTGCTGCACTGTGCTAATTTTTTTATGGGATTTTTTGCAGGCACAAGTGCAGATGCAAAGAAATCAGGTTAAATGGGCTAAAGTTGTGGACAGATCCAACAGCATAACGGCAAGTGCATGTACCATATGCCAGAGGGCCCTTTCTAGCGTATGTTTCCTTAACATAAAAAAATGAAATATATTTATATGAAAACCTTAACTGGGCATTGTAAGTGCAGATTAGAACCGTACCTCTGCTTTTTTCAATGGTTTTTCTCTACAAATGTGATTTCTTTAGAATCATCTGAATTTAGGAAGAAATGTCCAAGGCATTCAGGCACGTCGACTTGGATAATGCTAGCTTAGACAGTGACTCCTCCGGCCAAAACCCGAAGCCAGAGTCCATGTCAACGAGGTCAATTTCATCTTCTTGTACGGCCAGACACTAGGGTTTGAAGCCCTTCTTGAACTAGGCCAACTATGGTATAATTATCCTGCATTCGGGGTTAAGGAGATTCGAAATCAGATTCCTAGTCGTGGATGAAAACCAATACGGGCACTTAAATTTCCATGTGTAAATTTTCATATGCGTGACCATCATATTAGGGTCATAAAACAGGATATAGCTCTCCATGAGGACGAATAAGATGACATTGCAAGATTAGATACTGGCCGTGGAACCATCGTAGCCCTTCTTCCCAATCACCTGGGGTGCCACATGGACCGCCTTCTTCATATTACTCAGGTTGAATGGAGCTCGTACCTTGTTAAACTCTCACAGTTTAAGTCTATTTTCTTAACCGTTGTCATAACGCTGGCTGAGTAGCAACAATGTTTGGGAGGATAGTTGGGCCAAAGAACTCATAATAAAAGTTTTACATCTTATGATTAAGGTAGAAACAGAAAAATAAATATTTTTATGTGAGTATCTTTGATATTGATTGGGAAGTCAAAAGAAAAGAAAATGAATCTATAATTAGCTATAGGCTACAAACCACTCTTGAGTCATCCGAAAAAGCTGTTGTTTAATGGTAAATCATCTGTCGTTTAATGGTAAAAGCCTCCAAAATCTCACTTATCACATAAAAGCCAAATAACTATTGACAATTGGATGGGAACATTCTATTTCCATTTAGATTGTTCTATTTCAATTTGATGGCAACTTTCTTTTTTCATTTGCATAGTTTTTTATTTTAAACTTGTATGCAAATATTCATAACCAAATAATACTTAATTTCTTTTAAGGAAATTGTTTAAATTTGTTTAAGTTTATTTCATTCCATTGTTTAACACTTATTATTAATTGTTTAATCCAACCACATACAACTATTGCAATGCATCTATGCACAAACACATACTCTCTAACATATTAACACACATATAGTTTTCTATCAGGGTATATTTGAACCTCCTTTACAAGTGCTAGTAATAAGAAAGTGTAAAATAGTATTAAATATTTGAGAATATTTTTTTAAGGAACAATTGAAAATTTAGGGAAATGTGACATTATTTACAATATAAGAAATAAATGTATTTGTGAATGGTGAACTCAATGCATAAGTCTTTAAATGGTCGAAAATTGTCAAAGGAGTTGTAGTTAAGTGGTAGGATCATATGATTCTCATGTTAGAGATTGATGTTTTAATCTCCCCAAGTGACATATTAGTTTCAATGGAGATATTGGAGTGGTATCCCCACTTCAGTTGGAATAGTAGTCTTGAAGGTAGTGAAGGAACAATAATTATTCATGTGATGTTGGAGGCAACAAAGGAGATATATAGGCATGGTATCCTCACAAGGAGAAGAATAAGTGAGGAAAGTGTGCAAGAGAAGATGGAGGAGGAGCAAAGAGTGTGATATCTCTCTTCTAGATGCTAGAGGAGAGAAACGAGCAAGAGTGTGATCTCTCCTCTAGATGCTAGAGGAGAAATAGGAGTTGTTTAGGTGGAGCTTAAAGAGAGAGAGGAGGTAGAAGGAAAGGAGGAGATGGAGGAATTATAGTCTTGTAAAAGGAGTAGTGGAGGAAGGAAGGAGATGAGAGTGATATCCTCGTAGGTTGTGTGGATAATGAAATGTGAAATTGCAGAACAAGAGCAATACAATGAAAGTACCTATTCCATATTCAACAGTCATTTATAATAGAGCATGAAAATCAATAAATTAAATGAAATAACTATATTACTTCCACAAAACCTCATCTTTCTCCATTGATCTTCTAATTAGCATAACCTTGTGATAGCAAATGGATTGGATGATAGTATGAATTTCTCAAAAGATTGTGGATTTATGATAGATTGGAAGATGGTTGATTTATAGATTTTAACATGACATCGATCAACAACAAAAAATGATCAAAAGAATCAATGGATGAGATTGATTATGAGGTCATGAGGAATGTGCAAGTGACATGTCCTTGTGAAGGACTTGGTTGATGAGTTAACTTATTGCATGGATGAGTGAATTGATGTGCTTTTTTAGTTAACTCACTTGATTGATGGATAGAAAAATATTAATAGGATTAAATAAATAATAATTCATGTGCATGAGGAAGATCTTGAGTGAAATGTGCCAACCCGGGGGTCGGCTAATGTACTCGAGCCAGAGCATGGGGTGTAGGGGGTAATTGTGATGTGTAACTAAGGCTATGGAGATTTCAAGAGGAATGAGTTTCTTGTACTCTAGGAGGATTATCCGCGAGATGAAGCTAGATGGGAGCGACCTGAGGCGTTGTGGTGATACAAGGACAAGGTTCTCGAGTCCTTGCAAAAGAACTCAACTGCACAGTAAGAGGTGCAGAAGTACTCCAACACTTTGAAGGTGTGGCGCAAGTGATGAGGATGTCACTTAATTGAAGTGGGAGATATTCTAAGGGAGGTTTTATTGTTGAGCTTGATCTCGGATTGCATGGGATGTGGTCGGCTTAGAGTGTAGCGTTGTTGAGTCACACTCTCAAGAGGTAATTTTCCTTTATTTCACTTAAGCAAGCAATTTGCATTGCAAAATCTAAAAATGGAGATCAGATACTCTTTCATAAAAATTACAACATGGAATTTTATGCAAAAAAAAAGTAAAGATCCTAGTCCAAGCCTAGTACCTCCTCCAACAACATTGAAAACTAAAAACTCTTGCAAACTTTTGCAATTGTCATAGAGAAACTATAGCCCATAGCTAGTAGGACTTCTCACTACTAATTACTAAGAGATAGTTCCTTATCTACTAGCCAAGAAAGTGTGGAAATTGAGCTAAAGATTCCATCTGCGTCTTTAGATTCCTAGCAAACAAGGGGAGTTAAAGCATATCTTCTAGGATTACAAGTTTCCTAGTCAATTCTAGGTCAGTTTTGATTGATGGTTCTCATGCACCTTTGTCCAACTGTTATACTAAAAGCAATTTTTTTTAGAATTTATTTAGTTTTGTAGACAGTCTTCATGAGTTTTGTGGAATGCAATTTAATTACCTACTCTTTACTCTCTTAAGCTCTTCCTGCTCAGGCTGCTTAGGAAAAAAATTGAAATCGTAAATTGTTTGTAGCTAGACAACATATCTACATCCAAATATGTAGTCTTTTGTTTTTGTGGTAGGAAGATTTTACCCCACAATGCCCACTTTTTCACCGTTACAATGTTTTATTTTGTAACTTAAGTCTTACCTTTTCTTGGGTAAAATAGTAATTGAATATTACTTGCCTTTTTGTACACCCCTTCTATTTGCATTAAAACAAAAACTCCTAGAAAGATATATGGCTAGATTGAAAGGAGAGTTGACTATGTAGTGAAGAAAATAAGAAGCATTACCTAAATGAACCTGCGGTTAGCTTATCCCAGACCATTGAATGGTCATGATTTGTAGATAATTTGTTCCAATGCAGAGGCTTCAACTTGGCCTACAAATTTCCACCATCTTCTTGGGTCACATTAGTTTTTTTTGTAGATTTTATAGGACCTAAATTGCAAATGCAACCAAGGGCAAGGATGTTTAATTAACTTAATTTAGTAGTCCCTTTCAATTATAAATTGTCCAACATTATGAGCATTGGTAAATAAAAATGATGGTTGCTTGCAGTTCTGACTTTATAGAGTTGAAACAGATCAAGAAGCATGATCTTAATTACCTTGAAGATTTTGGCAATTGAATTTATGTAGACTGTCTATTTTTTTTTATTTAAGTAAAACATTCAAATCTTTTGTAAGGGTTGCAATATATAGTTCAAATTAGTGATTTTCAGTATTAATGGGATAAAATTTAAGGGTCAATTAAATTGAAGATAATTAGTTTTCACAATATTTTTAAGTAAAAAAATTATATTTTACAATATAATATTATTATAAAAATTGTAATTGTATTTTATCAAACAAAAAATTATAGTTGCTACTGAAAAAATAAATCAAATGTTAAAATCAATTTCTCACTAATAAAAACTGTAATATTATTTGAATCACTAATTTTTTAATAAAAAAATAAATTTATTATAAATATATTTAAAAATCAAAATAATTGTGTCTCTCGTCACAAAATTAATTTCATATATTATAGATTAATTTCATATAATATATACTAGCTATTGCACTTTAGGTGTGCAATGGGTTATGCCGAATAATTGTATGGCATAATAATGTCAAAGTGATTTCCATTGAATTTGCTATAGATACGCTACATAAAAATCAAAATCATCATTAATATCTAAAAAACCATTATACATATTCAATTTGTCTTATTATATTTATTTAAAATTGTAATATGCAATTCTTATAATACATTACTCTATAAATTGAAAATCTAATGAATTTTGAGTGGAAAGCTTGAGTGCGAGGAGTATAGGGTTTTGAATTTGCTTTGGTCTTCCGCGGAATAAGATATTCATTTATCTTTGAATTTTATTGGAGTTTTATACACAACAAATCCATTTAGTGCATATCCTCCAATCATTTTTGACAACTTTTGCTAGCATTCTCCCTTATTGTTTGCCAAGATGCCTCAAACAGATGTCATCTGCTAGTCAACATATGAACTGATTGATTAGGTTGAACACATATTTGTTGCATTTGCGGAAATAATTTTACTACTTTGTGATGAACCAAGGCTACGTTCATCAAAATGGAAGTCTACTCATGTATTTATTCTTAGGTCTATGTTTTTTGTGTTTTTCATTAAGAACCGCTAAAGATGAAATAGAAAATCGGAAACTACATTTTTTTCAGCTTGACAATCAACGAATGAAACAAGTTCAATCTACTTCCATGGTGCAATAGATGATACCAACCATCAATCACATATTTTAGCTCAAGCTTCTTCAAATAGGTATAAAAATATTAATTATTATTATATTTAATTTTTTATTATAAATATTTCTATTTTACAAATTTTCTTGTAAAATACTGAATATTTTTTTTAAAACAATTTAAATAATATTAATATTTCATGAAATTTTCAGAGTGTATGATATCATACATAATCAAAATCGATATATATATATATAGGTTTCATTTTTTTATTTTAATATTCTATGTGTAGTATGCCTTAACCCCTTGATTTATTTATATATCATAAAAGCCAAAAAAATCATTATAAAATATCTCACCAATATTATACTCATTGGAATAGGAAATCCCTTTAGAAGTGACGGTCACTACTTGGTGGAAGAGCAATTCTATTTAGAAGAAAACCCATTTGCAATTAAGCTTAAGTTCCCAAGCTATATAATCAAAATGACTACTGCTAGTCTAACTACACCTATCTTTACTATTAACTCATGCCATCCTCCTATATTTGGTGAGGGTGTCATGCCTCATTAATAACACGACACCTCCTTCACCCCTAGTCACCATTTCCTCTTTAAATGCATGGTCTCCCATCCTCCTCTTTAAATGAAATTAAATTTTAGGGGAATATTTACATAAAGTTATTTGTACATGCTAATGAAATGAGAAATATATGATCTCGTGCTGATTTCATTTTATGGGTGCACTAAAGCATGATTGTCAAATCATTTTTATGTCTAAAACGGAAACACGTGGATCACTCGGATAATCTCCTTATAGACTTACTGAAAAACCTTCTCAAGTGTGAACCTTTAGAGGCTGACAGCTTGAGAAGCAATGAGACATCCATTCTTTGGAAAATATTACTCAAGGAAAGAAAATGGTTCATGCAACCTACAATGATCCAATTTGAATGAGGTTGACAACTCGGGAAGCTTTGAGACATCCATTCTTTAGAAAAGATGAAAGAAAATGGTTCATGCAGCCTACAATGAGCCAATCTGAATGAATTCCAAGTAGTGAGATTCGTCAAATCTTTATCTATGCATGTCCATTTTGGCTATATGGGGTAAAGTTGTATGTCTTAGAACTATAGGTGGCTTGCCATTGCTTTTCTAAAGAAAATTTGATTGCTCAACCACACAAATGCCTCATATAGTAAGGATTTGGTTTGTTATTGACTCTTTGAAAGAAAACTGCCCTAAGGGCACTAAACTTTGAAGGTGTATGCAAAGCATGGCTAGAAATAAAGTGTACTTGGATTTTGAAATATCTCCTTTGACATTGTAAGGAAGGCCACTGAAAATGAGACTATCAGGACGTGCAATTGAAGAAAGGATGACCTTTCCTGGTAGTGGTTGATCAGAAGTGTAACATGAACACGGGGCAGGGAGATTGCCAATAATTGCATGTAAAAGAAAGGCCATAGAAGTTGACCTTGTAAAAAAAATGCGTCATTTTCCTAAAGAGGACATGATGTTTGTCACAAATGACAAATAGTGGTTGTTTAAGCTTGAATCATCTTGTTGTAAGAAATGTATAAATACCATTCTTGTGCTAACGAGACCCTATTTGCCTCACCTGTCTGGCACAACTTCTTACTCTTCTCCTATAGTTTTGGGGTGAAGATAGTTTATATTGTAGCTCAATTTTTTGTGGAGCTAGATCTCTCCAAAACTATTTATTTGAAAGAAGTTTTTGTTCAAGGTGGGTAACCATTTGTGAAAATAAAAATTGAACTATGAAGGAATCGTTTTCTAGTGTAGATTGTATTTTTCTACTGGCAATATTCTTAAACTCCTATCCCTCTCAATTTATTTCTCATGTTTCAATCCATATAAATGGATGCATAGTTGATTTAAAGCTATCACTTCTCCATTAAGACCTTTTTTTCACAAACAAATTTATTTTATAAATGACCTATCAATTCACCTCACATAGTACAAAAATTTACCTAATTGACATTCCACACCTTATCGGCATACCCATTGCACACCAAGGTGCATTGCTAATAATTATGTTGTTTATTACAAATAGTTTAAACAAATCATCTTAATCAAAGATCAACATCAACTCTCTGCAATACTTGGTATTCATTGAGACATTGCAAGTCATAGCTAATTGTGGTATTAGGAGTATAGATGGAAGTTTTCATTGCATATTGTCTCCACAAAATTCAACTCTCCTTTATGTTTTAATAGAAGTTTATACCCTACAAATAATTTTTATCCACTTATTTAAATAATTAAATAAGAGAAGTAGAGATTTGAATTAAATAAGATTTAAATGTACCCAAGTACCAATAGTAGTATTAGATTTTGGTTTTAATGTATTGAAATTCTCCACCCTCTTTTGGAAAACAATAAAGATTTGCATATCCTGCAATCATTTTTGTGCATATCTGAATATCATTGCATTCCATGAGATAACCTTTGTTTGAGGCATTATGTCAAATAGTTCACGTGCCTTTTCTATGATTCCACATTTTGCAGATAAATGATGCCTATCTAACTGTTCAGCCATTTATTATCATAATGTGAAAGTATATTCAACACAACAACACACTTTTGTAATTTACAGCTTCTAAAAGCTCCCCTTGGAAACTCTTAACATTACAAAGATCACATCCTCCATAGTAGTAGAGTTAAGATAAATTTCCAATCTTTGTCACAAATCAGAAACAAGGCATACATCCTCAAAAAATTTGTAAGGTCCTAACTATGGGGCCAATAGATTAGATGTTTGACATTAAAAACCATTTTTGCTCACCTCAAAACTATAGAAACATAAATCTAAACAAGAAAAACAACATGAAAAGCCCGAAGCCTTGTGTTGTAGGGACAAAGATCAATGACCCCTCAACCCTTAAACATGTACAAATATAAAAGTGGAGGTGCAGACCTAATGTAAATAGAAAGCAACAAAATGGAAATATAAGATGGATGCCATTACAATAATGTCACGTTATTTAAAAGTCACATACTTGTGAATGATATTTTTTTTACATTAGATTTTCAGTCAGAAATAATACTGTGTATCTGGATACCACTGTGTAAAGACATATTTTTATTATTAATTTTTACCTATGAAACACATTTACAACAGAGCCTCATTTGGGATCCAAAATTTCATTTGTTTTATATAACTATTTTTTCCTTATATTAAATAACAAGTTTACAAAAAATATAAAGCATTCAAAATGATATCAATAAAACTAAGTAGCATTGATGTCAACTTTAGATCTAGGTAGCTCATTAAAATAAATGTTTTATGTGCACAACCAATGACTTGATTTTATACAAAAAGGAGCATAATGCGAAAGCCCCATCCTCTCTATAACAATAGGATACAATTTACTGTTCGAACATTCAACTCCGATGTCCATCCCGCAAAAACTTATGAACCCTTGAGACTTGAATAAAAACCACAAAACAACAATAATAAAATGAATGATATATTTAAGCTTATAGATAATTTACTTGTCGGCTTCATCAAACATATTTACAATGCATTTTCTGTAAGTGAAGCCCTATATTTCCACATAGTAATACTAATCCATTTGCAACCATTTTACCAAAGTCTAACCTTGTCACACTGTAATACCAATCTATTTGTGACCATTTAAATAGGCCAAATATAGATTTTATGTATTGCTAATCCATAATTACCAACCAAAGTAGAAGCTTTGGCATACTTGATGAGCTCAGATCTTAGACATAAAATATCCATAGATTTTAGTATATTATGCTAAATACCTATAAAGGAAAACCAGTGTAGATTTCAAGGCTAACTTTTCTTGTGAAATCTCCTGAAATGAGCATTTATTTTGATCTTCAAGCTTCCAAGGGCTTATATTTAGCCCGGACAAATTCTCCGTTGTTTCTTTTGACTGTTTATTTTGATCTTCAGTCTTCTTGAGGTTAAACTTTAAAGATTCTGAGGATTCTCGAGGAAAATTTTGGGATTCCTCAAAAACGAGCCTAGTTTTAGCTATGCTTGTGAAAATGTCCTTAGTGGGAGCCATGATCACAAATGTAGCACAAATTATATTGACATTGTAGCTCTTCATGTCGCACAATCCCACTAAATTTGGAGAAACTGAGGCATTTTTGGTAGAAAGTAGGCTGAATTTGTAGAAATTGGAGCGTCGTTTTTGGCAGAATTCGTATGGTGGCGGAGGAAAAATCTTTACATGCCCTCTGAACGAAGAAAAAATGTTTGTGGAAATAACGCTGCTACATTTGTTTGTACGAACACGTTTGGGTTGCGATGGAAAGCCATTAAAACATGTACGAGAAAGCAACAATACCACCAGAAAAGAGAAAATAGAATTGACGTCAAAAAAATAAATGATAAAAATGCACGAAAAAAATTGGACTGGTGAAATGATTTTTATCATCTCTGGAGGAGTTTCAACAGTTGATAGCCAAAAACAGGTTGGCTATTCTCAAATTGGATACGCCTTCGGTGTAAATTAGAAATAATCTAATTAAAATATATTCAATGATTAAAAAATTAATATATTAGATTATTAAAAATTAAAATATAATATTATTAAATTATTATCTAATATATTAAATGTTATATATGTTACATATTATAATATAATGCTAAATTTAATATATTAATATAATATTTCAAAAATAATTTCATAATATAATATACTAAAAAATATATTAAATTATATATTAAATGTTTTTGATAAGATAAGCATCATTTACAAGGTGATGTACCCTTCACCCATAAATCTCAAAGGGCCAAAGGAAAGCATAGTTCAAATAGAACTTGAACTAGAAAAGCAACCAGAAACAGCTAACCGACAAATGTAGAACAACCAAAAAATTAGACAACCCCCAAAACAGAGGGGTCTAAATTGACTCCCCAAACTCGAGGTCGTGAAGAGGCAAAGAGTTTGGGGAGACCCTTCTTCTTCCTCAACACAACCAACCAGTAAGGCTCAGAATCGATAACCAATGAGCGAGACGAGGGGAGTGGATCCACAACAACCATCCTGAGAGAGGAGCCACCATGCATGAGGGAGTCAGCAACAAAGTAGCAGAGATAGGAGCAAACAAAGGTCCAGCAGAGTCATTCAACGAGGGACCAATGAGGGACAGGAAGAGCGGTTATATATTAAATGTTATATATTTGTTATTAGATTATTTTTCATATATTATATAATAATTTTTTAATTATATTTTAAGATGTAATAAGTAAATTAATTTTTAGAATGAAGAATATCTTTGTTTCACTTGAGTAAAAAAAGATAGAATAAAAAGTAATTAATCACTCAAAAACAATTAGAATAAATTTTGGAATTTGAAAAGTTAAAAATCGTGCATTTCACTTTAAGAAAATTAAAATATAATGTATCAAAAGAAAATAATGAATTTTAAGTGGTTGCAAGCACATTTAATTACTAGTTAAGATCAAGGGCTTACCTATAGTTCCATATAATAACAATTATTCAATTAAATAGTCGATAAGAAGAATTAATTAATTAATTAATTAATTAAATAAAAATTATTTAACTAATGTGGAGAGGAAAAATTGATGAACTATTTAAATAATTAAAAATTATTTAATTAATATGGATGAGAGATTGATGAATTAATTAAATAATTACAAACTATTTAACTAATAAGATGTGAGAAATTGATGTGAATGACATGTTAGCTTAATTAAATAATTAAAATCATTTATTTAATGTTGGTAGAGGAATTGATGAGAAATGATGAGGTGACAAGACATAATTTGTTAGTCATGTTTAGGTGTTTATAGGTTGTATTGTAAGAAAGTGATATTCCCACTTGTTGAATTGAAAGACATTGTATCTCATTGATAGAGAATTAAATTGTTTAATATCTTCCAAAATATCCACATAAATTTGTTTTATGTAATGTTAGATTTGTGAATTACATTTGATATGTTACCATTGACAAAAAATTAAATTGTTTGATATCTTCAAGTATATCCACATAGATGTTTTTTATGTGATGTTAGATTTGTGAACTGTATTTGATATGTTTGATTGTTTGTTCTTAGTGAGGTATTCTATAGTGCTTAATTTATTTATTTTTATCACTAGTTTCAATATTAAAAAGATAAGGTTGCAATCACATCTAATATGCTTATGTTTTGTGAGATATATATACACACATACACACAAATACACATGTACATACACATATACATACACGTACATATACATACACATATACACACACATACATACACATATATACTGTAGTGTACCGACACTCTAGCTGATTGGTTTTCACTTAATTCGTAGGACTGATTTTTTTGTTTCAGTTTGTGTTTCCTCTTATGCTTTGATTTTGTTTGCTAGAATTACTAGAATAATACATAAAGAGCATATGTGTACCATGAAAGCTTCAAATAAACTAAGCTAATGGAATAAATTGAATACATTGCTCATTTCGATGTCTAAGAATAGTTTCTTCATTACATATTAAGTTGCTTACAATATATAACTTACATTAGATTGGAAACTAAGTATTCCATAGATCATACTTCAACTTACAACCATATAGCACTGTGAATAGTGCCCTGCTACAGTACCCGCGCCCAATGAAATGTTGATTTCTCTTCGAAGATGAACTTCTCCCACCAAAAACCATAATGGAAAGCTTCCTAGGGTATGGGCGCCCCCTTTGGGTAAAGTTGCAACCACTCGAAATAGGCGTTTCTTTTCTTCTTTTGCTGATCTAACCCTCAAGAAAAAGTGGCTGGTTGTAGCTTCAAAAAAACAGTCCCAAAAAATTCTCAAACGCAAACAACTCTTGTATAATTGTGATTGGAGACAACGGCAACTGGAAACACTCAAACCCAAGCTCAAAACAACTTGCAAACCAGCAAGTAGATCATGCATACCATGAAAGCTTCAAATAACTAAGCTAATGGAATAACTTGAGAACATTGCTCATTTTGATGTCTAAATATAGTTTCTTCATTACATAAAGGTCGCTTACAATATATAACTTACATTAGATTCGATGCTGAGTATTACATAGATCATATTTTAACTTACAGCCAAAACACACTGTGAATAGTGCCCTGCTACAGTACCCGCGCCCAATGAAATGCTGATTTCTCTTCGAAGATGAACTTCTCCCTCCCAAAACCATAATGGGAAGCTTCCTAGGGTAAGGGCACCCCCTTTGGGTGAAGTTGCAGCCACTCAAGATAGGCATTTCTTTTACTTAATGTTGATCTAACCCTCAAGAAAAAGCGGCTGGCTATAGCTTTCAAAAACAGTCCCAAAAACTTCACAAACGCGAACAACTCTTGTATAATTGTGATTGGAGACAACGGCAACCGAAAACACTCGAACCCAAGCTCAAAACAACTGCAAACCAGCAAGTAGATCTCCAAAGAAGTAGCAAAATATAGATCAACAACTTTAAGGTGGTGTTTCACACCCTCAAGCAGCTCCAAACGAAGAACCAAGCCCCACCAGGCTCACCCACTGCAAGAAATAAGGAAACCCTAGCCTCCTTCCTCCAAGCTTCACTCCCAAGTTTTCTTCAAGCCAAAATGGTCATCTAATGAAGCAATTCAAATTTCTCTCTTGCCTTTTATAAATTTACAAAGGAAACACTATTCATTAAAGTGAACACTATTCACTTAAGTTATAACATTTTCACTTTAGTAATGAATAGTAACTTAAAAATAGAAAGTGACCCCTTCATATTAAAACACATGGTCCCTCGGCTGAGGATGGTGAAATAAAAGGTGAATATCATTAGATTAAGCACTAGTATCATGCCAAATGCCACAATTCACCCTGGCACCATGCTCCAGAGATCAACACTGAAGTTTGATGACCAAGTGCCTATCTGAGAAACCTTCTATCCAGAACTATTAGCCTACGAGGGTCAAGAAAATAGGCTAATCCCCCAATTCTGATGCACCTGAAAAAAAGGGGACATTACATATACATACATACATATATAAAATAAATCAATTATCAAATAGTAAAGAATCTTGATCTTGATCATTATTTCAAGGATTACTTCACCATATACCTATACAAGTTTGAAAATTATAACAAAGGTATTGAAGAGAAAAAGAAATAAAATAAAACTTAATAATGCAATACTAGTTTGACTCAATTCTTGAACATCAGATAAGATTATCATTAATTCTTGAACATCAGATAAGATTCATTATTTTGATAATTAGACTTTACCCTTGGATAGTAAATTATTACAACTAATGTTTTGAGTGGAAGTTCATCTTAGATGTTAGCATATTGAATTTTTAATTGCCTCACATAGAGCCACAAATAGAATTCATGTTTGTGGATGTTAGCTTTTATTTATTTTAAATTAGGAAATTTGTAGAGAGTAAAACATGCCCTTTATTCTCAACCCCTAGATTATAAAGGTGGTAAACTATTCCTTGTAGGTCAAAAATAATATAGAAAATGTCGAATTTGAATATTTTTAATTAAAAGATTCAATCTTGAGATGGAAAAGTATTTAACCAAATATGTACCAAGTAGTTTATAATATATATTAGTAACTGAAAACTATTATGTTATTAAAATAAAATATAATGTATTTTTTCTCACATTTAATAGTTTGAGTATATGTAATCTTGCAACTCTTTTGTTCAAACACATAAAACATGATTGTTATATAAATGCATATTTGAAAATTTAAAATACACACAAGTATGTACAACTTCTCTTTCTAACCTAAACAAAAAGAAGATTGCAAGTACAATTCTAATCTAAATACACACAACTAGCATTCTATCTCTTCCAATTAATGTATAATTATTGCCTATTTTATAGACTTTCGCCACCAAATAATAAAATATTTGCAAGATCAAAAGGAAATTTGAAGCTCAGTGTTTGGTGCATAAACCATATGTATTACAAATTTCAAATATTAAATTTAATTATTAAATCTTAAATTTAAAATTTATAAAATTTAAGAAATTCTTTTAAATTTTCGTATTCATGGTAATGATAAGTGAATTTTCCAAGTAATCTACTGTAAAAATTTAAGACTAATTTGACATCATTATGTGTATGATTTTTAGAGCCACAAAGTTAAGATGCTCAACTCTTTAATTTTTTGAGAGTAATTTGACATAATTATGTATGTTTTTTAGAGGCACAATGTTAAAATGCTCGACTATTAGGTTTTCTCCCTTGTATTGCAAAAATGACTTACAATATATTTATTTGTTAAAAATGATTATGAGAATCAACCCTAGATGAGTTCATGTTTAAAAAGCAATGGGTTTGGAACTTTCATTGAAAGTTTATTCAATTGGCTCTCGGGAGTATTCAATCATAAAATTAAGGAAAATGTCATCACAAATGGAGTGGTTTATCTTTTTATATTGGATATCCAATATATAATAAGGTTGGTTAGGCCCATATGTAGTTCATTTCTTTGTTTTAGAGATTGAAAAAACATTGAAGTAATTCTTGTTCTACTTATAGTATGCCTGGATATTAGATTGTGGGATTAGAAAAAATAGATCCTCTAATGGGATTGGGAAGACCCCTCTAATAGCCTATATATTTGCATTGCCAATATTAGAACAAGCTAGAACTCAATGGATATTTTACTTAACTGTTTTGGAATTCACCAATTGCTAGAACTCTTTCATTTGTTTAAGCAATGAAAATATTTGTGATTTGTTTCAACTCTACAAGATTTTTCTTCTTGTAGGATACGATAATAAGCTACTCCAAAATTTTGAAGGTATTTTTTTTTATTATATATAGTATATCAATATCAAAAAAGGATCTTTTATGTCATTGTATTTCAACTTATTTCAGATTATATTGTCATGCAAGGCTAAAATTAAAATTTATACTATAATAGCACAATTTTTACAGTTTTTATACATCAACATTTTAGAAATTTCAGCTCTCACTACATCTATCCATATCATAACAACCCAATACAGGAACTATATTTGACAATTCAAAGTTGGATCTCAAAACCTCTATTGTACTTTCATCATCTTGGTTCATGTGATATTTGGGGACACCTTGTAGGCCTAGGTCTTTTTTCAATGTTTTCAGGTTGTATTTTTGTTGTATTTCCTCTGGAACTCCAAGTGGTTCTTCTTGAAGGGAATGTTGTCTTTTGTGTTGAAAGGCCAATGTCTTGCATATTTGATATTATCTTTGGAAAATTTTACTATTTTGTCCTTCATTAGCTTTACAAATTTTATCATAGAAATCTCTATTAGCACTGTTACTCTCTTTTTGTCTTGAAATTTTTCCTCATTTCCCGCTTTCCATAAAAACCATAAAATTTTAATAGATAATAAGATCCATAATAGATTAACACATTTCTCAACTCCCTTTACTTGCCCAAACAAAATTTCTTATTCTTTTATCTTTCCTAATTCCCCCATCCACACATATCTGTACATAACATATACCATATTTCTTTTGCTACAAAAAATAGTCAAAAAGATATGAGCAACATTTTCAAGTTTTCTACATAACCCGCATATTTCTATATTTGAAACAAAAGGAGAAAATGGAAGTTTTTTTTAATAACATCGTGCTTTCTTGGGTTCTATTACACCATTCCAATTCCACTTAAGGATCCTTTTCTAGTTATTTTCTCCATCTTTACAATTCCAACACTTGTTCACATATTCAGTAATACCATTTGAGTTACCCAACATTTTATAAATATTTTTTGGTTTAATTTTATAAAGTTTGGTTCCATCCTTCTAGCTAAAGTTGGTCAGTTTATCACAACATGAGTTAATATAGTGCAAGCTTTATTGCTAATAGAGAACTGAGTATGTTCTCCATTGTGAAGGGGGTAGATCATACTCAATACTTAGAGAAGCCCATGATTTGAGATGATCATTACATATAATATCATTAAAACATCTAATACCTTTCTTTGCCCATGCTTTAGCAGAGCAACCTTGTAATAAGGCAAGAGACCGTTTTTATGATGCAAATTCCACCATATTGATCTATTGAAACAATTTTTTTTTTCTCTTTATCACTCTTTCTATGCTATCTAGAGAATTCCTTATTTTTTCTCATGCCTTCCAAATGGTTTTGAACACATTAGATCCAATAGTATATACATGGAACTTTCCTATTAGTATGTTACATATAGGGATATTTTTCTAGTTTTTTGTTTTTTTGGTACAACTAGTTGGATGTTATTTCTAACTAATATTTTTCGTGGTACTTTTCCTTCCATTATCTTAATGATCAATTTAACAACAAGGGAAATACCTTTCTTTTTTAACTCTTTTAGACCCAAACCTTCATTTTCTTTATCTAAGTGACACTAATCCTTAATTAACGACATGTTTATTTTTGTTTCTTTTATGTTTGACCAAAGAAAATTCCTTATTTTCTTTTATATTTATTCAAGTTGATAGCTACAAAATAGCCACACTAAAGAGTAGTATAGAGTATATGAGGAGAGATTGTTTTGGAAAACTTGCAATCTCCTTGCTAGTGATAAATATTATTTGTTTCAATTATCAATTTTGTTTGTTATCCAATTCCACGTCTCTTTTAAGCAAGAATTAACTTCAAAAGGAATGTCCAAATATTGTACTTTCTTATTTGGTCCTCCCCATTGAATTTCATATTTGTTAAACCACTCAGGGGGTAGTTTTCCAACTTAACATTATAGATTTTTCTTTGGAAAAAATTTCCTTGAGGCATCACAAAATATATTCAACTTTCACATTAAAGATTCTAGGTTTTCTTTATCAAGACCAACAAAGAGGGTTGTGTCATCAACAAAGTGTATATTTAACAGTTCACTATCATTGGGAGAATTTAATCCCCTTACTATTCCATGACCAATTAAGGTAATTAAAATCAAATCATTCTAAATTAGTATTATAATTGGGAATCAAGTGACTAGTTCTTTTTTAAATGAGATTACGAAAACTAATTGAACATATATGCATGTTTACCCATATATTTATGTGATTAGTTCTTACATTCAAATAGAAGAGATGGATTGTCTTTCTTGTTCAATTGATAAAAGTATCAATTGTGGAATAGGTAACTTACAATTTGTTCTTATAGTGAAAATATCATTCATAAAACATGTAACTTACAGGTAACAAATATAATTAATAATCATTCTAGAGCTACCACCATGGTCAAAATCATGAAAATAATACAAGTGTTTCTTCTAAACCAATGCCAACTCATATGTGGTATTTTTAGTTAACTCTCTAATGCTTATGGAGATTTTTTTTGTTGGAGTTGATAGTGAACCCCATAACTTTCCCAGTACCTTAATCACCTACAACTAAAACACCTATCAAACATGAGATATCAAAGAAACTAATTTTCTATGCAACCACTTGAGAGAAACAATGGAACCCACACAAGTATCACACAAGCATATGATATTGAGATTAACCTACAATTGCAATTGAATTGAATGAAATTAATGATTACAATGGATGTGAATGCTTATAAAAGCATAAAAAAGAACTATATATGAGGATTTTATTAGATTTTGACAAGTGTCTTAATCTCATACAATGAGATAACTTGACCTATATTTAGCGCAATCTTATAATAAAAAAGTAGTTTACCTTAAGTAAATAAAGTAATAAGGGACTTAATAATTAATTAATGATTAATTAATTATCAAGTAATGTCCCAATTACTCCAAACCCCCTTAATTTCAACTTAGGGAGAAGCTAAAAACCATGATGAAAAATGCAATGATGGATGCATGGATGGGACCCTAATAGAAGGCCTGGTGAGATATCCATGTACAAATGAATGAATCTCTTATAACTAGAGAAAAGGAGAAAACCACATGGGAAAAATCCTCTACAAAAGAGAGAATGAAATAACTACACTAGTGAAAGAATGATAAAAGGACTCAATGTGACCCCAAGGACTTCTTCTATCACACAAGTACAATATATGTCCCCTTGATAAGAGAGAGAGAATAAGGATATGAATTCCACCCATAAAGAAGTAGCTCTTGTGCCATTCATAAATGCTTGAAGATAAAATATGATTCACTACCTACAAACAAAATTTATCCCCTTAGGAAAAATAATCCACTGGTGATTGGAGAAGCCAATCCAAAAAGCTGGGTGAATCAGGAATCCAAATCCAAATGATGTGTGCCTCCGAAAAGTGCTCAAGTGTCAACATGTCAAAAAGAGATTATGTCAATCCAAAATCCTGTGAAGACTGATGGAGAACAAGCTACCTACAAACAAAATTTATCCCCTTAGGAAAAATAATCCACTGGTGATTGGAGAAGCCAATCCAAAAAGATGGGTGAATCAGGAATCCAAATCCAAATGATGTGTGCCTCCGAAAAGTGCTCAAGTGTCAACATGTCAAAAAGAGATAATGCCAATCCAAAATCTTGTGAAGACTAATGGAGAACAAGCTACAAAGGTGATGAAGATTGTGGACCAACAATAATGACGTGGTTGTCAACAAAGAGGAGATGGATGTCCTCAAAGTAATCCTCTAGATCCATAATTTGAGACTCTACAAACAAGGATGATATGTCTACATTTGATACAAATCCCAAGTAGTTGTGTTTGGAAGAAGATGCATGTCTTGTGTATACACTCAAATTTGGTCTAGAGAATTAATTAAATACAATTTATTTAATTAATAATCTTTAATTCTTCTACTTATAAATAAATTGAAAATTTTATTTACATAGTTCATTTTTCTCTAATTCTTTCTATCCTAGATCATTTTCTTCATATCTTAATTAAATGAACAAATTTAATTAGTTTGTTTTATCTAATTAACCTCCTCTCACTAAATTTGAATTTTAGATTTGAATTTAAGCACATTTCTACTAACTTCTTCCCACCTTCCACCTCATCATGTGTCTCAAGAATTAAATATTTCTAATATTTAATTTGGCATTTATCATCAACAAATTCTAACTAATTTGGGACACTTAGCCTTCATCTCCATTTTATTCTTCACACTTGGAATTTTGTTCTTATGAAGGGAACACACCTCCCCTTTCTCTCTAGCCTCTTCATCTTCAACCATTCATTTATCCAGATCCAATTCAGATTGTTGATTCCTACCACCTAGGCTCATGCCTTGGAAAATCTATAAATAGGCCCTCATTTACACAAAAAAGGAAAGGAGAGAGAGCTGAGCATTTGTAGCAATTACACTTTGTAGCATTTTAATTAGCATTATCATTTTAGTGAGCATTTTAGTATTATAATTTTAGCATCAAGTAGTTTAATCATGCCATTTTCATTAGCAACATCTTAATCACAACATTTTTATCATATCATTTTCATACAACAATATCATAGCAGCATTATTATCTTTACATATCATCTACAACTAGTTCATCATCATGTAATGTAGTAAACATCTCTTGCATTTCAAGCATCTCTCATTCTTCAAGTTGTCATTTGGAAAGTCATGTGCATAACAATTTGAGAGCAAGATGACTTGGAGATAAAAGACAATGAGACACCATTGAGGAATTATTGTATTAATTTGATTGTTATTTGAATTCCTTGATATAATGTTTCATTGGTGTGTTGTATAGGTTTTATTTGCTTATTCATGTTATTTATATACACACATAAATTGGCACCCATCATGGGGCCTAGCCCCATTTTTAATATTTTCTTGCAAGTTTCGTCAACAGGTATGTTTGTGAATTCTGATGTAGCGCATTCACGGTCTGTTTCAATGCTTTGGTGGTGATTTTTGGTGCATCAAAGCCCTATTATAGTGCATACGCAACCCAAACTAGCTCATTTACCTCCTATTTCAATGTATGTACATGATTTGATTTCCCTTTCTTATTTTCTAGAATAAAGCATTGAATGTGTTTAATAGTGCATATACTGAATATTTTAGTGTATATGCTCTTTGTTTTAGTGCATACACCTTTATTTGTAGAAATTTAAAATTCTAGGGGGGACTGATCTGTATCTTTCTATTTTGCAGATACTCTTTACGTTGTCAAAGACATATTTGAAACTACTAACGATGTTTACAAGGGCTAGATTTATTTTCCTTTGATTTAATCAGGCATCTAGTTTAATTACAAGGTTAAAGAACACCATGTATGTTGTGTTTGCGAAGTGATAGGCCTATGCTCTCCCCTTTACTGTGTGACCAAAATGCTAGACTCACTCTTCCAGTTTGTTGTAATAGAACCTTTAGTAGGCCTACCTCCCTACTTCGAAAGGTGGGAATGACCTAAGTGGGAACAACTAAAGCCAAGCATTCCAACCCACTATAATCAAACATGAATTGTGATGAAAATAAAATTCAATGGCAGTGTGCATTGATAACCCTCCCCAAGTATCCTTGAGATATGTAAAGCCTTTGTTCTAAAGGTTGGGAGGTCTCTTGAGAGAGTTTATCATTTGTCGCACTGAACAAAATCCATTACTAAGAACTTTAAGTGTAGTAGCCAAGTTGAGTCAGTTGCCAAACATTATAATATCCACAGTGCAAGGGGAGGGAAGAATCTACCCCCAAGATACTCACCATATAACTACTAGGTATTTATGGCCAATGTGGAGAAATCTACTTTGGTTAAGACTCAAAAAAGGAAAAAACACAGGCGCCCTCTAGGGGGTGATAGGTCTATGTGAGCTAATGTAGTTCCAAGTTGTGAGTTGTGATGTTATTAATGACCCTTGACATTAAAAGAGTCTTATTGATCTGTTTGTTATTGTTCAATACCAGTGGAAATCAAAGGGATCAGACCAGATCCTAGAACATACACTTGGCATTTAGATCATAGGGTGAAACAATTGTTTTACTACTTGCTTATGTGTTTTTAATCTTCATTCAGAAGATCATCCATCAAAACACTCAATTCACTAAAAAAAAACAAGAAAACTAGAAAAACTTTCAGAACGGCGACATTCCCAGTTTAGCACATTAACTTCCTGTTCTAGTGCGTGTATCCCATCTTTCAATGCATGAGCTTTATGTTCTAGTGCATTCAACTAACATTATAGCACATATAGGGTATGTTTTGGCACATTTACCCCATCTTTCAACACATATACAACCTGTTTTAGTGCGTTCACCTGATACTCAAATAGAGAGCAAAATTGAACTTCTGTCTGACAACTAGAATCATAATTAGGGACCCTTTTCAGAGTAGAGATCATTTCTCATTAAAACATTGGTTTAAACTTGAAGAAATTAGCTTTTGCAAGTGCAATCCATTTAACTAAACTTAGATCAAACAACTTAAAGTGCCCAATCACCAATCTCATCTCTGATTGTTAGCTAAGTTTCACTATTAGGATTTATCATCCTTTATCACGAAACAAATGTTGTACATCGGATTTAGCCTAGTCTCATCAATAGGATCTATCATCCCATTTGACTTGGGTATTTCATTGGGACTCCCAAAACAAAGATCAAGGTATAGAAAAACTCTATCACTTGCATGACCATTTTAACAAGAGATCAAAAGAAAAAACTCAGAGAAAAAGAAATAGAAACCCAAACCATCATGGTAGACATAGAAGAAAATAATTTTCACAGATTTCATCAACATGAAACAGATGAGATAATTGATGAGGACATTCAACAAGCTCAACAAGTCCCTAAATTTCACAAGTTCATGGAAAAATTATAGAAAAGGATGGAGAGAAATACTTTCTGATGTTGGAAAATCAAGGTGTAAAACTACCTAATGATTTTGATGTCAACCAATTGAAGGAAGCTCCCAAGAAAACATAAGCCGACTCACGAATCAAAGATCCATTGAATTCTTTAACTCAACAAATGCAAGTTCTTCAACAACAAATCCTAAACATGCAAATGGGGACAACAAAGAGATATTTGTTGCAGGACATATGTCCTTATCCATTTGACAAAAATATGATCATGATACCTTTTCCACCAAATTGTGAATTTCCAAGATATGACAAATACAATGGAAAAACTAATCCTCAAGATCATGTAAGATAATTTTGCACCACGAGTTTGGAATTTGCATATGAAGAAACCTATCTAATGAGATTCTTTCCAAGAAGTTTGGGTGGTCAATGCATGAAATGGTTTTCAAAACTCCCACTAGGTATTAGATCATTTGAGGAGCTGGTAAATAAATTTGTCTCCCAATATTCATACAACATTCAACATGAAATAACCATCAAGGATCTCTGTAACACAAAACAAAAAAATGGTGAACCATTTCTTACATTCTTGCAAGGATGGAGACAATTATTTGGTAGATATGCTCGTCTGATACCTAAGAAAGAAAATATGGATATCTTTATTGATAAATCAATAGTGATATGAGTTACTAACTCCAATTGCAGTGTCCACCTAGTTTTGAAAAGGTGATTGAAAATGGACTTAAGATTGAGGAAGCCTTGGTTAAAAGAGGAGTATTGAATATCTATAATGAAGGAACAAACTCTTCTAACCATCATAACAATAATGACAAATCTAAATTCTAGACAACAAATAATTTTTTTGGTAACGATGGTGTAGTTGACACACATGATGTAAAACTAGTTTTCAATTTATTAGGTACTACACCCAAAAACAATCAAAACAACAATGAATCTAAACTAGCTCCACCACCATATCGAAGAACTTTTACACCTTTTAGGCAATCACTTGAATCGGCGTTAAAAGAGCTTCTTGCACAAAAACTCATAACATTACCGAATACACAAGATTTTGAACCCAGAGTCAAACTATCATGGTGGAACGATACACATTACTGTGATTTTCATAGAAGAAAAGGTCATAAAACAAATGATTTGTGCAATTAAAACATTTGGTGTAAGACTTGATAGGTAGAGGTGACATATCGATAGGACATAAAACAAATGATGATCATGAAGCATTTAAAATACTCTACCCAACAATGAAAAAGGAGAATCCTCTTCGACAAACAACAAAGGGAAGAATGTGAATTATGTCTATGATACTACCATCAATCACATTTCTATAGTTGATAATCAAATCAATGTCATCAAAATCAAGGATAAACAAGACAACCTACCGGTAAATGTGACCACAAGAGGGCAATCCAAGTTTGTATTGAAAGGAAGTACATCTAAAACACCTACTGCTTCTTTGAATTGATACAATATAGTGGATCAATTTCAAAAGATTCTAGCATAGATATTCATATTGGAACTTCTTAAAATTTCACTAGCCCATAAGGATATTCTGGAGAAAGCTTTAGTGGACACCACAATACCAACCAATTGGAAGTTTGTCAATTCCAAGCCATGGTGGGACATTTGATTGCACCCCATTGTTTATCATTCTTGGAAAACGATGATGCATCCCTCACTCATCCACACAATGCTCCACTCCATATTGAGGTTTTAATCCATAAACATCGGGTCAAACACATTTTAATAGATGGAGGAGCTGATCTAAATATATGTACTTTAAAGCTTATCCATGTATTGGGATTTTCAGAAAATGCAATAGATTCCAAAAGAAAGATCTCCATAAAAGCTTATGATGATGAAGAAAGATCCTCTCAAGGACTGATAGTATTACCAATTCAAGTGAGACCAATTCAAAAGGATATAATCTGCTAAGTTTTAGACAAGGACTTGACCTACAACATACTCTTGGGTCGACCTTGGATCCATGAAATACAAGCAGTGCCATCAACATACCATCAATGCTTAAAATTCTCTTACAATGGACAAGAGATCACAATTTCAACAGATTCTAATAATCCCCAATACTGCAACACTCTCAAGATAGTCCAAGATGTCTTTTTACCACACAACAAAGAAGCTCTCAATTCTTTGTCAAAATAGTTTGAGAAAAAGGTTCAATTGAATGGTAAAGGCATGGGTGAGTATTCTTTTGAGCAGTCCTTATGTCTCTCACAACTACTACCTTCTCCAAAATCATATGGACAACCATCAACATCTAGACAACAATCTTCACAACCCATCATTATATTTGATGGTAAATTTGTAAAAGAAGGTACTCTAGCTGATGAATCTGAGGACAAAGACATTCTAAATTGGCTTTACAAAGATGAAGAAGAATCCCAAGCAACAACTTCCAATATACCAATAGAGCAATATGGTAAAGGGTTCAAAATCTTAGAAAAGATGGGATATGAAGGAAAAAGTCCTATTGGCAAACAAAAAGAAGGTATTGTGGAACCAATCCAACCTATCTCAATCAATGCAAAACACAAGATAGGATTAGGATACAAAGAAGAGACAAAAGAAGAAGCCATTCAAAAGATTTGTGAACAAATCCTCCAATTGCAAGCTAGCTTTGAAACAAACACAAATGAATATGAATGAGATTCACTATCTAAAGAATCCTGTGAAGACAAGGAAATTGATGTGATAAAGAGGTATGCACCAATACGTATAGAGGGACAAAGTTTAGGGTCTAGACCATTTGAATTTGGATCACTATGTATTGATGACTCTAGTGAGGATGATCAGACATCAAGTGAGACAAATGATTCAGAGGAGAGTAACATTATAGACCTTGATGTTGCTAGTGAACACCTCAAAAAAAATTCCATCATGACCCTCACAACCTTTGATCTTGACCAATCCGATGATTCCTTACCTTTGATACATCCTGAACTCATTGACTGGGAACAAATCGAGCCTCTTGATATCCCTATCTTTTCAGATGATAATGCCATTGTCAATTTCCTTTATTCTAAAAATCCAAAAACAAGTTCCACTAATGACTTGCATAGAGAAGCTTCAAACCAAGGGAGTGCCAAGTCTCTTAGCTGCAAAATAAAGAATACAAAAAATTGATCTAATGGTGAAAAGCATGCAATGAAAGTATTAGATTATGAAAAACAAAAATAAAGAGTGTATCCAACGGTGAAAACCTCTCTGAGGCACTGAAGGATGAGAGATTTGACACTCTTCTTGAGCATTATCAAGAAAGATCTTCAGTATTGGTTGAGCCTACACAATCCATAAACATTAGTACTACAAAAACAACAAAGACAATACACCTAGCGACATCAATGACAGAGCAAGAAAAGCCAAATTTCACCAAATTCTTCGAAGAAAGACAAATCAATTTTGCTTGGTCTTATGTTGACATGCCAAGAATAGATCCAGATCTAATAATGCATCATTTATCCATAGCACCTGGAGTGAAGCCAGTAAAGAAGAAATTGAGAAAAATGCGTCCACACATTGCCCTACTAGTGAAAGTAGAATTAAAAATAATATTAGATGTGGGGTTCATCCAACCAATTGACTACGCAGAATGGATTTCAAACATTGTACCAGTCTCCAAACTAGACAACAACATCAGAATATGCACAGATTTTAGGGATCTTAGCAACGCTTGTCCAAAGGATGACTTTCCTTTGCCCAATATAGACATCATTGTAGATTTAACAATAGGACATGCTATGCTATCACTCATGGATGGTTTTTCAGGCTATAATCAGATCAATATTGCACCAAAAGATCAAGACAAAATAACTTTCACATGCCCATGGGGTACATTTTGTTGGAATGTCATGCCTTTTGGATTAAAGAATGCAGGAGCGGCTATAAGCATGCAATGACAACAATGTTTCATGACATGATGCACACATTCATGGAGGACTATGTGGATGACCTACTAGAAAAATAATTCACCATGGAAGGACATCTAGAAATCTTGAATAAAATCTTTAACTGATTGGAAAAGTTCAATGTGTGATTAAATCCAAAGAAGTGTGTATTTGGAGTAGCATCAACAAAACTCTTAGGATACATAGTCTCAACCAAAGGCATAGAAGTAGATCCAAAAAAAGTCAAAGAAATCATGGAAATTCCACCTCCTAAGAACATTGGCCAACTAAGATCTCTACAAGGAAGATTCTAATCCATCAGAAGATTCATCATGCAATTGGTAGACAAGTCTCATCCTTTTACTCATTTGTTACACAAGAATGTTTCTTTCAGATGGGATGAAAGATGTGAAGCTGCCTTTAATCAATTGAAACAATATCTGATGAATCCACCTATATTGGTACCACCAATAGAGGGAAAACCAATTCTACTCTACATAGTAGCTATTGAGGTATCTTTGGGAGATTTTCTAGAACAAGAAGACTCTATAGGAAAATAAAAGGCCATCTACTACATCAGCAAAACACTAAGGGGTTATGAAATTAACTATACATTCATTAAAAAAATCTTGTTTGGCAGTGGTGTTTTCTACTCAACAATTGTGACACTATATGTTAACACATACCATCAAACTAATAGCCAAGATAGATCCATTAAAATATCTACTTAGCAAAGCCGCTCTAACAGGAAGATTAGCAAAGTGGGTGATGATATTAAGTGAATTTGACATTCAATATGTAGATAGAAGAGAAACCAAGGGACAAGTAATAGCAAACTAGTTAGCTGAAGCACCATTGCAAGATGACCATCCTATGCACATTGAATTCATAGATGTAGATGTCCTCACAATGAAAACACAACATTGGATATTATACTTTGATGGGTCTTACACTCAACATGGATTTGGTGTTGGAATCCTATTTGTTACTCCTCAAAGAAACACTATCCCAAAATATTATAGGTTGATGTTCCCTTACACAAACAACATGGCCGAATATGAAGCATTTATCATTGGTATCAAGGTAGCAGTGGAATGAAAAATCTTAGTATTACAAGTTTATGGAGATTCTCAATTAGTCATCAATCAGGTTAATGATGGCTATAAAAAAAAAATGACAAGTTGATTCCATATAAGAGAATGGTAGATGACTTCAAGAAATACTTTGTTGAGATCAAGTTTGAAAAAATTCCAAGAGTAGACAAAAAATTTGCAGATGCCATGGCAACCATCGCTTCTCTTTTACAAATATCAGAAAAACGAAGTCGTTAAGGGAGTGGCTTAGTATTTTTTTGGACTCAAATAGTGAGCATAACCTTGAACTCAAAGCTAGTTCCAAGTCCAAGTGAGGTTCCAAGGTATATGAGCATTTTTGGATTTATATTTTTAAGGTAGGGAGTATAATTTAGAAGGGAATTAGACCAAGTCCTCATTGAAACATGAGGTCTATGATGCATGAGCATCCATGGAAAATTGGCAATCTCATGTCAATTAAAAGGAGGCTAATTTTGTGGAAGTATTTTTTAATTTTGGAATAAGCTAATTTGGTTTGAATTTCATGTTGATGGGGGTAAAATTATTTATCTTCAAATATTTAAACTTGTCAATTAAATTCCTTTGCAACTTTGACAAGTTGACATAGTGGGTGAAAAAGCAAAAAGCAGTTTTAAATATTTTAATTGCAAATTTATTGAAAATATTTATGAGGCATTGGATTTTGAAATTATGGAGTTTTAAAGCACTCCACCATGATCCCTAAAAATTAGGGGCTGAGGAAGTGGGCACCCAGGCCTGCTTTTTGATTTTTTCTTTTTCAAGAGTTAAAAAGAGAAGAATTTAAAAACTATTTTTTTCCTATCTTTAGAGGGCTATTGGGAATGAGTATTTAATTATTTTTAATGATTTTTGAGGGGATTTAATGAGCATAATCCCCATGGGTCGTTCTATATTGAATAGGCCCAAATAAAACATGTGAAATTAATTTCTGGATAGTAGGAATTAAGAACAGAAAACCACTTTTCGTTGCAGGAGGTTTTGAAGAGGAATTTTGGGAAGAGAAATTGAAGGATATAGGAAGAGGGTGTAGAATTATTTGGGGAATGTGTTCTTGGTGTGGTTTTTCAGGTTCTTAATGATTTTCAATATTCCATTGAAATTTTTGAGTATTGGAATGAAACTACAAGAGTTGCAGAGAGTGTTAGAGTGCTGGAAGGTGAACTAGTTGGCTAGAGCTCACATAGTTGAGCATAGAATTGTATTTGAATGTTTCCATTGCATATAAGATGTTTGTAGGAGTTTTTAATTGCTTTTTATCAGTCTATTAATATTGAAAAATAATTTTTAATAAGCTTCCTTTGACAGAGAAATTCAATGGGTTCATGTGCAATCAAGTGTTGAGTTTAAATTGCAATTTTTCTTTTTTGTCTAAGAAACTATTTGAGGAATTGTTTGAGAATTTTAGAAGAGGGATTTTTGAGTTTAAATCCTCTCTACATTATTCTAACTCATAGATAATTTCTTCTTGTTTCTTTTTTTAGTAGTTCTAACCCTTTTAGTTGTTATAACCCCATAAAATTTGGAGGATGGGTTAGTAGAGAGGTTTGAAGGATGTGCTAGTGGTTTTTGGGACCCTGTGTCTCTCTCATGCCTCATTTTACATGTCAACCTTGATGTTGTGATCCAAGGTAAAGTTAAGTATTCCTATTGTGATCTCTTGTTTATGATTTGGTGTGCTTGATAAGTTTTTCATCATGGGTTTCATGTGACACCCTATACATGTTGGCTTGTTGTGTGGTTATGCATTACCACTCTTATATAAAAAAAATGTTAGATCATGTATCTTTTTGTTAATTTCCTAGTATAAAATATGGGGCATTATATAATGGTTTCACAAATAGGTTGGTCCCCACTCGAGTTATTCAAAATTGTAACATTTCTATATGAGTACTAAATGTAAGGTAAAATAATACCATCAACACTTAAGGGTGAAAAATCTCAACCAAAACATGATAATCTCCATTAGAAATCAAAAACTAATTTAGAAGTCAATCTCATTGCTACCAAGAACACTTTTACTACTTACCTTGGGAGCTCATTGAATTTGTATTCATGAATGGTCATCATGGTCGCTATAATGACATTCAAATTTTTAACTTGTTGGAACCAAATGGTTAAAGAAAATATGGTGGAAATGCATTTGGACACAAATCATTTAATTATTTTAGGTTTAAATTACCTCACTAGTGAGATATGTCCATATTAGGTTTAGGGTTATAATCATTGAATACCATAAATTTAAATTATTTTTAAAAGGGTAATAATATTTAGTTTTTAGTGTTGAGTTTTTCTAATTTGGTAGATGTGTTTGTATAATATGGTCAAATAGGTGTTTTGGAATGTGAGAAGAAGAATTATGTGTGGTGGGACAAATAATTTTTAAAATTGGTCATCACAATTGTTTATCATGGGTTAGGGGTGAAAAAAGTCCTAGTCTAAACACCTTTTATGATAGGGCATATTTTAGGCACCTAACTTGGTTATGTGAATTTGGAGCCTTATTTTTAAGTAGTGAACTTGTCAAGTAATCTACTATAAAAAATTGAGAGCAATTTTGCATTATCATGTATGATTATGAGAGGTACAAAGTTAGGGTGCTCAATTGTTGAGATTTCCCCCCTAATTAGCTAGGGAAAAATATTGTTATTTTTCAACATTTTTCATTCTTGACATAGTTTATTTGTGTTTGGATGAATTTACCTCTATTTTTGTGTTTGAATGCCTTTACTTCAATTTAGGCCTTTATCTCAATTTGTGTGTTTTTTCTAATTGATTGAATTTCCTCCACTTTGTTGGAACTTAATATAATGAAATATTGGGGTTTTTAGGTAAGGTTTAGGGATACTACTTCTTTAGATAAGCATGTTCTTTTGAAGAAACTTTGGATTCTCCAAAGGTTTGAGAAGACACATATTAGATAACAAAAAAAAGTTTGAGAAGACACTAGTATAGTGATTTGTTTCATCATACCTTCTTAATTTTCCTCTTCTTTAAATGTTACTTATTAAGATATCAATTAATTTCTCTTTATTATTAATTTGAAATATATGTATATTTTAAAATAGTCTCAACCAAATTATGTGTATGGTTAGAATAATAAATATTAAAATATTATGATTTGATATAAAAAAAATAAAACCATATTAAACATCACATGCAAATTTGAAGAGGGTTAAGGTTATACATCTTCATTAAATATAAATAAGAAATAAGGTACATGAACGAAATAATCATCTCATATGAAATTCTTGCATTAGGGGGTTGGCATGCACCAATTCATTGTCTTGCCCTTACCTCTTTACCTTTTATAAGCCTATTAGAATTAAATAAATGTCAAATGAAGCTCAAACAAGTTGTCCACTATTCATAGATGATAGAATTTTATAATAAAGCATTTCCTTGAAGAATTATAAAATTATAAATGGGATGGTGGGCTTGGTATAGTCAATATTAGCTCATTAGAAAATAACTCGTTTCAGATGTTCAAATATTTTTATTTCCTTGCCAAAGAAAACCTAGAGGAAGTCATTTCTTTAAATTCTTTTTTCTCATGGCTTTGATTTTATTCACCATATTTTGATTACATCTATGGTTAGTGTGCAATAAAATTGTTTTTTAATAAGGATTTTTTTGGTTCTTTATCATTTAGAAGAATTGAACTAATTAGTTTTGTCAAAAAATAAAAATGAAAATGAAGTAGCTTGTGATATAAAACAATTTAGTTGCACTATATTAATATCTAAAATATTCAAATGGAAACATAAAATGATAAAAAAAGAGGATGATAACAACAAAATATTAATTAAGAACAAAGGTGATACTAAAAAGTTTAGACCCTACATTTTAAAAAATTTATCATTTTTATTTACTCATAATATTTATTTTTAAGAAAAAGTGGTCATGCCACTATAATATATTAATATAAAATATATACAAAATTCCTAGTTCAAAGGGCAAACCGGCAGGAAAGAACCAGGAAGAAAACCTTCGGTTATAGCCCGTTCGATACAAAAAGGATTAATACAACAATTCGATTACAAAATTATCCCACATGTGGGAAAATACTTTAGATTTTCAAAACCTAGCTACAATGTCGCCACCTTAGCCCTTCTAAGGACTTCAAAGAAAGGTACAACCCAAGCCATAGCCAAATAAATATTTTCAAAATTGCTACCAAAAGAACAAAAAGTAATTTAACATTTTCTTGCTTCATCCCTTATATTCCTCCATTCGCTCAGCACAAGTTGAGGACTGATCTTGCACCACTTCATCCATGAATTACTGCTCGGGGATGAATGGAGGGATCAAATCCTATGCAAGCGAGTCAAGCTCGACTAGCGAGACTTCATCACCAGTGTGAGCCACTGTTTCCAATCGATTCGCCGCCATGGAACCCTAATGCAAGGAGGTGGCATATTGAGCAATTGCCACTTCTTGTTCTTCTCTATGCACAAGGGTAATTGATTTGACTTTCACTTTCTGTTTCCTCGCTGAAGGCTGACAAAAGGGTGGTTTCAATGTAAAACCCTGAAGGAAAGAGACAACATATAATTTTTCCTTAATTTCAACCTCCAGGGATCCATAAATCCTTTTCTCATTTTTGTTTAGAGTCGACAACAGGACGTGATCATTACCAAGTTGAAGCCCCAACCGAATGGCTTCAAAAATTTCTTTGTATCCTGCTTTTCCTTTAATGTATTCATGAAGAAATAGGCCACCAACATAGCCCTCCCCAGAAAATAGATTATACTTTTGGACGAGATACAACAAGTCAATCTTATCACAAAATTGAGGGTTTACAAATTTAACAATAATTTTCTCTAAATCCCTCAGTGATTGCAACAAATCCATAGTATTTAATAGAAAAATTGATAGCACTTGAGAGGGAAACAAAGCTAGGCGAGCTCTCGGGCGGATGATGTCCACACCCAACACTGAGCGAATTGCATCCTCCTCCCACATACTACCCATTTTAAAAATCAGATTTAGATCTTCCTAAGAGAGATTCTCTTTGAATGGCCTTTCCCAAGCTTGGATGGGGCAGTTTATTCAGAAGTTCTAGGGCTGAAGCACCATACTTGCCACTCAATTTTACCTTGTCACTGTAAAATTAAACTCGTAGATGAACTTCTTGAAGAACTTGCTAAAAAGAGAGATATAATACCAAATTTAAAGCCACAAGAAACCTTCTCACAAAAAAGGCAAATAATGAATACAAATATTTTGCATGTCTTTTGAAATTAATGCGATGAAACTTTAAATGCTCCCATTCATATGAAGAGAGCAACTCAGCTTGCAGAATTTAATAAGGAGTGCCACCACTCAATTTTGGACGGTACCCACAAAATACCATCAAACAATTCGCCAAGAATTTGGTATGCAATCTCCAAGGGATAGGTAAAGGGAAATTAAACTGCCAATTGTGCCGCTTGTCCCATCAATTCATTGGAGATCAGACACAAAATATTGGATCACCTAATGATATCCTCTAAGTACCAATCTGAATGCCTTTGACAAGTAGAGTAAATGCCATAGGTGAGTGCAAAAATGGATGAGAGCCAGCATATAATCATGACAAAAATGCCATTTATAGCATGGAGATATCAAGAAGTTATCATACCCCTGCCATATTCCAATATTTTCATGAATCAAAACTTGTAAGGTACGCTTGGCTACTTAATTGAGGTGACAAGCATCTTGCTCAATCCAATGCACTATATTTGGATAATTTTCGAGCAAAGATAAATCGGATGATATATTTATTTCCTACATCGCACTATCCATAGCAGCTAAAGGGTCTGCCAAATTATTACCTTCTCTAAAAGTGTGAGATAATAAATTATCGAATTTTTGAAGGAAATCCCAAACTTTTTGGAGGATGTATTTGATATTCCAATTATGAATACTTTTTGTTTTGATCGCATTAACAATCAACAAAGAATCACCTTCAATATGAAGGTTTCCAATACCCATTTCTAGGGCCATTTCCAAATCTCATAACAGAGCATTGGCTTCTGCTAAATTGTTAGTTCCTCTATGAAGATATTTGGATCTCAAATTTAAAACTTTACCTTGATGATCACAAAAACATATCCCCATCCTTGACTCTCCTAGGTTGCCCTTCGATGCACCATCAAAATTTAATTTTATAAAGCCTTCCTTGGGTGCTAACCATTTTACCTAATTTCTATCAACTTTCACTTGATTTGCTTGCAAAAAGCTACCCAGGAAGGGCAACTTTACCTGCTTCCAATTTTGTAGAATAGAATTATCCCAGTTGGTAAAGGAGGAACTACTATCCTTCATTTCTCTAATGTTGGTATTAACTATTTCAGAGATTGCATTTTCAATCTTTGCATTAACATAATCTACGAAATCAAATACTTTCCTAAAAATTCTTAGATTCCTTTCCCACCACAAATTCCAAATAACAATAGTTGGAACCACTCTCCAAATGCAAGCAAAAAAGGAAGATTTGTAAAGCAATGGACAAGATTGAAAAAGATCCCAAAGTGAATTTGGGAGGGGCATGCACAAGTTGAGCTTACTGAGAATGTATCCCCAACATTGTTGAGCAACCTTACAAATAACAAATAGATGATCAGCATGTTCAAGCTCCTCAGAGCATAAAGGGCACATGAAGGGATCTGTTTATTCTTAGCTTGGTTAAGCGATCACTGGTTAAAATGCGTATCCTCAAAGCTAACCATGCAAAACTTCCTTCCTTGGAAAGAATTTTATTGTCCTAGCAGAAGGAAAAATCCCTTTGGGGAATAAGATGCCTTGATTCTTGATTTAACGCCTTATAGCCTTGGCTCACCATATAATTTCCCTCTATAGAGGGAGCCCACAAAAGTTTATCTGGTTTAGTAGAGAGATATACTAGCCTTGAATCCAAGATGTTTTGTAGAATACTGCAATAATTAACTGATAGGGAGGGATGTGAAATTCTCTTCCATATAGCCCTACCTGATATGGGATCTACCGAATGCACATAATTTAGCAAATTATCTTCCCAAAATTCATTTTTTCTTAAAGTTTCCATTATTGGAGAGAGATCTGTGATGTTCTATAGAGGAAGGTTACCATTCCAGGAATCCGACCAGAAATTTACATTTTGACTATTGTTGACCTCCCAAGTAATGTATGAGCAGATTAACTTTCTACAAGAGATTATGAAATTCCAAATGGCCGAACCTTTTAGAGGATCAACAATCGTAAAAATCCTTGTAGGATTATTACTATCAAGATACTTACCCTACAAAATATGGCACCACTTGGCTTATTCACATACATTTTCTAGGCTAATTTTGCTCCAAATTCTTTATTACAGTTTGAGAGATTAATAATACTAGCACCACCTTGTACTTTCCCATGAGCCATGGCTTCAAGTGATATGAAACTTCTTACTGTCATCCATATTTCCTTTCCATATGAATGTTTTAATCAAATTTTCAATTTCAGAGATAACCGCTTTTGGGGCCTTTAGGACTGCTAGAAAATAATTTGGGATTGAGGAGAGAACAACCTTGACTAAGAGGATTCTACCTGCTAGAGAAAGCCATATAAATTTCCAAGCTGCTATCGTGGATTTGATCCGCTCAATTAATTTTACCCAATAAGAAGCCTTATTTGGGCCCACAAACAAAGGAATCCCTAAATATGAACAAGGCAATGTTGCTTTTTGGAACCCAAGAATATTAAGATTTTTTTTTTCATTTGCCTCATTTGTATTAAGGATGTGAACTTTAGATTTTGAAGCATTAATCCGCTGAACTGAAGCTGAGGAATATTTGCTAAGGACCTCCTTAATTTTACATGCTTTCTCTGATGTTGCAACCCCAAATAAGTTTGTGTCATCAGCAAATAAGGAGTGAGTCATTGACATAACTATATTTGCTAACTGGATGCCTTTCCATAAACCAAGAGAGTGCATCCTACTGATATATCTGCTAAGAGCTTCTACCATAATGATAAAAAGGAAAGAAGACATCAGATCTCCTTTCCTTACACCTTGGGAGGAGCTAAAAAAACCTGTTGGAGATCCATTGAGGATTACTACGAATTTGGCACTTGATAGATATGTTTTAATCCAACGGCACCATTTTACTGAAAAACCAAACTTGATCATTACTTTCTTCAAAAAACTCCAGTTAACCTTATCATATGCCTTCATCATTTCCATTTTGACAATGATAGAGGGGATTTTCTTATCTGTTATTGAATAAAGAGTTTCATGAGCCACGATTGCACCTTCATAATTTTCTTTTCTCGAGACAAAACCCCTTGTTCTTGAGATATTATCCTCAGAATGATGGGTTGTAACCTCAAATAGATTTCCTTTGAAAATATCTTATATATCATGTTACACAATGATATTGGTCTATAATCTGCAAAGGAGGAAGGGTTGGAAACTTTAGGAATGATAACAATGTTAGTTACATTGAATTGCTTAAGGAGATATCCAGTTCTACGAGACTCCTCTAAGGCCCATAAAAGATCATAGCACACAATATCCCAACATTTCTGGAAGAAAAGAGTAGTGAAGCCATCAGGCCCTGGGGCCTTGTCAGGGGGCAAAGAAAAAACTACCTTTTTGAGCTCCTCAATTGTGAATGGCTTCAAAAGATGTTCATTTTCTTCACTGGAAATGAGAGGTGGGATTGCTTGTAGAAACTCTTCCACATCCTGATTGTTTTGATGGTTCCTATCATTTGGGGTAGAGAGAAGATCTGAGAAGAATCTGACATATTCTTTCTTTATATCATCTTCATTTGACAACCATCTATCTGATGGAATTTATTTTATCATTTGAACTGCCTTAGTTGCTCTTTTAATCTAGGCAGAGGAATGGAAATACTTGGTGTTTCTATCACCTTCTTTCAACCATAGTTCTCATGAATTTTGTCTCTAATAAGCTTCTTCTCTTACACATTTCTCCTCCCAATCTGCTTGCAATTTCTTTTGTTTTTCATACAAAAAATCATCCAGGCCTCGTTGTATAATTTGGTTGTGGATGCCTTCTAATTCTTGACGGATCATATCTTTCTATTGAAAGATATTTTTAAAAGTCTCCTTATTCCATTTTTGAATTTGATGCTTGATATGAACTAGTTTGGTCCATAAGCAAAACATCATTGTCCCAGATTCAAAAGGAGCAAAGATCCACCATTGACGAACCAAGTCCACAAAGTTGGGATATCTGAACCACATACTTTCAAACTTGAAAGAAGATTTCAAAGGGAGAGGGGAGATGTTTGCAATGGAAAGAGATATTGGATAATGATCAAAATCAGGGAAAGGTAATATCTCAGAAGCAAATTTAAAGGGTAGATTGAGCCAATTTGGAGATAAAAGAAAGTGGTCCAGCCTTACTGCAATTTGAAGAAAACCACTTCTTTAGTTTGTCCAAGTATAATTACCATTGGATGGAAAAATATCCCTCAAAGAATTAGAATTGATGAAAGAATTAAAATCAGACATAACCTTAGCAGGCGGGCATATCCCTCTAGTCTTGTCTTGAATAGATGGAATAGCATTAAAATCACTAGCCAAGATAACTTTCCCGTCACTCAAGGACATAATACCTTGAGATAACTAATCCCAGAGACGTTTCGTATCTCTAGTAGGTGTGGGACCATAAATGTTGAAAAGCCAAAATTTGATATCAAATTTTGTCACTTCTAACAATTGCCAATTATTTTCATTTTTAAGAAGATCCATTGATACTCGCTTCGAATTCCAAAGAGCTGATAAATCCCCTGAAGCTCCTTGGGCAAGGGATTGAACAAATTTCCACAAATGCCATTTCTGAATTGTTAGTTTGAATATATCATCAAAGAATTTGGTTTCTTGAAGGAGAACTATATCTGCATCACACCCATCAAGTTGACGTTTGATGTAGACATGTTTGTCAGGGGCATTAATGCCCTTGAAATTCCAAGAAATGATCTTCATTGAACCCGAGGAGAGTGGCATGCTCTCCTTGGACGCTTATTAAGTGGGGATAACAAAGAATCATGCAATGTAGATTGACGTCCTGCTTCGATTTCCTCTTGCATTTTAGCAGCCTTTGATTTGTGGCCTCGTTTAACTGGAGACTTCTTCATGTGGAGCTGATAAGGAGTCTGAGCAATGGAGAGAGTGTGAATAATCAAAACCTAAAGAAATTTCAGCGTCTTCCCCCTCACCTTCACCCTCCTCATGATTCTAAGATTCCTTGGGGAGCCTTGAGTGCAATAGGGTATTACAGGTATTCAGAGACTTACAAGAATTTTCCTCTTTGACATTTGTGCAATTCCAATCTTAGAAGGATTCTGCTTGAAGCACCTCATCCACAATTTCCTCAATAATTTTTGAACCCACTATGACCAAAATACTTTCTGCCAATAGTTCAAGCTCTACATCATTTGCCAAATTTTCCTTTGGGTATTGTAACAAACCCTGAATTTCATCATGCCCTTCATTTGGTGAGTTCGTTAGAAGAAGGTTAGATCTATCTTGATTGACCAAATGGACAGACTGCAAAAACTTGTTTAAGTCATGAAACATTAACCTTCTAACCAATTCATCTAGCTGAAGGTCATTAATTTGAAAGGATGGTGAATATAGGTTTAAACTTAGGGAAGTGTGCTTTCTCCAAAGTATTTCAAAACATAGAAGAACTTTGATTTGCATAGGAGGCTGCCTGCAACCCCAAACACATGATTTATCCTTGATAATTTAGGGATCTAGGAAACAAATAATCTGACTACAGTGCTCTTGTATGAATTCACATCCCATGAGGGTCTTAGCATTTTTATGATGATTGAGCCCTGTAGATGCGCAAGACAAACCCAAACCCCAGGATGTATCCTGCTTGAAGACTCTAGTTTGTGATTGATTCGTGTTATGAGGGGGCTGAGAGATAGAGCAATGATTTCATTCAGGGGGATGTGAAGATGTGTGAGGTTGAGCATATGTTTCCTGAATGGTTTCCTAGGATATTAGTTGGAGCCAAGAGCCAAATTTTGATTTTAATTCTATGTGTGTTGGCTGCTTCTTAGTTGCATCATGTAAAACAAGCATTCTAATTGGCCTTGATGGGTTGTTAAAGCAAAGAAAATCATGCTTTTGGAAAATACCTATTTGGTTGGCAATGATTTCTAGTAAATGCAATTCTCTATTTTCTAATGGAAGACCATGAAGTTGAACCCAGAAAGGAGAAAAACAAATCACAAAGTCCTCAAGGTTGAAATTGGGAGTCTATTTTTGCATATATAACCCAGATCCTTGATAATTCCAAGATTTGATTCTAAAAATCTCATCTTTTGTGAAGGTGGATTCAAATAGGACAACAAAAATTCCTTTATTTTCATCTAAATAGAAAAATTTAATGGCTCCCTCCCAATCTTGAAATACGATATTTTTTAATGATTCCAAATCCAGAGTAAGATTCCAAAACTTACATATAAGTGCTTCCGCTCTGAGATCGTTTATTTGAGGTAGAACCAGATGCTCTGGAAATGTTACCTTGAGGACTTTAGGGCATGGCGCATTTACATATTTTCTTGGCTCTGACCCAAGATGCTGGATGTTAGACGATTGCTGGCTCACTTTTCTCCTCCATGCTTGTTTTTGCTTGTTCTTACTTTGCTTTTCTGAAGGACTTGTCTTTTTTTGTTTCCTCTGATACCTCTGAAAACCCTTATTTCCAAGCAACCTTGACCACTACTGCTTCATGCAGTGGGCTTTGGGATGATTTCCCTTTGTCTCTTCCACATTTTGATGGATTTTAATTGCCCCCTTTTCATGATATTTCTGGGGAGGGGATTCTTTACCGTTAGGTACATTGGATCCCATGGGTGGAGCCTTATTTGGCACAACATTTTGTATGTATTGATCAGATGCCATCTGTGATGCCGACCCTCTATTAGGGTTATCATTTGCAAGTTCAAGAGCTTTCGGGGGAAAAGAGTGGTTAGAGCCCATATTATTTGGATTGAAGGGACCTTTGACAGATCTAAGATCCTTCTCACTTGCTCCATACCTGCACTGCAAATGGCTTCGATCTTTTTCTGATACATCTTCATTTTTTCATATATCAAGAACTGATTGCATAGATCTATCTATCCAAGTGTCTTGGATGCCTTCTCCTTCAGGGCTTGTAGGTTTTTCTAGATGGTTTTGGAAACCTATTTCCTGAGCGGGATTGCCTTGGTCCACTTGAGGATCGCTGATATCGATTATCTGCTTGTATATTCCACGCTCTCCAGTGTTGTTGATGAAGACGACCTCACTGCTTTCTGCCAAACAATCTAGGGTTAGAAAAATTCCTGAAATACTCTAACTTGGGTTGGTATCCATCACATAGTTGATGTTCGATTTGCCCATTCTGCAAACAAGTTGTGTCTACCCACTAATCATCATGGAAAACCCACTAAGGAATGTGTTCTTGAGATATTTTATTTGAATCGCATCTCTTCGCATCAACCTAGTTGCCATCTTGGAACACCCACTGTGGAATATGAGAATCCAAAATATCCATGCCAGGTGGGGAGGGTCATTCAATGCCAAATCACCCCACCGTTTCCCTCTTGTATCCATGAGTCCTGAACGATCTGCAACCTGTCGAACCCGTGACTCCATTTTTTTTTCCAATAAACAATATTATTTAATTGCTAATTGAAAATTTAACAAAGTTCCAATTAAAATATTTTTTTCTATTTATGTTATTTACTCATAATATTAAATTAGAAAGAAAACAAATATTTAATGGGACATTGACATGTTTTATAGTGATTTTTTGTCATTAACAAATAAAATAATTAAATTTAAAGTTTTTGGACTATTTTTTTAATGTATTTAGAACTTTCTACAATCACTAAACCTATATATTTATAATCATCTTCTATATATTTTTTTAAAATCTATGAACTAAGACTCCCTTTCTATGGTCACATTAAATTGACATTGCCTTCTACAAAACCCTAATTAGAAACACAACAATGCTTCATGGATCAAGAATTTCATTTCCTATAGGTTCTTTGAAAATATATACACTAAATTGCCATTGCCATAACCATATTTAATTATCATTTTCCTCTACAAAACCTTAATTAGACACACAAGAATGCTTCATGAATTGAGAATTTCAGCTCATTTTTATAAAATCTAATTAAACTAAATATAATTTGAATTGTAGGTCCTTTTTCATATGAATGATTTGTGTGTAAAATATTTAATGAATGGTTTGGAAGTCGATGGGAGTTTATTGAACTCAATATAATAAAATAATAGATTTTAAATTTGTTTTTTTTTTTTTATAAAAGTGGCAAAGCCACTAAAATATTTCTATTATATTCTTAAGAAATTACAAAACCTAGTTCAAAAGAGCATACTGGCAGGAAAGAACTAGGAAGAAAACCTTTGGTTGTAGCTCAGTTCAAAATTACATATACATTAAAGAAGGCCAATCAAAACACAATGGCCCAAAATGAAATACAAAGATCTAACTAGTGATCACCCACAACCCTGAAGTACAAAAATTCACATACGAATGAGACCCAGCCAAAAAATATATTACCCAAGTGATAAGAAAGGAGACCACTCGCCAACCCCCAATCTAGTAGACTAGACACGAATGCACAACAACAAAAGACCAATAAACCATACCAAATCAGGCATCCTCCACTGCACATGAACTAGAACTCGCCTCATAGTAGGCAGAAAGCAACAAATGATCCAGCGAAATTTTTTCCTTTGGCAGTAGCCAAAACCTCAGAATATATGTTGTCAATAAGATGATGGTAGCCCAAAATTGTTTCAACATAATTGTCACAAATAATACCTGATCTGATAATCAACAAAAAATGTCCAAAACAACCGTTAGCTAGGAAATCATTTTTAGAAATAAAACCAACAATAAGAGAGGAGCCATGATCCAGATTATACATATCCAAAGCTTCACGTAAAACTAGATTAGATAACAAATTAGCTCGCACATATTTAGTAGCAAGGATATAAACCAATTTTTCATCCAGCAGAACATCCTTAACAATGGTGAGAAAATGAGATAATATCTCAAAATAAGAGGCATTAGAATTTTCCTGTAGCCAAGATTTATGGACCACCTTTTTGAAAGTCAAAGAAATATCCTCATCATCTGAATTAAAAACCTTACCAACTTTCTCATGATCATACGAATGAGGATCCTTAAAATCCTTGTGCTTGAAACACATAGAAATCCTATACCAACCCATCATGAGATCCACATAACCACATCACCTGCACTATTTTCAAGAAGAACACAAGACCACAAAGAAACCATTTTGTACATATATACCAATCTACAAAAATGATAAGAACAACTGACGGCCAAATCTTAATCTTGAATGCAGTTGATAGCAATACCATATCAAATAAGCAATGCAAAGGGATGATTAATGTAACATACGACACAAAACTCCCAAGTGAAGGCTCGGAAATGATCACTAAAAAATCTTATTTAAAAGAGGTAATTCATCCTTGTTAAATTATTTGAAGATTATTTGATCATCTATTGCCTTATTCACAAGAAAATCCGCAATGGCATTTGCTTCCCTATAACAATGAGAAATTGAATAACAATTAAACCATTTTAACTGTATAAGAACCTTACGCAATAAATGTTACAATTGCCAAACATGATTTTTTTGATTTGAAACTGCATGAAAGATAACCATTGAGTCTCCTTCAATTATTAAAGACTTAATTTGTAGAGACCTTTCCAAGTCCAAACCAAAGCTTAACACCTCCAATTTTGCCTTATTATTAGTACCCACTGGAAAAATCTTGCAGGCAACTTTCATAATGTTTGCATTAGAATCCAATATAATAATGCCAACCCTAGAATTTCCAAGATTGCCCCTTGATGTCCCATCATAGTTTAACTTGAAACAATTTTCAGGAGGGGGCAACCATTTAGCCTCTTTACGTAACTGGACTTTATCCACCTTGTTAGAAATTGAACCATGAAAAGGCAAAGACTTGAGCAAAGGCCAATTTTTTAATATAAAACCATCACAATTTGCAAAGAATTTCAAATTTCTAATTTTTTAAAAGATGTAAGACCTTAAAAATTCAAAGATTGAAGTTTCCATGGTGAGAAGCACTTCCTCTAAAGAAGGCAACTTATTTCTATAGATTTTGTGATTTCTTTCATTCCAGATTTTCCAAATGATTAAAGAAGGTGACACAATCCAAAGGAAATGAAAGAAGGAAGAACGATGTAACAAAGGCCATGATTTGAATTGCAGAGATAAAGGACACACCATGGAAGACCAACCCAATTTACCATACAACCAATACTAGCACTGCTTTGTAAATGGACAATGTACAAAGAGATGATCCGAAGATTCTAGAAAATAACCACAAAATACACATGGGAAAACAGTTACCAGCCCCAATCTGTTAAGCCTATCTGCAGTTAAAACCCTATCATGAACCACAACCCATGCAAAGGCACTAGCCTTTGGAAGACATGTTTCATCCCAGAAAAAAACATAAGGGAGATCAAATTTACTTAAGGAGGACAATAAAGAATTATACCCCTCTTTAAATGAATAATACCCCAACTTAGATTTAGTCCAAATTAAGACATCTTCTTTATCAGAGAAAATAATACACCTTTTACCCATCTCCTCTTTATAAGCCTCCTTAATAGATAAAGAAATATCTAAGTTTTCCACTGATTTCTAGGAAACTTTAGGAATGGAGTCAATAAATTCAACAGTGAAATAATCAACCACATGAGAGCCCCAAAATCTTTTAAGAAGGTGCATTAGATTTCCCCATTTTGTGAATTTAGAAAGAGAAGGATAGCTATTCCATACATCCTCCCAGAACTTTGTTTTTTTTCCATTATGGATCATTCAAGAAAGGTGAGGGATAATAACCAACTGGCAAGAAGATATAAAGTTCCAAATTGTAGACCCTTTAGGTAAAGAAGAAGCCTTGAAGAGGCTTTCCCTGGGATGGGAAAACAAATACTTAGAGTACATTATTATTCCCCATGTGGAGTGAGGATTTTGATATAATTTCTAGGTAAGCTTAGCCCCTAAGGCTGCATTTTGGAGTTTGAGACTCCTAATCCTAGTGACACCTAACTCCTTAGGTAGGCAAACTTTATCCCAAGAAATAAGAGGAAGTTTTTCTTTGCCCCCCACATTATCATTCCATAAGAAAGAGTGAAGAATAGATTTTAATTGATTTAATGTAGAACAAGGAGCCTTTAGAACTGACATCAGATAAATAGGAACAACATTGAGGACCGATTTGATCATTTGAATCTTTCTTGCAAAGGAAAGCCATTTGTGCTTCCATGAAAGAATTCTTTCCAAAACCGAGTTATGGATCTTTTCCAAAAAAGCTACCATGATATTCCCAATAAAAAAGGGAATACCAAGATATGAACAAGGTAATGTACCCACATAAAAAACCCAGAAGTTTATTAGTCTATTTTGAATAAACTCAAGAACATTCAACAAAAATATTTTGGATTTGGCTAGGTTAATTACTTGACCTGAAGCCAAAGTGAAATCTATTATGACTCTTTTAATTGCCTTAGCTTCAAGGATTGAGGTATAACCAAACAATAAAGTGTCATCAGCAAAGAGACCATGAGTACGATTTTCCTGCATATTTGGAATATGAATGCCTTTCCAAAATTTTAATTGATTTTCCCTTTTTATTGCCCTGCTAAAACCTTGAGACACGAGGATAAAAAGAAATGGCGACAATGAATCTCCCTGTCTAACACCCCTAGAGGAAGAGAAAAAATCACAAGATGAACCATTTAACAAAATTGAGAACTTGGCCGATGATATACAAGAATAAATCCACTTTACCCACCTTTCAGAGAAACCCAATTTGCGCAAAACAACAAGAAAAAATCCTAATTGACCCTATCATAAGCTTTCATCATATCCAATTTTAGGATCATAGCTGGGATCTTATGAATCTTAATAGAGTGCATAATTTCATGAGCCACAATTACACCTTCAGTAGTTTCCCTCCCAGGGACAAAGGCACCTTGCTCATCAGAGATAATATATGGGATGATCTTAGCAAGACGAATAGAGATGGCTTTAGTGAAGATTTTGTAAAGGGTATTACAAAGAGAAATAGGCCTAAAATCAACAAAAGTGGAAGGGGATTCCACTTTTGGAATGATAGCAATAAATATATTATTGAGCTCTTTAAGAATTGTCCTATTCCATCTTGCTTCTTCTAGAGCTCTCCAAACATCTTCACCAATAAAGTACCAAAGAAAAGGGTAGTAAACCCATCAAGGCCCGAGGCGTTCTCTAGAGACATGACAAAAACTGTAGATTTCACTTCCTCAAGTGAGAAAGGAGCCATTAGCATGTCATAATCAGCATGGGAAACAACCAAATGGATAGCCTCTAAGAAGGAATTATTGATTGGTATCGATTCAGCTATATTATTTGACACCACCAATGATCCCATTATTGTAAAGTCGAAAAAATAATTTAGAATTAAAAATTTACATTATTTCATGCATTTATAGAGTTAAAATATGAACAAAACTAAAATGCTACATTTTTTTATACTAGTAGAGTTAAAATGTGAGCAAGATAGTAAGTAAAATTCATAAAACTCATATCATTCTAGTACTAGTAGAGGGTTACAATGAAGAAAATGATCTATTATTCAATTTAGTTTTAGTTTAATAACTTAAAAAAAAAAATTAATTCTTAAAGATCTGAATTCAAATCCAATTTACTAACAATTTTTTTTGTTTTAAAAAATATATAACAAAAGCATGCACACAATGAATTATTTTTTGATAAAATTAAGATTGCAATAAAATTATATCTATTATTATTAAAAAAATAGTTTAAATATTTTTCTAATTACATTATGTTGAAAGTGCATTGATTTGTCTCACTTTTTAGTTTATTGGACCATAAAATCAACATTCCATGCATTATGCAAATTATACTTAACAACCATCAAGAATTTAAAGATAATGTAAATTTAATTATTTGCATTATTTTTAGATTCAATTTGTATTTTTTAAAATCTAATTTTTAATCAAAAAATTATTATTTTTCTATTATTGGATATGAGACATTTTATCATTATGTAAATGTTAACTAGAAATAAAATCTTTCTATTATTTTTAAATTTTTTTTATATTAACTCTAGTATCTAGTATGTGGATATTTTTGGTAATTTTTATTATTATTATTATTAAATTTTAATTGATAATAAGATAAATTTATACCTACATTTTACCATAGCATGTTTGTTTTTATCAATTTATCAAAAAATTATTATTCTTCAAATAAGGACATTGATTTAAAGTTTAATGTATAATTAAAAAAATTAACCTAGTTTACTAATTTTTCTAGTGTCTTAAATATAAGTTTTTTATGTAATAGATCTATATTACTTATAAAATAAATTAAAAAGAACAGTATTATATTATATTTTTGGAAATCTAATTCGAAGGGTTCATACACATAAAATATCATCTTTAAGTGATTTTTTTTTACTCTAGTGTATAGATATGAAGTTGATTGTTTTGACAAAGCATGTGGATAGGAGAAGAAAAGACTATTGTAGGGGTACCATATTAGTATATTTGATCAAATTGAGTTTGATCGAATCTTCTTACTATTTGAATAAAAATGTGGGGTTAGCCAACTATTTTGGTGCTTTTGTTTATTCAATTCTAACTTAATAATGCCAACAATTCAAGAAATGGAGATGGTTGTAGGTTAATATAAAAATTTCCACTTCTTGACTCATTGAACTTATTATTTGACATGAAGTTGGTTAGAAAATTATTTAGTATGTTGTGTAATGTGCACAAATATAAGGTGACTGGAGTTCTTGTTGACATTACACAACATACTTAGACAATTTATTCTAATCAATTTGAAGATTTCTCATTTTACTATCAAGTTCAAGATGTTACTACTTATTAATGGATTTTTAAATAATCCTATACCCTATAACTACCTCCAATATTTAATAACATTGTTATTTATATAAATATGTGGCATGAAAAAAAATGTTAAAACAAAATAAGAATCTAAAAACTTTAATTTTTAACACTTTTCAAAAAACACAAAGAATCCAACAACATTGGTAGATATCAAAATTTTGTAGAAAGACATAATGCATGAGAAGAATCATATTTATTACTTCTTTAATTATAGTTTAAGAAGTCAACACAAATAACAAATTTTCCCTTAGATGGATAACTAGGGGAAAAATAATAAAAAATAGATAGGTACCATTGTCATCTTAAATTTATTTAGAGACATATTTAAATGAAAAGATAGGCAACCTAACCTCCATTGAAGAATAATTTCCATCTCTCAAAGCATATACATTTTTATGTGGGTTGGATGGTGCTTTCATTTCTTTCTTGTTTTGTTGGTAGTTTTTTTTTGGTTTCATGTCTATTTTTGTAATTGAGTGAGGGTATTTTTTTTTTTGTTTAATTTATGAAAAACCATGCAAGATAGGAAATGGGTCACAATAAGTCATACTATCATTATTAGACAGTGAGTTCTTAAATAAATCTTTACCTCTAAATTATTTGTAATCTCTAATAAGATTGTTCAATTCTACAAATATGTAATTGTGTCACATAACAAAAGGATAAATTAGAATACAAGAACAATCTAATAGATTTATTTTTTTAACATCTTTCAAAAAAAGAAAACCCACTTATAAATCTTATGTCTAGACTAGTTATATTGGTAAATATCAAAATAATTCTCATAGAGACATAACAAATGAAAGGAAAATTATTTATATTACATCTTCAATAGTATGAGAAGATAGAACAAAACCAACAACTTTTCCTTTAGATGGATGGTTAATAGAAAAAATAATCAAAATGGGTAGGTAAATTTGCGTAGACATGTAAAAATGACCTAACACTTATCACACATCCTGAATGACATTTTCTCATCATCAACATCATTATCATTTAATATCACTACATCTGACATCATTTACATAAAAAACCCTAATTAATTCATTTTTTCATCATTTTTGACTAATTAAATAAATTTAATTTATTTAATAAACTCATAATCTAACTTTATTCCTCTCGATTAATTAAATAACATCAATTAATCAAACTCATTATGGAATGTGTTAACACTATCGAGTACTCAGTTATGGTTAATGGATCCCCTTGTGGGTTCTTCTCTGCTGGTAGAGGGCTCAGACAAGGAGACCCTCTGTCCCCCTATATATTCATAATGATTGCTAATGTGCTCAGTAGGAATTTCACGGGTCTGCTATCAGAGGGCTCCATTACGGGCATTAGAGCGGCTTCCTCTCTAGATCCAATGGTTGTGTAGCAATTTGTGGATGACACTTTTCTATTTGGGAAGGCCTCTGTAGTGGAAGCCAGGAAATGGAAAGCATGTCTTAACAACTATGCCTCTTGTTCTGGTCAAAGCATCAATTACAATAAAAGCAAGATTTATTACTTTAACCGCATGCCTAATTTGAAAAATAGGGTAACTGCGGTTCTGTGATGTGTTAGTGATTCTCTCCCATCGGTGTATCTTGGGCTCCCCCTCACAGTTAAGGAGGTTCCCATGGAGTTTTGGAACTTGGTTCTGGAAAGGATTCAAAGGAAATTGGCTGGGTGGAAGAGCTCTATGCTAAGCCATGCTGGAAAACTCCAACTTCTCACTGCGGCTCTCCAAGGTATCCCCACTTACTTCCTATCCATTTTTAAGATGTCTAAGTACATTGCTGATAAATTTGAAAGAATTCAAAGGAATTTCCTATGGTCTGGTACTGAGGAAAAGAAGAAACTCACTTTGGTGAAATGAGAAAGGGTCTGCCAGGCCAAAAATTATGGTGGGCTTGGAATTAGGACGATTGTCAACTCTAACAGGGCTCTGATGGCCAAGGTTGGTTGGGACCAGTTAAGGAACACTAAGGACTAGTGTAAAATTCTAAATTCTAAATATCTCCAGGATAAGCCCTTGATTGATTGTTTTTTGGAGCCTCACCCCCAGGGCTCTGCTGTCTGGAGGAGCATTTACAGCACACAAGGCCTGCTAAAGAAAAGGATTAAGTGGAAAATGGGAAATGGGATTAGAACCAGGTTCTAGGAAGATACTTGGCTAATTGATACCTCTCTAGCTTGCTCTGACTTTGGGGCAGTGATGGGTGTGGCCCAAAGATTCTTTGGCATCCATATTAGTGACTATGTTTCTGGACCCCCCGAAGCTAGGATTTGGAAGGATCTTACCCTTTGTTGCCCCCATTCTCATGAACTTTGTTGTCTGGCTCAGTCCCTTTAGGTGATTCTTTCCAGCACCAGGTTTCCATCCTATGACAGGGAGGATCAGTTTTTTTGGACTTTAGATAAATAGGGAGATCTCATTGTGCGGTCGGCTTACAGACTACTGACAAATGAAAATTTTGCTGAGGAACCCTGGAAGAAGGTTTGGAATCACCACATGATCCCTAAAATTTTTTTTTTCTGGTGAACGGCCTGTCATAACAGGATTCTAACCTAGGACAATTTGAGGATTTGGGGTTTTTGTTTTCCCAATAGATGTTTTCTTTGCAAGAAATGGGAGGAAACTGTCAGTCACCTTTTATTACACTACTCGTTTGCTGCCGGAGTTTGGGGGCTAGCTTTTGAGAAACTTGATGTCCCTTGGGTTATGAGAAAGGATCTTTTATCGTTCATTTTGGGTTGGTATGGCCCGTATTCCCACCCTCTTCCTGGTGAAATTTGGAAGCAGGTCCCTCCTTTCTTGGGATGGTGTTTGTGGAAGGAGAGGAATGACAGGGTTTTCAGGAATGTTGAGAGGAGTCCCAAGGATGTTTTTGGCATTGGTGCTAGGCTCATTGAGGAGAATATCTCTCTCTTTAATGGGAAACTCCCAGAGATGGGGCCGTTGGATTATAGAATAAAAATGGCGAAGGAGTGGCACCAGGATTTGAAGGCTAACTCCTTTGATAATTCGAAACTTTTAGCTAGAAAAAATACTAAATGGGAGCCTCCTAATAGAGGATGGTTTAAACTTAATTTTGATGGGGCTGCTAAGGGCAACCCAAGTAGGGCAAGTATTGGTGGAATTATCAGAGATCCTGTGGGGGCTCTGGTGGTGGGATTTGCTGGAGGTATTGAGTTTCAGTCGACTTTAGTGGCGGAGGCTCGAGTGCTGCTAATGGGCCTCAAAATTTATGTTTCTCTGGGGATTGCTTATCTTGACATTGAAGGAGACTCCAAGTCGATTACGGATGTTGTGAATAAAGACAGACTAATTGGTTGGAATACTAAGGAAATTTTGTTGGATACTAGTTTTCTTTTATCCAAATTTAGGGATAAAAAGGTGACTCATATCTTTAGAGAAGGCAATCATGTGGTGGATGCCTTGGATAATCTTGGCTTGGGCTAGGAATTTGCTAAATGTTGGAGGAAAACGAAAAGGTTACCACCAAAAATTCAAGCTTTAATCGCGTGGGAACAAAGCTACCATGGTTTGCAATGATTTTAAATCTTTGGATGACGGGAGCTGAAGGGGGGGTCCACCGGATTTTTTGGGGGGTCTGGTGGATGAGTGTCAATATGGAAATGGAGTATAGGTGGAGGTTTTCTAGAAGAGATCTTCGTGTGTGGGGCACGGAATGGAGGATCCACATGTCTATCCTTTGGACATGGTGGATGGGGTCGAGTTCTAAGGTAACCGTTAAGTGGCGGGGTTGGGACTTAAAAGATGGTAACACGTATAATTTTGGCGGCTTGATGAAGGATAGTTGGAAGGATGTGACTTCATTAAATCTATGGAGCTGTACCGTGCGATCTATTCTCTTGGGGATTGTGGGATTTCTTGTTTTATCTCTTCCTTGCATCTGGTTGTCCGAGCGTATTTATAATGATTTGACTATTCATGATAGGAGATTGCCTCCTTCTAGGGTCTTCGAGCTTGTTAGTTTAGCACGGGTCTCCTTTGGCTCCATTTGGATGGTTTCTAATTTTAGTTATATGGCCATTCCGCATGTTTTTTTGTGAATTCCCTACATGTCTGCCAATTCTTTCCTTCTTGACCATAATCATAACTTCATTAAATTCATTGTCAAATCACCCTATGGTGATTTTCCCTTCCGTGCATGCAACCTGTACGCGGGTGTTATTATCCTCTGTTGTATACCTTTCCTTAACAATCACAATGTGATTATCATTCACGGCTTCTGCAATTGGTATTTTTTGCATTTTCTTGAGTTTCCTGTGTAAGGTGGTAGTATGGGTGGTGAGCGGGTTAGGACTGAACCTGACAACTGCGAGGAGTTTCAGAACAAACCTTTGGTCTGGCACATTTGCGTGGAGGGTGGCATTGCTCCACTTATGGAGTGCTTGGTCAATCATGATCCTATCTTATCGAGTCAGTTTGCCAATTCATGGAAGGACCTACCAAGTATCCATTGGTGGTATATCATTTGAAATCAGTGAGGAAGTCATTGCGCAAGCCATGGGCTTACTATGTTATGGGAAAAAATACCCCAAAGACACCAAGAAATCGGATCATGAAAGCTTAAAATATTTTTTCAGAGGAGAGGAGGCCCCGGTGCAGAACCAATCGGGTTTTGAGAGGGATGCTCTCCCGAAGCCCTGGGATCAGGTGTGCATGGCGCTGATGAAGTATGTCACTTTGGAAGGTAGGTTTAAAACCTGTTTCTTTTACCACTTCCCTCTGTTAAATCATCTAAGACATAAGATGTTGCTTAGTTTCCCATTTTTTCTTTTAATGGACTTGGAAAACTCGGTCAAAAAATGCGAAGAGTCGGCCAACTATAACCTCAGTGATCTCCCGCCACTCCCGCTCCATCAGGGGCTTATTCTGAGACTATATCACTTTCATCTAGCTCTCTGTCCTCCTAAATCTATCACGACTGTCTGTATTGAGAACATTGAACCCCTGTCAACTGTGAATATTTCCTCGGCTGAGTCTAAAAGCCCTCATCAGAAATCCAATTCGATCATTGTGGGGAATCCTAAAGCCAAGATAACCACCAAGAAACTTAAGGGTGGTCTGGGTAAGGCCCATGCTAGCGTGACAAAAGGTCTCTATGAATTAAAATCCACTCAGGAAGACTCGACCTACAAGGCCTCCTCTGCTAAAAAAGGAAAGGAGAAAGGCATGTTGGACCTGACGGCTAAGGATGGAAAGGGAAAGCATGCTATAAGGAAAGACTCTAGAGGTGATATAGTTGTGGGGACCACTAAGATGATTAGTGGGGAAAATGCCAAGAGGAGATCCGGGAGGCTGGCTAAGAACAACAAAAAGAGGTTGATTATTGAAGACTCTAAGGAGGAGCAGTCTGTCAACAAAGGGTACAAGGAAGAAACTGAAGATGAGGAGGAAGAAAATGTGGAGGGGCCCCAATTTACTCTGGAGGACAACAAGATTCCTATTGATGGCTCTGCCTCTCACTCTCTGCATCCCCTGGTTGAAGAGCCTGGAGAGGTTCAGGGGACTATGGACATTGGGGTGGAGTCTTGCTATGTGGTGAAGAGAATGGACACAGTCGACAAAAGGTTCTGGGGGTAAACCGCTTCACCATGAAGTTGGGCCACTTTGTCACGAGCACTCTGTCTAATGCTATAAAAGAGGAGCTGGAGGGAAATAACAGCTAGGAGAACAAAGAGTGGGTGGGTGATGAGGCGGTGGACCTCTTGATTAAAAACTAGGACAATGCTAGTTAGCTGCTCCATGTGCCTATCTGTCAGCTGTTTCTCTGTGGTCTCTGTGTTGCCTATGGGTTGTTTCTACTTTTTATTTCCTTTATGTTTGTTGTTTAGTATTGTTCCTTTTTGGTCCTAGTGGCTCGTTGTGAAGGGTACGACGCCCTGTAAATGTTGCTTAACTTTTCAAAAACATCAATTATTTAATAATCTGGTGTAAGGAATGTGTAGTGCACTATTATCATGTTGCTGGGGTAAGCATAGGTTTAAAGAAAATTGCCATTTTCAGTTGGAAATCAAAGGCAAACATACTTTGTATACATATTTTATAAATTAATATATATATGCATAATCTGCCTCTTACCTAAAAAAAATATGTCGCTAATTTACCCTATTCCCCTAAATCAATTAAATTATTAATAGTTAATAGTTTAATTAAATCACTTTCCCTTTCTAAACAAAATAATTAAATTAGTTATTCAAGCATCATAAACAAGAAAATATAACTTTATTTTCAAAAGTCATACATGACTTGCACGTTCAACTCAAAAAGTTTAATTAATTAATTAATTACCCTCACCCCCTTTTGTGATTGAGAAAATTACGATCACCAATTGCTCACTCTAATTGGATGACTGGTCCATCTATTTCCCAACTAATTCATCTATTCTTCAATCCCACTAACCTCTCAATCTATTTCCTCAATTCCATTGAACACTCAACTTGATTTCATCAATCACATCGATTTTGCAATCTAAATACACTGAATCTTCCATTCTAATTCCTTTGAACATTTTTGAACTGTTGGTCAAGATATTCTACTACATGATCTCAATCGTTCATCTCAAAACATAAAATCTATTTAACAATCCTCTTCACCCTAAAAAATGATTGGAGAATTGACATCTTTGTGCAACAAAGTAATGTTGAATTGACAATTGATTTCATCTTGAGATTTTACACATATCTTTGATCACCATTCAAACACATTTGGAGCTTTTTCAAATGCATAATTGAGGCTTCACATCGATACAATGCAATTCAACATCCCTACAGATACACTTCGACATGAGATGGGTAACAATATTAGTTAGTTGAGTTCATTGTATGCTTCTTGTTTGCATTATTTGATTTCATTCAATTCAATAATTTATATTGTTCATTTCATGAGTAATGGGTATGGAATCTATTTTTCGTTTGAATTAAATCTTGTTTGATTCATTTATGCTTGATTTCTTATGCTTCTTGATTTCCCCCTTACAAATTCCAGCATGCCCAGTGGGACCTTGATTCTTGATATTAATGTTTCCTTGATTTTTCCTAAGCATTGCATGTTTTAGAATGCGGTTGCACTTTCCAAAAATGATGGTGATAGTTTTCATGTAGAAGCTACAATTTGTTTTTGTGTAGTTGCTATCAATTTCTAGACGCTATTGCACATTTTTTGAACACTATTGCCCTATTTTAGATCGCTATTGCTATTCTAAATCATAATTGATTAAAAACGTTCTTTAACAATCAGTTTTGATAGGGACACTACTACAAAGTTTTTGAACACTACTGCCTCATTCTGGATTGCTTTTTCCAAAGCTAATCACTATTGATGCAGATTGAAGTTCTCTATTGCCCAAATCACTAATGTTATTGCTCTGTTTTTTTTAATTTAAAATCTACAAGTAATTTTTTTTATTTTTAATGCTAACGAGTAATTGTTTTAGGTGTTTTTGGAGGTTTCTCACATTTTTTGTGCAGCTATTGCAGGGATATGGTAAACTTTACATCAAAAATGACTAACAAATTTATTGTAGAGAAGGTGAATGGTCCAATCCTAATTTTATTTTAAGACACTTCAAAATTGGGGTTTTAAAATGAACTTTTCAAAAGCTTTCCTAGTTTAGAATATGTTTCGAATGGTGCTTAAAAAATTGAACCCCACAACTTGCACATTTTGATTTGGTGCCCTAAAATGAACTTTTCAAAGCTTTCCTAGTTTAGAAAATATTTCGAATTGGTGCTTAAAAATTGAACCCCACAACTTGCACATTTCGATTTGGTGTCTTAAAATGAACTTTTCAAAAGCTTTCCTAGTTTAGAAAATCTTTCAAATTGGTGCTTAAAAAATTGAACTCCACAACTTGCACATTTTGATTTGGTGTCTTAAAATGAACTTTCAAAAGCTTTCGTAGTTTAGAACTAACACTTCATTTTGGTGCTCATAAAATGGAATATTTTGTTTTTGACCAAACACTTTCATTTTTGTTGACGCACAAACGATCTTTCTTTTGTTCGCCACATTAAGACAAGGCTATTAGAAACACTCAAGTTGGTATTTAAAACTGAAAAAATACATTACAATTTTGTGCATTGCTATCTACTTGCTTGAAATCCAGAACACTTAAAATTTGATGCACATAAAAAGTAAATTTCTATCTTGTTCACACTTCATTCATTTTTTTTGGGTACTGCTGCTTGAGGGACTTAAAAAGAATAACTATGATGTGTCTATTGTGATTGGAAAGCTGAGTGCGTATCCTCTCCCCTTGCATCTTTTGACGGCCTTGGGTGAAGAGAAACACTTTGGCCTTTTACATTTTTTTTGAGTCATCCTTAAAGAGGGGGCTTGCTATGAGATACATCTCATGATGGAGAACTCATAAGCAAGGTCTTGAAGCATGTTTACTGGCGAGCTATATTAAAGGTTGCAAAATCATAAGAAAGTAGCTTCAATATGGGACGTATAACGTACTACACCTAATCCTACACCTTAAGTGGAAGGGAACGTTTAAAGAGCCTTAAGTGGCCGAGCAGGATGAAAATCAATATACGTAATGGTGTTCACAGTTTGTCACAAAGAACCTTATTTTAGAAGTCATCCATGTTTTCCAAAACATTATTTGAAAGTGGTGCATCGAAACTTTGCTTCTGAGAAGTTACCAAGTCTGATTTTTGGTTGAGGTGTAGAGCTTAAGAGTTCATTCTTAACATACCTCTACACTCCTCCATAAATTTCATGTAAAATCATCCCTTCGGGGCATGAGGTAAGACTACCTAAAAGAGTGTACCTACTTAGGGTGACTTGATTGATGTATGCCAAAGTTATTTTATTTACATAAAAAACTTTGCCTAATTTAAAAAAATGAATACATCAAAATAATCATTGAACTTGGTTATCAAAATCACAAACCCTTTGGACTTAGTGTGAATACCTTTGAAAAGAGTCCTATATTTTCACTCCTTAAAAGATATCTTAAACAAATATCTCTAAAGGTTTCCAAATATTTAGGTTTACATTTCAAGTCACATTTAGACCAAAGTCAACATTGGGAACTATAGTTTTAGTATCTTGACTTTTACAAATTTTCAACTTTAGTGGAAAGAAACTTGCTTAAACTATAGACATTTAGAGTCAAATTGTTTTGGTTATTGTGTTCTATTGTATCACTTGCCATATTATCAAAATAAAACAAATCAAACAAACTTGCAAACATTTGGAGAAAATCTTTTAGAAACTAGAAACAATTAAATAGAAGCCGCTATTGCATACTTTTCTACCATTATTGATATAAAAACTGCCATAGTCGACTAAAAACCTATCGCTATTGATCTCCAACTTTTGCAGTTACTGATAAAACTTTACTGCTCTTGCACAAATAGAAACATGGTTGATCCAAATAAAGACGCTATTGCAATCTTTGACACTTTTGACTTGATTATCACCACTATTGACTAAAACTTGTTCATAGTTGCTCAAAATAACAACTATTGATCTTTGTCTTTTTGATAGTCCCTATCAAAACACTAATGCTATTGAAAAATTTGACCGCTTTTGCAAAACATTCCATCCATAGTTGACCTATTTTACAACCATAGTTGACATAGAAAGTGTTGCTTTTATTAGAATTTTTGCTACTGCATACACTATCTCACCAGTCAAAAGAATTATCACATAGACTGCTTTTGACCTAAAGATTGCCACAATTGTCCTAATATTGAATGCTATTGTTGTAAATATTACCGCTTTTTCTCTATTTTTCTAGTGCCAATTAGAGACTAATCCGAAACTGGTTACATCTTTCACCTTTTGAGAATGAAACAACTAGACCTCCAAAACACGTCATAATCTACATTAGTCCATATCCATTTACAAAATAAAACACCCCAACCTAGTTTTAGGATTCAAAATTAAAACACAACTTGGATTATTCTCTTACTCTCGATTTCTAAGATATCAACATTTTCTTGCACCTCAAGGCTAGTTCAAGTAGATCTTCAAAACATATCCTCTAGAAAAATGAAGTGAAATATCGGTGCAAGTTTTCAACATTTTGAATCTCAAAGTTAGCATCATTTCCAAAACATTCACCAACATCACTCACTTTATGACCATTTGGTTTCCTACTACCCCAGTTCAACAACCAGATCTTACGACACCCATTATACAACCAAACATCACACGAATTGAAGGTGAACAAACATACATTATCAATAGTTTGAGAAGTTTTGTGTTTAAGAAAAAGGAAACACCAACTCAGTGGAGAAACACAACTAATATCCTAGACAAAGAAGAATGAAGAGCTGACATTGTGGCCAGAAGGCCCGTATTACCACCTCCCACATAACAATATTAGTTAGTTGAGTTCATTGTAGGGTAAAAACACAAACCTATGTCACACTTTATAAAGGAATAAGCCAATAGCAAAAAAAATTCCGAACTCCGACCACATAAAAGTGGTCTTTATGTTTTGAATTTCAAAATGATGTAAACTAATGAAATGTAGAAATTTTGATGAAGTTTATTCTTGTAATTTTTCCTTTTAAAAAAAAAAATCATTATGTTTTTATCAATTTAAGGACAGATTTTGGAATGTTGAAGATTAAAAAAAAAAGTGACTTCATGGGCCGTCAAGAAACAAATTGAAAAAAACTTCATTTCTCCCTATTTTCTTTTCTCTAAATAAATAACTTCAATATCTTGTGCATGGAAAAGAAAATCAAATTTTGATGTATATTTTTCTTGTAATAACGTTTTAAAGTCAAACTTGTTAGAATTTGACAGTTTTCACGGGACATCAACTATTGTCTATTTTTTTAATCATTTTCAAAAAATAAATTATACCTTTTTGAAGAAGATTCTCTCTTCTTGTGCCCCATATATTTTAATTTTTTTTAAATTTTAACAACCTACTTGCATTATTTTAAAAATAAAAACATTAAAACTAATCAAAATATTAAAAAAATTACATATTCGGATTCACCACTCTGAGCTCTACAAAAGAGTATTTTTTTTTTTTTTTTAAAACATCATTTTAACTGAAGAAATACTTAGTTGAAGTTGAAAGTTTTAGAAAATTCTGAAAAAGCTGAGTTGGCTACCAACTAGGATGCTGACTAGACAATTTCGACCGAAAGGGTTTCTATAGAAAGGGTTTTGGCTGAAACCCTTTCTACAGAAACCCCACACATAAAATAAGCCAATTTCAAAGTGGCAAAGGAAAAAAAACATTTTAAATGGTTTTGATTAAAACCTATTCAGCCAAAACCTTGTGTGCCATGTATAAGCCACATAGTTTTGGTCGAAACCTATTCGGTCGAAACTTTTCCAACCAAAAATATTTCGCTCGAAACTATTTATTTGGCCAAAAGTGTGACACAACTTTGTGCTTTTACCCTCTATGCTTCTTGTCTGTATTGCATAATTTCATTGAATTCAGTAATCTTGTATTGTTCATTTCATGAGTAATAGGTATGGAATCTATCTTTCGATTGAATTAAATCTCGTTTGATTCATTTATGTTTTATTTCTTATGCTTCTCGATCTCCCCCTTACACTCTTTGTAATCTTAAATTTCTTTAAAGACAAATACACAAAATGTATCATAAGAAAAGAGAGATGCAATCCAATCTCTATTGAAGATTAATTATCATTACTTTCAACATGTACATACATGTCACACCTTTAAAAAAATCATAAATTCTAGTCATGGATGACAAGTTTATAATAGTCATAGCTATAAATCTAAAAGGTTTCCACAATAATAGACTACATGACAAGAATATTATTAATTATGTGTCGATTCATGTAGAGACAAGTACATTCACATGAGTATAAATAGAACAATTTTTTTCTTAGAAATACTTTCTAGATGGTGTAAATGCATCTAGGAAATTTACATCATTTTTAACAAATAAAGAAAAGTGAATAAATTACTCTAGAGGAAGTCTTGTTAGACTATGAAAACACATAAATATTGAGGGAGATGAAAGCATGCTAAAAATAAAATATAATCCATATTTGTTAAAGCTAAGTCAACTAGTAGATTTATCGAGTGTTCCAATGGCCCACTTTAACCAATTGAAAATATAATGATACTCTACAAATGATTTATGAATGATCCTTAGATCAAGAGGGATTGGATCAAACCCCTAATGTTATCAATGAAGGTTCATGGATAAAATCAATAATTTACATTATTTGGCTAATTGCAACACCAAACAATTAGTGTAAAATTCTTGATTTGATCAAATTTTACCTTGAAACACACAACCTATATTGAGTCCTCAACATGCAAGGGTGTTCATTATTTGGCTTGTGGGTAAAAGTGCTAAAACAATTGGCAAGCACCATCACTTATAGAACTAGAAGGGGATTTAATTGAACCATATTTGATCAAACCCCATCCCGCTAGTAGGCAACATGACCATGCTAACTACATTCAATAAAAAATATCTTCAAAAAAACCCATGTGATTGTGAGCATGATCTATTTTGACATTTTTCATTTTTGGCCCAAAAGTTGGACACTTACATGTTTTCAACCATAATTTTTTTCAAAATTTTACAAAATAGACTCGCTACTTAAAAAAACTCAAACAAAATGTGTTGTGTTATTAGATTTTCTAGAATTTACAAGACTTCAAAAAATTATACTCTTCATAAAACACTATTTTAAAATACATGCATTTCTAATTATTTTGAAAATATTACTTTTTTCACTATTTCATAGTTGTTAAATATCCCATTCATCAAAATTTTGTCTATCGATTGTTAGATTTTTTATGTAAAACCTATGAGTATATGTTTCAAAGGGCTAATTTATTACAAAATTTTCATATTAGATGAGAAGTTTTTGCATAATTTTTACTATAAAATGTGCATAGAGTTATGGTTTTCATCCTAGAATTTATAGGAGTTGGAACAAATCCTATGCTCCCCGTTAGATATTATATTTATGCATTTGCACATATTTAATTTTATAAAAGAGAAATATTTGTCACTAAATACTTACACCAATGAAAAAGTCCATTCCTTAAATTTTTCCATATAGTTTACTATACTTTTTATGCAAAATCCTGTAGGCTTGTTAATGCCATGTATCAATGAAGAAGAATAAGGTAATGGAAGAAAATGTTTATCATGTTTCTAAGAACAAATGAAATTTATACACATATATCTTTTGAATAAAGGATATGTAACTTATAAGCATACTTCATTGTTTGTGACACTAGAAACAAGCCAAGCAATAAATCTTAGCCTCTATGATCTCTAGTTTTACATAACTTTATTTCAACTCAATAATATCCACAAATGAGCTACAAATTCCAGCTCAATGATAAACATCCTCTATGGTGCTTTTTAATCAATCTTGAAGTAGGCAATGCACTCTAATGTGCATTTGTAGGACCAAATATTAGCCTCCAAAACCATTGATACCATAAAAACATGTCACCAAACCTACAAATTCTCAAAATTTTCAACCCCTACCCATATTTGTGTAACCCAAAACAAATCTCTTCTAATTACCTTCGACTTATTCTAAATTTTTCAAATCTTGATTTTTAATGTTACATTATACTAAGAAAATTCTGATTTTTTTCATAAATACAAGTGTAGATGCAATAAAATAGAATTAAAAGAACTCAAATTGTAAATAGATCTAACAACATAAAAATGAGATCATATGTAATATTAGATAAGACCTCTTTCTAACATTTTTAAGATAAAAATTAAAAATTACAAAGACTTTTATATTAAAACCTTACCTATCTTTTCATTGGTTCTTCTCTACAAATCCCATTTCTTTAACATCTAAGAAATAATGTTAAAGCTATTATAAACATGTTGACTTAGATTATTTTTGCTTGAAGTATGACTCATGTCTTTTCATTGATTCTTCTGTACAAATACCATTTCTTTAACATCTAAATCTAAAAAGAATGTTAAAACCATTTTAAATTTGCTTGAACTAGGACTCATCTCAAAAAGACTCAAAAGTACATTTCATGTCGATGAAGTTGATTTCATCATCTTGTATAATCAAGAATTGGGATTTAAATGATTTCTTGAATGAAAGAACCTTCATCAACAGTGTATAGTTATCTACTCCTGAGGTTAGGATTAAGGAGACTCAAAATTAGCTTCATATCTATGTGAAAACTGTAATAGGCGCTTAAATTCCCCTTTATAAATCTTCCTTACACGACCATCAAATTAAGGTCATGACCCAACAAATAGTGGGTTTGAATAGGATGATGTCACAACCCTATAATAATTGTATCCTTCTTCACAATCATCTCAAATTGCAAAGTGGGTTGGAAGCTACCCCAAGGAGGCCAATTCATTTGTAACTCTGTCATCCAAGCACATCATCATACTCACCTGCTATAAATGTCGGCTCTGTAAATTTTCATGATTATTGCTGAGTTACTTTAACTACATCTATACCAATAAAGATGTAGACTACTGATGTGTCTGGTTTTCATTATGTCTATATACTTAAATACATGTAACATCAAAGTAGCCCCATAAGTATGGTATTTATACACTAAAGAATCTGATACCAGACATTATTGTATTTCCCATGATCTTAACAGTAGCTTATAGATTTCACACAAGATAAAGGTAATCTAAAACCTTCTGATAACCAGGCAAGATGGTTGGAATCCCAAACAATTACAAAGACTTTCTTATTAAAATCTTAACTTTGTCTTTTAAATTGACTCTTCTTTGTAAATATCATTTCTTTAACATCCAAATCAATGAAATAATATGAAAGGCATTTAGACATGTTAACAAAGACTCAAAAGTAAGAGTCTACGTCAATGAGATGATTTCTATCACCTATTATAGCCAAACATTGGAGTTTAAATTATTTCTTGAACCAAGAAACCTCCATAACTAGTGATATAGTTTTCTACCCCTATGATTAGCATTAAGGAGACTCGAAACTAACTTCACATCCATTGATGAAAAACATGATAGGCACTTAAATTCCCCTCTATAAATTTTCATATACATGACCATTAAATCAAGGTCATGAAGCAACAAATAACCCACCATGGGAATGATGTCGCAAGACCATATGTTGGCCTTCTTCACAATCATCTCAAATTGTAATGAGGAGGCCAATTCATTTGTAACTCTGCCATCCAAGCACATCATCATACTCACCTGCTATAAATGTCGGCTCTGTAAATTTTCATGATTATTGCTGAGTTACTTTAACTACATATATATCAATAAAGATGTAGACTACTGATATGTCTGATTTTCATTATGTCTATATACTTAAATACATGTAACATCAAAGTAGCTCCATAAATATGATAGCTATACACTAAAGAATCTGATACTAGACATAATTACATTTCCCATGACCTTTACAGTAGCTTAAAGATTTCACAAAAGATAAAGCTAATCTGAAACTTTTTGATAACAAGGCAAGATGGTTGGAATCCCAAACAAATAAAGCAAATTACGTTATACAGAAGGCACTGGGTTCATCAATGCACAGTGACAAACTACAGCTGTTATATGGGTGGGCTTTCAGTTATAGTTGGTGGAGGGGCTGTACTTTCATGTCTTTATTCTCCTCCTTGCTACAAGTATGATGTGGACTTCCACCCAACCAACCATTAATCTGAGAAAGAAAAGAGAGAATAAAATAACTTCCATTGCAACACAGTTTTCTTATGGATTCATTTCTTTAATTCTCAATTCGTAAAAGCTTTTATTGATCCATTAAACAAACTTGGTCATCCTTTAACTTCATATGGGTGGGCACGCTTATTGCTTTTCAGTTTGCATTGAATGCATGATCAATATATTCAGATTGTAACAAGCTGGATGTTGGCTGATATTTGATGAATTTTTCATTGCCAAATTGAATAGGTCATCTATTTTCATGTTGAAGAAGGAACAATAATGAGAAGGAACTATAATGAGGGTTTTTTTAATTAGTCATAATGTGGTAAAGGTGGGTCTTATTTAGTCATTTTTCAATTAATCTTCATTATGTCTTTTTATTTATTTTAAAATATATAATCTTAGTCTTTATTCAAACAAATGTCATATAGCGACTAGTTTCTATTATTGTAATGTAGTAAAAAGTATAGTTGATAGTAATTATTAGTTAATGTACTGGCAAATGTTGATCGGTCTAACAAACTAGTTGTGAAATTTGAAACTTAAAGAGAGATTAAATTTTAGCAATTAATGTTAGACTCGTGAAACTTATATAAACAAGCAATAAAAAGGGATTATTAAACGGAGATGGATAAAAAATAAAAAATAATTAAGATATCAAGCTCTTCACGTGGCTTCAAACCTCAAATTAGATTCCTTATGTAGAATGGGCTCTCTTTCTAAGATTTTAAAGCTTAAGTATGTCTTATGGAAAAATAAAGCCATCACAAGAGTTTCTTTTTTTTTGTCTTACTAAATTGAATCAATTCTTCAATTAGATTTGTTGTCTCCAAATTTTAGCAATGTCTATACGAAATATCTATATATGTGGTGGTTTACAATGATTATATTCTCACTATTCCTAGAGTGCATAAATTCCCTACTAACTATAGGCCTTCCCACAATTATAGAGTAGGATTCCCACCTCCTCATAATAACTATAAATAGGGGAATCAAGAGTGGCTGGTCACATCCCCTTGGCCTCCTCTCCCTACTAGCCCTCAACCCCCTACTATAAAAAAGAGCCCTAAAGTCGAGTGTTATCAATAGGTCAACGCCCTCTCCTTTCCCCCATCCTAGTGACTATAGAAAGGTATAATCCCCCAAAATAATAAATCATCTATTTTGATGTTGATGACAAAATAATAAGTGTAATTTGGAATCTGGGTCATTCATTTATAATGTGGCAAAGGTCAGTCCCACAAAGCCCCATCCTCAATTGGCCTTCATTACACCCCTTTATCCATTTTGAAATGTATAATCCTATCCTTTATTCAAACAAGTGCCACATATGCTAACTAGTCCCTATTGCAATAGAGTTAAAATTATAGTCGGTGGTAATTGTTAGTTAATGTACTAGTAAATGTTGATTGGTCTAGTAAACTAGTTGTTGTGAAGTTTATAGAAAAAAACTTGAACATATATTAAATTTTAGAAATTAATGTTAGATTCATGACACTTATATAAACAAGTAATAAAAATGGGAGTAATAAAAGAAGATGGAGAAAATCATAACTAAGATTTTATTAAGATAAAGAAAATTTGAAAATAATTAAGATATCATACTCTTCACATGGCTTCAAACCTCAAATTTCATCCTTAAGTAGAATGGGCTCTTATTTCTAATATTTTAAAATTCAAGTAAAATTCCTATGGTAAAACAAAACCATTACAATTTGGCAAAGGGTTCTATCATTATCATAACTAAAATTTTATTGTAGTGTTTGCATTATTCCCTTCAGTGATGAATAAGGCAACTTTTAAGTATGTTCTTAAGTGTACAAAGTGATCTTTTGCAAGATATTTTGTAAATGTGTATGCAATTTTTTTAAATGTTAGGAAAATTTATAATCAAACTTTTCCATCTTGTAACAAAATCTATAAACAGGTGATAAATCTCTATGTGTTTTATTTTAGCATGAAACATAGGGTTACTCATCATTACTAGGAGTTGTCAAAGTAAACTAGTAGTTAGACACTCTTATGAAATAAATAGATCATGGAAGATTATTCTTGCTAAATGGATTGATAAATTATTGTTTTAGAAATAATGCATTCAAATTTTGTTAAAGATGAGGACATTGTTGATTTGTTTACTCCAAGATAGAACTTTGGATCTAAGAGAGAAAACATACCAAAAAGTTGGTTTATATCATCTAACGACCCAACCCAATGATTTTTTTAAAGCTAACTAGCTCAATATTGTTAGAGTAAGTCTCATAATTTGCATGATAAAAACTAGAGTTCAATGGTTGAAAGAAGGGGAAAAAAACTGTACCTTTTTTCACCAATATTCTATGATACACAAGAAAAGGAATATCATTACTAGACTCCTTGATGATAATGGCTCAAAATATTTTTTAGATTATAAGATAGGGAAGGTTGTTTCCAAGTAATTCCAAACCTTCTTGTCTAAGCATGCCTCTAACCACTCTGGTGCACAGGAAGAACAATTGTTGGACAACATCCCCTCTTCCTTATTATGTGAAGATAATGGCTTGTTACTGTTACTAGTTTATGAAGAGGGCATTAGAGCTCCTACTTTCTCGTTGGGGGCTTTTTTAGGCCCAAGTTTAGATGGCTTTCCCCCTACTTTCTTTCAAGAATTTTGGGACATTGTGGGATTCGACATCACCATGGATGCTAAAGACTTATTTAGAACTAGTTGTTGAAGCATCTCAATAATACTTGTATTCCCCTAGTTCCAAAGAAATATTATATTTCTTCAATGTTTGAATTTATACCTATTAGCCTTTGTAATACTATCTAAAAGATCTTCTTTAAAAATTCTTGTTAGTAGGCTTCAACCTCTCCTTGAAAAAATAATCAATAGTAACAAAAAATGCTTTGTTCTTGGTAGAAAAATTCTTGATGCTACTATCTCCACTCAAGAAATTATGCATTCAATGGAAAGGAGCAATCTCCTTAGAATGGTCCTTAAGATTGAAATTTCTAAAGCATATGATAAGGTCTCCTAAGACTTTTTAATATCAACATCAAAACCCCTCTTTCATGAATAAAAACCACTACACATAAATCCAACTTCTAGAGGTAATTCTGATTTTTAATTTAAATTTGCATTACCTACAACAACAATGAGATCTAATGGCTTCCACAATTGCCAAACTATGCCACTCCTACAACACAATATACAGGAAATCAAACACGAACTTCAAATATTATGAAAAATCAATTATAGGCAAGCCAAAACCTAATCATAACCCTCTCTTGGACAACAAAGAACATGAATCCAAACAACCAAGATCAAATTTAGAAATATACACATAAATTTTTTATTTCAACATAATCTCTTGCAAACAACATAGTTTCTTCTCCAAATTGAAATTACAATAGTTGCAGCCTCTTGGGATGATAAACAAGAATTCAAATCAGAAATAAAAATTAACTACTGCAACTCAAATGGTTGAGCATGAGCAACATACTTCCTCTTCCCTGAATCAGCTTCCTACACTTCAATTCTAGCTCTTGTAACCTTCAATCTTCAACAACACCTCAACCATGAATTCCAAATCTTATTCTACAAAAAAAGTATTCTTCAATCCTACACAAACAAGTTTTATGCAGCTCCAAACCAAAAATCTACACCCAAGGATGGTATCCTTTAAATCCTAGAAAATGATTTCCTCAACTCTAGGTTACAGTCTGCTTTCAACCTCTGATCTTCAACCTGCAAATTGAAAAACCAAATAATACCATGGATAACCATTTGGTTACCACTAACTAGCATGAGTAACCACTCCAAATCCAACTCCATAATTTGGGAGTTGTCAACAATGTTTGCAAAATATGAAAATAATGTCATAAAATCACAATTGGGCTCCAAAAACCCATGCCTAGATGAAGTAGAGCTCAATAATGGAATCAAAATAATTAATTAGGCCACATGGGTTACACATGGCCACCTCCACTAATAGCCAATCAAATTGGTCAACTATGACCACTCCATAACTCCACTTGTAACCTGGAATAGACATGTACTGGCATGCAAACTTGGCCACCCCATTTAAAATTACATGTTATGATACATTCAAACATGCAATAAAAATGTCATGCAAGATGCTCCCACTCCCCAAGATGGATGCCAAAATGGAATATCCTAGGATATGCTTAGAAACAGTCACTTTAACATGTGTGCAACTTACAAGAGTGCACTACCAAAGGTCTTGGGAAATATTAAATAAATATTTAGACCCTTATTACATCAATTTATTCATCAAAATAATATTCTAGACTAAAATATGAAAATTTTTGAAATAATTATTTTGGGTGATGAAAGATTGGTCTCACAATCCAAGATGCTCTTGCATCATTAATTAATTTAATTAATTATAGAGGAAACTCCAGGTTTATATAATTAAATAAATAATAATATTTATTTAATCATAGATGAGATAGAATTAGGGATTAAATAATTAATAATTATTTAATCGAAGAAATGGTGAGAGAAAATATTAGAATAATTAAAATTATTCAATTATTAAAATGTGAAAAAGACTAGAATTGGGTTCAAATGAAAATTAGGGTTAGATAGAATTAGAGTTAGATGGAAGTTAGTTAGAAAATGGGACTGCAAGTTCGAGACAATTTCAAGTTTCTATAGATACATCTCAAAATAGTTCTTATAGAGACACATAACACATGAGAGGAATTATATGTATTACTTATTCAATTTTAGTATGAGAATATGACACAAAACCAAAAAAAATTATTTTAGATGGATGGCCAATAAGGACACAATCAAAGGGGGTAGTAACTTCTTCATCCTAAATTTATTCAAAGAAAAAGACAAAAAAAATTTCATAAGATTAGAGCTCGACATAATTCAACCTCCATTGAAGTTTAATTTCCTTTGTTGTCAACATGTGTACACTTCACACCTTTATAAAAATCATAGATTCTATTCATGGATGACATATTTACAATGGTCATAGTTATAAATATAAAGAAAGTTCCACTATAGTAGACTAAATTACAATGATCTTGTTAATCATGTCTAGATTCATACAAAGACGAGTCAATGAATGAGTTCAAATAGAACAAAAAACATGTAGAAAAACATGTGATGATGTAAATGCATCTAGAATTTACATCATGTTTAACAAAGAGTGGAAAAGTGGATAAATTATTTTAAAAGAAGTCTTGTTAGACTATTAAACCACAAAAAATCCTTTGCAAGATAATATGCCAAAAATAACATGTAAAACCTATTTGGTTTCTACCAATGGTTCTTGATTGAACACCTAGATCAAGGGGGATTGGATTGAACCCCTAATGTTGTCTAATCAAGAATTTACGTCAATTGGCCAATAGCAATGCTATGCAATTGGTGTAAAATTCTTGATTTGATTAAATTTTAACTTTAAACACATATCCTATATCAATTACTATTACTAAACACGCAAGGAGGTTCCTTATTTTCCTGGTGCATAAAAGTGCTAAAAGAATTCGCAAGCACCATTACTTATAGAACTAGAAGGAGATCTAATTGAACAATATTCGATCAAACCCCATCGCACCACTAGGCACCATGGTTGTGTTGACTACATTCAATCAAACCTATGTAATTTGGAGCATGATCCATTCTGATTTTTTTTTTGGCCCAAAAGTGGAACACCTAAGTGCTTTCACCCATAATTTCTTCAAAAGTTTTAAAAATTAGATTCACTCCTAAAAAAAATTAAAATGTGCTTTGTGTTATTAGATTTGCTAGAATTTATAAGACTTAACACAAATATTATGCTCTTCATTAAAAATTATCTTAAAATGTATACATTTCTAATTATTTTAAAAATAAAAATATTTGTCACTATTCCATACTTGTTAAATATTTCATTCCTAAAAAAAAATCCTATTGATTATCAAAAACAATTATATTGATTTTCTTAAAATGTATACATTTATAATTTATTTTGAAAATAAGAACATTTGTCACTATTCCATACTTGTTAAATATTCCATTCCTCAAAATATTAAAATGTGCTTTGTGTTATTAGATTTGCTATAATTTATAAGACTTAACACAAGTATTATGCTCTTCATAAAAAATTATCTTAAAATGTATACATTTCTAATTATTTTAAAAATAAGAACATTTGTCACTATTCCATAGTTGTTAAATATTTCATTCCTCAAAATTTCCTATTGATTGTCATGTTTTTTTTTTATGTAAAACCATGTGATTATATTTTCCAATGACTAATTTATCACAAAAACTTCATATTAGATTTCTCAATCATTTTTTTAATTGAATCACTTTCAATATAAAATATGCATAGAGATGGTTTTTATCGTAGAAATTATAAGGATTAATGTAAATCCTACACTCCTTGTTAATTATTGTATTATACATTTGCATATATTTTATTTTCTAAAAGAGAAGTATTTGTCACTATTTAATACTTACAACAAGGAAAAAATCCATTCCTTAAAATTTTCCATAAATTTTACTATACTATTTATGGATTATTCCATTAAACTTGCTAATACCATGTATCGATAGGGAACAATGGAAGCAAATTTTTATTATGTTCCTAATACTTAATTAATTTTCTACACATGCATATCTTTTGAACAAAGAATGTGTTTAACTTGTAAGCCTACTTCATTGTTTTTGACATTAGAAACAATCTTTGAAATCAATCTTAGTCTCTATGATCTCTATTTTTGAATAACTTTATTCCAACTCACTAATATCCACAAATGAGCTTCAAATTCAAATTCATTGACTATAATCCTCCTTAATGCTTTTTAAGTAGTCAATACAATCCAATGTACCTTCATAGACCCAAATGTTAACCTCCAAAACCACTAATACAATAAAAACAATTCGCCAAAACCATAAGATCTCAAATCCTTACTCTCGTGTTCAGATTTGAATTTCTCGAAACAAATATCTTTCAATTATCTTATATTTAATCTAAGTTTTCTAAATTTTGATCTCAATTGTTATATTATGCTAATTTTTTTGATAAAATTTCATATATACAAATGTAGATGTAATGAAATAGAGTTAAAAAAATTCATGTTGTGAACAGATCTAACAACACAAAAGTGAAAAAATGTGCAATTCTCTGCATGTGAGATGTAGACTACTGATGTGTCTGGTTTTCATTATGTCTATATACTTAAATACATGTAACCTCAAAGTAGCCCCATAAGTATGGTAGTTATACACTAAAGAATCTGATACCAGACATTATTATATTTCCCATGATCTTTACAGTAGTGTATAGACTTCACAGAAGATAAGAGGAAGGTAATTTAAAACTTTCTGATAACTAGGCAAGATGGTTGGAATCCCAAACAGATAAAGCAAATTACGTAATACAGATGGCACTGGATTCATCAATGCACAGTGACAAATTACAGCTGTTGTAATACCCAGTGAAAGTAGATTCATTTATTCTCCTCCACCCAGCCAAAACATCAATTTCAAAAAGAAAAGAGAGAATAAAAAAGCTTTGATTGCAGCACAGTTTTCTTATGGATTGATTTCTTTTATTCTCAAATAGTGTTTGAGGAAATTTTCATTGTGAAATTGTACATTAATAATAAGTAACTTTGTTGTTGATAATGGATCAATACGTGTAATATAAAGAATGTGGAGTTTTCTTAATCATTGATTAATATGTGGAGTTTTTTTAATCGTTGATTAATATGTATAATAAAGAATGTGGAATTTTCAAATCATTTATTAATGTGTAATAAAGAATGTGGGGTTTTTTTATCATTTATTGATACGTGTAATAAAGAATGTGGGGTTTTTTAATCATTTATTAATATGCGTATTAAAGAATGTGGAGCTTTTTTTTATCATTTATTGATACATGCAATAAAGAATATGGGGTTTTTTTAATCATTTATTACTATGTGAAATAAACAATGTGGGTTTTTTATAATCATCAATTAGTTCTATTATGACAAAGCTGTGCCCCACCAAGCCCCATACTTAATTATCCTTTTATCGTGCTCCTTTTATCTATTTTGAAATTTATACTCCTAGTGTTTATTCAAACAAGTGTCTATAATGATGTATCCACACCATTGCAATGGAGTTAAAAATATAGTTGATAATAGTTATTAGTTAATGTCTTAGCAAATGTTGATTGGTCTAGTAAACTAGTTGTGAAATTTATAGTATGAACTTGAAGAAAAATTAAATCTTAGCAATTGATATTAGACTTGTGACATATATTTAATTTAACAACAAAAATAAGAGAAATAAATGAAAATGGGAAAATCTGAAAATAATTAAGATATCAAGCTGCTCACATGTCTTAGACCTCAAATTACTTCCTTAAGTATAATGTGGTCTTATTTCTAAACTTTCAAAAACTCAAGTAAAAGTCCTATGACAAAACAAACAATCAAAAAAGTTATAGTTTTGTCTTACTAAATTGAATCATTTTTCCAATGACATTTGTTGTCTACAAATTTTAACAATGTATATACAAAAGCTCTAGGCTGAGTGCAGGATCATGATGGGCCAAACAATACTTCTAAGAGGCAATAGAAATACTAAGAAACCCATCAACATCCTGAAAAAGATGTAATATTGCAACACTTGGGAGTCAATGCTAATGAGAAGATGTGTACACGTGATTTATAATTTTATATCAAATGTCAAAGAGGTATACTAAAAATATTAATCAAGTTTCCATTAATCTACCTAAGATTCTTCAACAATCGCATTCAATTCTCAAGTACAATCCATCTATTTCTTCCATCTCTATGCAGCAGTTGGAAGGAATTGTGAAGGCACTCATGTTTGGCATAAATTATGTTCCACATAATCAGAATTGCCAAATAAATGGTTTGCTTCCTAAGAATAAGATTGATAATAAGGAAGAAGTGAGTGATCTTATAATAGATCAGATGATGAAGATCCTGACTTAATGACTTCTAAGAATTTGTTTCAAGAAGGTAGCTTGGAGGAACTAGTTGACAATATTTATTCTTAGAAGGCAATAAGTTGATTAGTATAATTTCAAATGAAGTAGCAAGGGAAGAGGATGGTATAGAATCATTGTCTTTGAAGGAAAATGTCATGCCAACAATTAAGGAGATTGACAACTTCTCTGAGATAGAAGAAGATAAGTTGGAAGAGTTACTTGGAAGTTAGATCCATTGTCAAAAACTTGTAAGGTTCTAGATGAAATTGCAAGAAAAGAGATTGAATGTATATATAATAGTAAGGGTAGTGTGGGAAACTAGAAGTTTGCAATTCAACAACAAAAAATGGAATTTAATAATGATGTTCAGGTCTCAGAATTTGCAGACAAGGGGGTGGGAGGTTTTGATTACTCTAAAACATTGTCAATCTCATAGATTCCTAATAGTCAACTTGTGGTAGCCAAATCTAGAGGAATAAAATCATGCATGAAAAAACTCAAAGAAGAGATAGCAATAGGAGTGCAATCAACATTAGATGGTACCATGACAATTTCTACAAGCAAGCATTCGAGGAGAGCATGCTACTCTCCTCGAATTCAATGAGGATTTTATCCTAGAATGTTAGGGGCATCAATGCCTTTGACTTGAGAGAGCTTAGATCAAGCAAAAAATAGTTTCTTGTAGAGTTGATGTCATCATCTTATAAGAAACTAAAACATCTGAAAAGATTTTTGAGTCATCAATCCAAAAATGGAAAAAATAGAAGTCTTTTAATTCTCCTATGCAAGGTGCTCTAGGTGGCCTCATCACCCTATGGGATACTAAAATAGTTGTTGTAGAGTTGACAAGAAATGAGAGAAATTGGAAACTTTTGAAGATCTCTCATTTTGACTTACACTTCTGGCTAGTAAATGTTTATGCTCCAATAGCTACAATAGAAAAGAAAGAACCATGGGATGTTTTTACTCAGGTATTGGATGGGTTAAGGGATGAGAAGGTGATTCTAGCAAAATATTTCAATGTCATTGTAAGTTTTTAGACCGAAGAATGGAGGCATATTCCCATCGCAAAAGGTTATCTAGATGACTTTGTCTCTTTCATATTAGATAAGGCCTTGTTGGGTGTTCAACTAGAAAAAGGTCAGTTTCCCTGGACAAATCGACGAAAAGATTTTTGACAAATTGTAGAAAGATTGGATAGATTTCTATCTTCATCAAATTGGTGTGTAGGCAAGAAGCTTTTATCATCAATTTTTTTTTTCCTTTTACATGTTCCGATCATTATGCCATATTTTTAAATATTGATGTAGCCAAATTAGTTACAAAACCCATATCTACTTTTAAATTTTAAAAAATGTGGTTTCATCATCCTCATTTTCTTTCTTTACTACTCAATGGTGGGAAAGTGCTCCATTCATAAGAGGGTCAAGAATGTTTCAACTACCTTAGAAGTTGAAATATATTAAAATGTAGATCAAGCACTAGAATATCCATGTTCTCAAAAGTATTTTTGAACATAAAGCAAAAGTCTTCAAGGAGTTATTAGATATTAATGATAAAATAATAGCTCAAGGGTTAGATGCTAATAATTTTGAACAAAAAAAGAAGTTGCAATAAGTGTGGTCAGAGTTTTTGGCAAGGGAAGAAATATACAAGAGACATAAATCTAGGGAGTTATGGTTAAAAGAGGGAGATAGAAATACAAAGGTTTTTCATGCTTCAACACAGATGAAAAAATAATTAAACACCTTGTTCAAAATTTAGAGCATTTCCATGGGAAAGGAATTAGTGAAGGAAGATGAAATTCAAGAAGGAATTAGCTTCTACTCTACTCTCTTGTCTGCTCTTGAGAATAAACCAACAACATTAGATATAGATGTAGAAGATCTCTTGAATTCTATTCCTGCACTAGTTTCAAAAGAGGATGATGATTATTTTCTAAAGCCATTTTCTTTTGTGGAGGTTAAGAGAGTGGTTTTTTCATTATCACCTGATAAAACACCTAGAATTGATGGCTTCACTACTCTATTCTTTAAAAAATGTTGGGATTTTATTGGGTGTGATGTGTTTTTAGCACTAGAGGAATCAAGGAGAATAGGGACCATGCTAAAGAAATTTAACACAACACACATTGCAATCATTCCTAAAGTAAAGGATCCAAAAATGTTTGGAGAACTTAGTCCCATATCTTTATGCAACACAATCTATAAAATCTTTACTAAAGCCATTTACCTCAGAGTTAAGCCCCTCATATCCAAAATAGTGTCTCAAAAACAAGGTTGGATTGTACTAGGAAGAGAAAATTCAGAAGGGGCTTTAGTAGCTCATGAAGTTTTGCACTCTATCAAAACTCATAATATTTCATCTTTCATCATTAAGTTGTATATGATGAAAGCATATGATAGAGTGAATTGGGAATTTCTGATTCAAGTACTTAAAAAAATCGGTTTTAGCTATAAATGGTGCAAGTGGATTCTTTCATGTTTATCAAGGGCAAAGTTTTCAATTATTGTAAATGAGTCTCCAGTAGGTTTTTCCAGTACCGCCGAAGGTGTGAGACAAGGGGATCCTTTATCCCCATTCTTATTTATCCTAATGGTGGAAGCATTAAGTAGGTCAATACAAAAGGTTCATTCATAGGGCTTATGGCTGGGTGTTTTAGTACCGAACACATGCATTTAAGTGACTTTCTTTGTTTGCAAATCATACCCTTTTATTTAGGAAATCTTTGTTGGGTGAAGCTTTACAAGTCAAATCAATTCTTGATAAATATTCCTCTGCATCGGGATAGAAAATTAATGCAACCAAATCTAAAATATACATCTTCAATACAAAAGTAGCTATAGCAAGAAGATTGGTTGTGATGCTAGGTTTCAGGGAAAACTTTAGTGGCGAATCTTCGCCAATTGGCGAATTCTAGCAATCGAGCAAATTGAAATTGGTGAATTTACCATATCCAATAGGGTGTTCAAATCACAAGGATTTCACAAACTATCGGTCCAATGCATGTTCGTTTGACAGCGGTTTTTTTTTATGAGGCATGTTTAGACAATAAATTCGCCATAACAGACTATGCGTGTCCAATGGACCGATTAATATTTTCACCTGGAATCCTGCATAGCATGTCATAAAACACCAACATATTCGCTAATACTATTAAAACAACAATATATGAGGACCCATTTTACCAATTAAAATTTACAAATAGTTGCTTGTGAAGACCCATTTCGCCAATTAAAATTTATAAATAGTTGCTTATGAGGACCTATTTCACCAATAATTTTTAAAAATAATTACATTTGAGGACACATTTCACCTTGAAAATTACAAGGTATCATTGTATAAGCACGCGAGATTCACCAAAATTTTAACATACCATTTAAAAATCTTGTGGAATTCACCAAATATGGATTGATATAAATACAATTGAAACTTTTATTTGTTCTTACACATTTTGTTCAATTCTGAGGTTCTACTTCTTGATTCAAAAGTTAGTGAAACTCGAAAATGTAGACTCAAAGGTGAGTGATCATTTCTTCATACTATTATTAGTTATTAGTTATGATAATAATATTTCTTTATCTATTTTCCATTCTTGCTTCAATCTTAAACATGATTTTGAGTAGGGAATGGGATCTATATTCTCTGTTGGTCTATTCTTCTTAAACAAGAAGAAATTTTTTCCATCTTTTATTCAAAGTGAGATATCAATATGTCGAGCAACAAGGGTAAGACTCCTGAGGGTAATGAAGAGACTGGGAGGCCATCAAAACGCCCAAAATGTGGAGGTATCATATAGTCTTACTTTGGAATTGGAAAAACTTCTAATCCATCAGATCAAGGTGGAGCTACATCATCAACTCTTCCACCAAATATTATTAAAGATGGCATTGACAATACCTCACCACCACAGGAAGGTCAAGGTGAGATTGTCATTGAGTTAAATCAAAATGTATCAAATGAGGATGACAATACCACAAAAGATGTTCTGAGGGATACCCTGGTTAGCCAGAATGAGATAATTGACTTGGATGAGGATGATGTTGGTAGCAAGAAAATAAAAGGCAAATCAAAATTGGGGCACGAGTGGGAAATGACAAGGAATTTTCAAATTGGTTGGTTGTCGAAGTACCCATTCCTTGAACTAGTGAGGGTATCAAACAAAATTGATATTGAAAGGGAAAGAAAGGTCAAATGTAATACTTTTTAGTTGGAAATGTGGAAGAGACAAGATGATGTAGCTAAATCTTGACACTATAGAAAAGCATATCGGTAAATTTTATGAAAAACAAAACATAGATGGAAAGGAAAAATCAGTCGTACGATGGAAATCAAAGGAAGAATGTCTTCATGTTAAGTATGCCAGAGATAATGGAGAGCATAACCATAGAATGTCGAAGATTAAAAAATGCGAAGATACACTTGAGGCTCATTTTGGAAAATCCATGGCAGCAACAAATCTGTCAAAAAATGTTCAGATGAGTGTTGTTTTTCATATTTTGTCCAGGGGGCATCCTATGACAGACTACCCAAAATATTTTGATTTATTGTCTTATTTGAGTGTTCCCCACTTTCCCTTCTCACATTGGCTAGTAAGGATGGGAATGGGAAAATTGTCTTGCTACAGTGGAAAAGCAAGATTTATAGGAGAAAGTAAAAGAGTCAAATTTCATTGCATTATATTTAGATGAAGTTACTATGGTAGACAATACTTCTTGGGTTTGTATGCATTTGTATACTATAGAACAACATGTTTGCCAAGATCATCTTCTTTGTGTTCATAAAATGAAGGACAATTCAACATCGCAAAATCTATTTGAACTAGTCAAGAAATCTTTGAATGAAATTGCAAGTATGTATGAGTTGACAATTGTCAAAAAGTTGGTGTGTGTAGGAGCTGATGGAGCTGCAGTGATGCAAGGTCAAAGGAGCGGTCTTTGCACAAAGTTACAAAATACTTGTGCACCATACATGTTTGCCAAGATCATCTTATTTGTGTTCATAAAATGAAGGACAATTCAACATCTCAAAATCTATTTGAACTAGTCAAGAAATCTTTGAATGAAATTGCAGGTATGGATGAGTTGACAATTGCCAAAACGTTGGTGTGTGTAGGAGTTGATGGAGCTGCAGTGATGCAAGGTCAAAGGAGTGGTCTTTGCACAAAGTTACAAACTAATTGTGCACAATACATGCTTGGCATTTACTGCATGGCCCACAAAATGAATTTAGCATTCAAAATTGTAAGCAAGTTTCCTACAGTATCAAAAGTTGAAAATCTAGTTCGCGAGATCCTCACATACTTCTGCCGAAGTCCCAGATGTTTCCTTGAATTTCAACATTTTGCTGAGGGAATAACACCTGGAAACAAGCTTCTCAAGGATGTTGATACCAGATGGATCTCCCCGCATGGACCAACACAACGAGTTCTTTCAGAATATCAATCCTTGATTGGAGTGATGTACAAGAATCACAACATAGTAGACAAAGCTCCTGACCTCTTACATAGGTTAAGTGATATAGAGACACTCTTGACTTTAGCTATTCTTCTCCCATGTTGGATGAGATGAACAATCTTGTGAAGAAAGCCCAAGAAAAAACTATGTATATTTATGAATATGCCAATCTACATAAATTTACATGCTTGGCCCTCGATCATCTAAATCTAGATCTAACACAAGAAGGCGCAAATTATTTGATCTGGTGGAAAATTATTGATTTGAATAATCGTGATAATTATTTACAGTTTAATGCAAGCATGCACTTATGTATCTGTGTATGTGGATATGAGATACCAATGTACCATTATAAGATAGCTAGGCGCTCTAGAAGAGAAGTACCTATTAACGAGGAAGATTTTAACGACATTGTTAAATTTGTTAGTGATAATTTGAAGGAAATTGCAAAATCTCTTTCCTCAGAGATTCATGAAATATTCCCTCGACATGAAATACTTGAAGCCATGGGTATTGTGTATCCTCAATTTTGGGTAAACCGAGATAACCCAAAATATTTTGGTGATCAAGTAAAAATCTTGATCAAACAGTTTTCGAAAAAGGTAACATACAATGAGAAAACAATAGAAGGAATTTTAAATGAAAATAAGCTTAGAAAGCAATGTTGGAGTTTTGCAACAGCTATGAGGGACCAGTCTAAATCCATGGGCAAGGAGAAGGCCTTTGAACCGGGATCAATAAAAAACATTTGGACAAGCTTAGGTCAAAGTGAAATATTGTGTGGTTCAATGTCAGAATATTTCAAACTTGTTGATTTATGTCAAACAATGATATTGGGGTCGGTGGAGGATGAGAGAGTTTTCAGTACATTGGGGTTTTTGAAATCAAAGTTAAGAAACAAACTAGACAAGAATTTGGAAAATCGCTTGAGGATGAAAGGAACTATGTATAATGTCAAAAAAATTCCTTTTGAAAGGGCACTCGCAATCTGGAAGTCCACATGTGAAAGGAGAGGGTCCGGGTTGTGCAACACAGGCTCTCCAATTCCAATAGTCACTGGTATTGGTGGTAGTACTAGTGGCAGTGGCAATGGGCCTAGGACAGATGATAATGATATTGAAATTGACACAAATCACACAATGAATGTTGAATTTGAGACACAGGCTGAAGAAAGTGCAGAGCAGACTCAAAATCAAGATGAATCTTTTACTTTATCTCAATATGAGCATCAGTTTGAGGAACCTAAGTCTGCTTGGGAAATGGAAGAGAATTAGTAGGTTTTAGGTATTTTTATTGCACTTCATGAATCAGTTTCCATTGTTCCAAAGTCCAAACTATAGTTGATGATATTTTATATTGTATTCAATGAGCATTGAAATTGTGAATCATTGTGCTTCATGATATCTTATTTTATATTGCACTCAAGCATTGCATGAATCATTCCAAACTGTAGTTGAAGATTTTTTATATTGTATTCAAATAAATTGTGAATCATTGCACTTCAAGTTCAGGATATTTTATTTTATATTGCACTCCATGATATTTTATATTATATTTCACTTCATGAATCATATGCCAAAGTCAAACTGTAGTTGATGACATTTTATAAATTATATAGTAATCCATCATCCATGAAATTGTAATATTAAAATTTAAATTTGATCTCTTAAAAGGAAATTTATTTTTTCTTTACAAAGAAACTAGCCTCCACTGATTCCACCCCACTTATCTTCCACATATCAATAATCACAAAAATAAACGACACTTTGATTTTATGATTCATAAATTATGAACAATGCAAATTGTAGAAATTTGTGTGACAAGATCCATAGTTTAGCCTACATTGCATCCATAAACAAATTTGAAATTTCGTAGTGACATAGTCCTTCCCCCATTCCTAAAAAAATTAAATACTATCGGCCTAGCAATGCTTCATCGGCTAAAACCCCATCACAGTCCTGCCGATGGCCCGATGAAAATGGCTCACAACCTAGTATCGGTGTAACAATACTCTATCGGGTTGAATCCTAAGGTGCTCTCTCGATATACCGATAGAGTCAAGTTGTCAACAAAAGTAACCATGAATTATGACCATGGACATGAATTATTGAATTTTACCAATAATCACAAAAATATACCACACTTTGATTTTATGAACAATGCAAATTGTAGAAATTTGTGTGACAAGATCCATATTACAGCATACATTCACATTGCATCCATAAACAAATTTGAAATTACGGTAGTGACATAGTCCTAAGTCCTTCCCCCATTCCTAACAAAATTCAATACCTCAGCCTAACAATGCTTCATCGACAGAACCCCCATCACAGTCTCGTCGATGGCCCGATGAAAATAGCTCACAACCTAGTATCGGTGTAATGATACTCTATCGGGTTGACTCCTAAGGTGCTCTCCCGATATACTGACATAGTCAAGTTGTCAAAAAAAGTAACCATGAATTATAACCATGGGCATGAATTATCAAATGCATAAAGTATATCGAGGGAACTATGGTGCATCGGGGAAACATTATCTGGCGTCCCACCGATAGAATGGAGGATAGGTGTCCATCAGTGGAGAGGGTGGTTATCGGTGAAAGACTGATTTGACATCTTGGGGCATCGTGTTGTGGTGCATTTATGAACTAGAATTGAAGTGAATTATATCACAAGTTGATCGCATAGTTGTTACAAAATCCTAGAAGATTTTGCTTAGGGCAGAAGCAGAAAGACAAAAACTTGGAGTTCTGACGCAGCAAAGACCGGTGAACTATGGAGGTGACTCGGTGAGATTTACGTAAGTACTCTAGACTAGCTGAGAAGCTATTTTCATCAAAAGCTTAAGATTTAAATAATGGAAGAGAGTACAGACAAACCCAAAGCTAAAAAATAGAAAACTAAAAAGCCGAAGAGACTCCTAAATGAAGACCTGATAGATCAATGCCCTAGGCCAGGACCAAGACCCAAGAGGAGTGATCAAATGAATCCTTCCATGGATCGACTATGGGAAAAACATAAGGGCTTATGGGATATTTGGACACCACAATGAGGGTACGACCTCTTCATGTACCATTACAGAAAACAATTTAGGTTTCAACCAGTCTGCAATCCATGGAGGTTGAACCTGGCAAGACTTGTGGTGCCTAATGTGTTTGTGAATGTAGAGCTAATTAAATATTTTTATATTAGATATGACCCCAAGAAAAGAACTATTAAGTCAGATGGCGGGGGTGACATGCTTGTTATTTCTAGGGATCTCATTTCTAATGTATTTTAGTTAGAGTGTTCACTGAATTTATCATTCACAGTCAAAGATCTCTTGACAGAGTATCGCCACATGGATACCAACTATAAGAGATGGAAATTACCTTTGCATAGGCCCAAGGATGAAGGAGGCCAACTCAGGAGGTTCTCTAGCAGTGAAAACCCTCCTTTCCAAGAAGATTTTTTCGAAGAGTATTTCCAATACACCTATTATTCAGCTGGTCAGGTTTTGGGAGTAGAGGTTCTGCCTCTCATGTTGATTGCCCCAATGGTCTTATCTATAGACATACATAGCAAGGATGCCAAGCCATTTGATTATGCTAGCTACTTGGCCAACACCCTACATCAAGGGCTTGAAAAGATTAAAAATAATAGTGATAATATTAATTTTGAACACTATTCTTTGCTTATGCATTTTCTATTGTACGAGGGACAAGTCAGAGGGGTCTGGAGTGAAGAATTAAGGATAAAAGATACAGATGAAAATGGGGATTTTAAACCTATACAAATGTGGACTTCATTGTGGGAAAACTGATTTGGTAGGTCTCATTACCTTTATTTTGAATAATTTTTTGTAAAACCATTGATGAAGTTGTTGGGGTATCCGTGCAATTATAACCTATCCTCAAAAGTACAAAGATTTCTAAGACCAAAGGAAAATGACCGGAGAAATAAAGTGAATCATAACTGGGGAGATTGGTATGCTTTCCCTAATTGTACAGTGATAAGGGTTTATGGGTTCGAAGGGGCTCCACACTTGATGCCACGAGTAGTTCCTAACTGAATTGCTAATTTAGAAATTGTGGGGCATTTGGCAAAATCTGATTCCAAACACCTCAAAGGACATAGAAAACAATCAATTATTCCCAACACCTTATGTTTTGGAGACTTTATAGTGGTTGCCAATGAACGATATGGAGAAATTGATGATAAATTAGCACAATACAACCTACCTCTAGGTGATGTAAGGAAACAATTTGATGCAGAAGAGTTTATTCACAAGGCGAGATTATCGTAGGGGCTATCAGGGTATGAACATTTGTTCTCAATTGAAGATGTCATAAGAAACCATGATGAGGCTTCCACCAAGGAAAGAATGACCGCCTATAACAAGATTATGCTTGTAGAGGAATGGAAGAGAAAAAATGTCCCATCTTATTCAAAGGCATTTGGTGATATACGTGATCCTTTAACAAGAATTGAGCAACTCATCGCTCATGTCAATGAACTGGTAAAGGATGTTCCCCCAGTTTTTTTTGATGCACCTCATGCAACCTATTCAAGAGTACAATCTAAAGACATAGAGCCCTTGGATTACATACCTTCATATCCTACTCCTGAGCTATGTTTTTTTGTAGATACTGGTATAAGTGAAGAAGAGCAAGGTGATGAAGAGGGTGAGCAAGTCAAACAAATCAGTGATCCTATGATTGCACAGTACGATCCCTTTCAAGAGTAGAATATTGTAAGATTTGAGGCATCAAATGAACTATATGATGATGTGAGGGTCAGGGCTAGACAACAGTTTATTTCTGATTATGATTTTGTTAAATCTTCTGAATTTAAATCATTTTTTTATGAATATAAATGCAGAAAAATGAGATAATAGATACAAGATATCACTCTTGAACATGAGGCAACCGCTCTGGAGGAATGGAAAAGGGAGGTAGAAAAGGAAATGAAGTCCATGACTCCTGAAAGAGGAAGGGAATTGCTTCAAGAAGCTGGAGTGTTGATCCTACCAGGGTGGGATATTAGCTCTTCAATTGTATTTGATAGCTTTAGAAAAAGAGGGGATAAGACAATTAACTTAATAGAAGAAGAAAGTGACAAAATGTATTCAAGATATGGGTACAACCCAGACAAAGCCACCTTGCTTATTTGGTCATTGTATCCCCATGATAAAAAAACTGCTATAATTAGTAATCCGAACCAATTTTTTGGTCATCTATTGGTTCAACGAGTAGTGGATACCAACCCTATGGAGACATCAAAATTGAACATAAATGTGGAAAAATTTACCAAAACACAGATCGAAAAACTGATTAAGGAAAATGAAAAACTGAAGAACGGGCTAGCAAATCAGAGAGAAATAACATATTCCTCCTCCACATTAGATTTGTACTCCCCATGGCTTGAAAAATATAAGAGAGTGCTTAATGCATTGGCTGATGCAGCCTACTAGAAGAATTTCCATCTGAAATCCCAGGGGAAATGCAAAGAATTGGAGAAAGAAGTGAAAATCATCAAATATAACACTGTATCTGAAATGATAAAAGAAAGATTCAAAAAAATGATGAAATGTGCCAATGAATATTGGAAAGCATTCAAATAGACATGCATTGCATTAGTGGAGAATGAACGATTGCAACCTAGAATGATGGAGAAAAATAGGAGCTCGGAGATAAGAATGTCATGAAAGAACAAATATTGCAGACATATAACAAGCTGGTAGAATCACATAATGGATATCATAACATGCTTAGGGAAGATTTCAATTTATTTGATTCAGTCCCACTCCCCACACTTCATAATGGAATTGGAAATCCATGAGAATATGAAGATTGGAAGGAAGAGCGTGTTGGGCTTCTAATTGTTGTGTTGCAAGAAATAAATGACGAGGATATGGTTTTACAAAAAAATCATAAGCAACTCAAAAAAATAAAGTCTATGGAATATGATATGAAAGAGGTGATCTCTAACATGGACACCTATGCTGAACAAGAGTACATCCATCACCTCTCTGCAGTCAATATGTTTATTAGCCAAACTGTAGATGTGTCAGAATCAGATCAAATGGGACAACCATCAGATTCAGAGTAAGAACGCTAGCCGACAACATGATGAGCACCCTATCATGGAGTAGAAGCCTTGAATAGATCTTAGGTGGTCACATGATTCTTCTTGGAGATTAACGGATCAGTGCATTCACTTGTAGAATTGTTTTATTTATAATTTGAGTTATGTTTAGTTGTCAAACGTCATGTCTTTTTGTAATGGGTTTGTAGCTTGTTGCCTCTCAAATATAAGAGAGATCAAGACCCGAATAGGAGATCAATGGATCATCACATCATTTTTAATTAGACTTTAGAGTAGAAAATAGTAAGAAGATAGATAATAGACTACACCAATTCATCCATCCATCTCATATCATAAACTATTTTTATAATGCATATCATTTGAACTTTGAAGATCAATACAATGGAGAAGGTTACACATAATTAATGATTTTCTTTCAAGTGTTCAACTATTGTGGATTCATATGCTTATAAGATATTAACTTATTTGGTTGTATCCAAAGTGGTTGTTTATGTTATTCAAATTGAGTGTGTGGAAGTACATTTAATTTGTCAGTACATTGAATTTGAATTCTTTAGGAATAGGGGCTGTGACCATGGGTTTTTATATTTATTTATGGACATGATCATTGATCAAGTAGTAATGTGGGACACAAATGGATCTTGTCACACAAATCTCTACAATTTGTGCTAATTGTAAAATCAAATGTAGTGTATTTCTACAATATGTGGGATGTGGGTTAGGTGTAAGACTGTAAGTTGGTGGATACTGATCAGGATTTTTAGTCAAAACATAATAGAAGCTAATATTTCAACATCCATAGCTTGGAAGCTCTACCAAGAAGTAAATATAATGAGCTAACAGTTCAACATCCATAGCTTGGAAGCTCTACCAAAAAGTAAATATAATGAGCTAACAGTTTACACCTTATAGTTTAAATGATAAAATAAATAATATAGACAATTGAACATCATCACATTACTAAAGTCTGAATTTGAGATTTTTAATTTATTTTCACATGAAGGAGTACATATTGGCATTAGCAATGCAAAATATTGCCAATTCTTAAAGACAAGTCTGCACAGAGTTGAGTTGGAACTTGGAAACTCATATTATCAAAGATTGAAAATTAAAAATCAAGTCACTATATCACCTTTTCTAGCAACTTCCACTCTTCAGGTGGTGGAATTTCCATTTGTTCTAACTGATGTTATTTGACTTGAAGTTTTGTTAACATTTCATGATTGTAGTTGGAAGTGGAACCTATCTTGAATTCTTCAGTCAATTTTGCATCCAAGGTTATCAGTGTTCTGATGGAATCCAAATAGCTAACATCTAGGTTTTGAAGAAACTGGTCCAAATCAATCTTCCTTGCACCTTCCATCTTCTTTGTGAAACCATTCTTTCCAATGAATCGCTCATTTGTGTCAAAATCCTCTGGAAAACCAAGCTCTGTGAAGTTCCTTACCTTTTCATCCACCACCTTCATCTTGTTTGCAACCAAATGCAAATATTCCTTTGTTCCACACATTCTCGAACAATTTTCAATCATAGATGACAACTTCATTGAGGTTTCAATCCTATTAGTAATCCCTTTTGATTTCAAATCATTGTCACTGGCTTTGTAGACTATTTGTAGAACTTGATTTTCAAATTTCTCTAATTCCAACACGTTTTTGTTGTCCACTAAATATTTGTTGAGCTTCTTATAATGTTGTCTGATAGCATCAATCGATTGAGCCATGTCACACAAATAATCAAACTCTGCATTATTTCATCCAAGATCTTTTGTTTCATATGCCTCACTGTATCTCTACAAAATGCAAATAACTTATTTTGAGAAGACTTAATTTCTTCTTTTGCTTTCGTCAGCTCTGTCTCCAATCTTTCATTTTTTTTTCTTTGTTTCTCCAATTTTTGTTCCCACTATGCATTTCCATTCGCAATGCTTAATCTTAATTTCTGAAGTGGATTTTTCCTCATCATATTTCTTGTTTCTCTCATCTAGCTCTGTCTCCAATCTTTCATTTGTTTTACTTTGTTTCTCCAATTTTTGTTCCCACTGTGTATTTCCATTCGCAATGCTTAGTCTTAATTTTTTTGAAGTTGATTTTTCCTCATCATATTTCTTGTTGCTCTCATCTATCCTTCGCTTTAGGTCATTCTCTTCTCTCTCATTTGGTTTATCCTTTTTGCTTGTTGATGTAGAGGCAGATTTTATTATTCTTTTTCCTAGTTCATTGCTCTTGTTATCTGCTGCTTTCCTCTTTGTTTTCTCACTTGCTAGGTCTACCTGTAAGTTTTCTATTTGGGTCTGCAACCTTTTCTTCTCTCTATCTTGCTTTAGCAATGATGTGTACACCAGTTCATTATTCTTCTTTGATACATTAATTTTTTCAATATTTTTTAGGCCATAAAAATCCAATTGAAAATTTGTTACTTGGTACTCAGATCGATCCATCTGATTTGTTGGTTTGTTTTGAACTATGGGAACAACAATTTTGTACTCCATGATTTATTTATTTGTGTCAAATGTGGGTAATACCATGGTTGTTGCAGGCTCTGAAGTTATAGCAGACACACTCTACATCAGTTGCTTCTTTTCTTTTTTATTCAAGTCTGATTTCTTTTTAAACTCTTCAATGAAATCATAACCTGGGGAGGCAGGAACAATGGAATGCTTGAATGGTGAAGGAATATGAGTACTTGCAATTGCTAATGATGTCGTAGCCACACTAACTGGAATTGGGGGAGTGCTTGGAAATAACACCTTTGTGGTGGATCCACTGATAGTGTGACTTGGACCTGTCAAAATCCTTTTCCTCTTTTGATTGCCTTGATCACCTGGTGTTTCTATAGCATCTTTTATTTTTTTCCTCTTGTGTGTAATTTGTTGTTGTAGCACATGTTGACCACTACTAGTACTACTAACCATACCATCACCACCAATGGCACTCCCAATTGCACTAAGTTGTCCACCAAGGGCATGTCCTATTTGTGATTGTATCTGACCATGAGGATGAGGATTAGAAGCTCTAACAAACTAAGTTTGACTTGTATGCCCTTGGTCTACTTTTTCACCTCCAATCCCAAGGCCAAATTTATCAACTGGTTTTCTATGCCCAACATCTATTACCATCCAAAGGCCTTGTCTTTTGGAGTCTTTGGACCCCAAAGGACCACCTTCATAACCAATTTTTTCAAGTATGGTTGCTCCTAAAGTATATGCTGAAGCATATGCTTCTTTTACAGCCTCACTTAAACCAGGTTTGTAATTGGCATGGCTTTGTTCTTCTTCTTCACTATCATCATTAGATTCATCATCACTTCCTTTGCTTCCACATTCATCAAGATGCTCTATATTCCACAATTTTCTAAACTCTTTATCTTCTTCATTAGCTCCATACTCTACAAGAGCTCTTGGATCACCTAGGTCCTTCCTCATAGACCAAAAGGCATTAATTTTTTATTGTGACCAATTATTATCTGTAACTTCCTTCTCTAGAGAACCCAAAAATTTTACTCTACTAGATGTTTTATCACTTTTTTCATAAATTTTTTTTATGTCTTGATTATCTTTCGGTGCAATGCCATTATTTCTACTGACAATTGTTCAAAAGAAATAACATTCTCAGTAGCACTTTTCTCCATTGCTATTTTGACCTCATCCCAACAATCCTTGTTTCTCAAGTTTTCAAGCAAGGGTTTACTTTGATGTTGAATTCTACTTGCAACATTCCTATTGGGCACAATCATTGATTTAATGATGTCACATGGATCATACTGCTAGTGACAAATAGCATCAAAGTAAAAAAAATCAAAAGATTATGTGCCACACTAAAGGATTTTCTCTCGAATGTGAACCCTCCACATGAAAAAGGTAAAGAAGGAAATAAGGTCTTCTTTTGTTGACTGATAAAGTGTAGTTCATCAACACTCTGCACCTACCTTACATATTCCAATACAAAAACCCTTTTTGTCACATGTATTCAAAGTTTGTATGGTTGTACTCCCGATCCATAAAATCTTAGCACAATATATTCTTCTATTAAGTACCAATCAACCAATTGTATTTCTTTTCCTAGTTGCATGCAGTTTCTACATGACATAGGCAATCTAGGCATTGGAGTATTTGTAATTTCTTGATGCAATGGAGCCAAAAAGCAGTCTACAAAATGACTATAGTTCCTTCGACATTCATATAATGGAGCCATTTTCTTTTCATCTGCATTACTATAGGGTTAAATCTGAAGCTTGTTGGTCTGAAACTTCCCTCTAAATTTAAATAGAAAAAGATCGCACAAGTAGGTTGTGAACCTAAATGTCTTGGTGGAACCTGCTTTAATCATTAAAAATTGTTTATGAATGGATTCTAAAATGTGTTGAATATAATTATATTTGACATGTTCAACACCAAAATGGATATTATATACCATTTCAAGGAGGCTTGCACCCACTTCCAAATTGCTATCCAGACCGAGGCAAAATGCTAGCATGGAAATAGTATCTTGAATCCATGGTTTAAAAATATCCAAATTATAAGGAGGCTTATGATCACCTTTCAATTTGTTTCTATCTTGAACTATTTTATTTAAGAAATTATTTTTTTGCCTTTCTTCCACTACTTCATAATCACTAGCAAGATTTTCTAGGTCAATGTGTTGGTTTCCAAATTCTTCGGTTGTAAACCCCAACACTTTTCCAAGTTCTTCCGCATTAATGGATAACAATTCTACTTGGCTATCTTTATTAACAATTTCTCTTTTCTTATCATCATAATTTTTGGCATAGACCATGATAAATTCTGGGCAAGGGAAAACTTCATGTAATATCATGCTCCCTAATCCAGTTACCCATGGTGCACTAAAACTATTAACTAAAAATTGTGTTTGCTTTGCAGCCTTATCCTGAGATGAAAATCTAATTTTTGAGGTACGCCTACCATAGATTTGAGGATCATAAATATCATGGTACACATCAGTGAAACTTGGGGTTTTAAGGAATTATGCATAATGTACTTTTTTATCGGACATTGCTCGAGTGGTACTGGTGGTAGACATGCTTATACAAATGTGAAGTTGTGAAATTTGAATTATTAATTTTAATGAATTCTTAAGTCTCTAAACCCAAACTTCAAAATTTGACATAATAAGATTTTAAGAAATGTCAAATGATGAAACATAGCCACAAAAATTCTTTCACTTACCTAGATTCTGAGTCCCCACTCTTGAAAAATGGAATGGCGTCATTGGAAGTGGAACTGTGAAATCCAAAATAGGGTGGTGCACTATAATGAGCAATCTGAAGAGTGGAGACTTTAAAAATCACTATACAATTTCAAAGTGCAAAGTGCTTTAAATGATTTTTGCTCATAATTGGAACATTAAAGTGAATGACACATCTTAGGTCTACAAGTCTACAAGTTGCAAATTATTAACCGTTGATCTTTCTAAATCTAATGGTTATAGGGTGATTCCAAAGGTTTAAGTTGGCAAGCCCAACACTCTATGCATTTCATTATGAAATGCAACTACAACCATACATCAATTGTTCATCCAATAGTTGAAACTTGAGTAATTTATGATATTAACTTTTAAAAAAAAACATGACACGTGTTTTAAAGTTGCTTTAAACTTTTGTGCACTAGGATTGGCATCAAGGCCAAGGGGCTAGTAAATTAATGTTATAAACTACAAAGGAATTAAAAAAATCCCACCATGTGCTGACTCTCTCACTTTAAAAAAATTAGTACACTTGACAGTTGACACTTAGCAGTACAAAGTGCTTTAAATTCTTTGTTTCTTGAAATTGGAACATTAAAGTGAATGAAATGTCTTAGGTCTACAAGTTGCAAATTCTTAATCTTAACCGTTGATCTTTCTAAATCTAACGATTATAGGGTGATTCTAGAGGTTTAAGTTGGCAAGCCCATTGCTCTATGCATTTCATTACGGAATGCAACTACAACCATACATCAAATGTTCATCCAATAGTTGAAACTTGAGTAATTTATGATATTAACTTTAAAAAAAACATGACACGTGTTTTACAGTTGTTTTAAACTTTTGTGCGCTAGGATTGGCATCAAGGCCAAGCGGCCGGTAAATTAATGTTGCAAACTGCAAAGGACTTGAAAAAATATCACCGTGTGTTGACCCTCTCACTTAAAAAAAATCAGTAATCACTTTACAGTTGACACTTAGTAGTACAAAGTGCTTTAAATGCTTTGTTTCTCGAAATTGGAACATTAAAGTGAATGAAACATCTTAGGTCTACAAGTTGCAAATTCTTAATCTTAACCGTTGATATTTCTAAATCTAACGATTATAGGGTGATTCCAGAGGTTTAAGTTGGCAAGCCCATCGCTTTGTGCATTTCATTACGGAATGCAACTACAACCACACATCAAATGTTCATCCAATGGTTGAAACTTGAGTAATTTATGATATTAACTTAAAAAATAAACATGACACTTGTGTTTTAAAGTTCTTTTAAACTTTTTCCCGCTAGGATTGGCATCAAGGCGAAGGGGTCGGTAACTTAACGTTGCAAAGGACTTATTATAGCCTACATAATGCAAATCATAGAAATTTGTGTGACAAGATCAATATTATAGCCTACATAATTACATTGCATCCATAAACAAATTTAAAATCCCGTACTTGTAGTCCTTCCCGCATTCCTAACAAAAATCAATACCATAGTCATCGACCTAACAATGCTTTATCGGTGGAACCCCCATCACAACCCTGTCGATGGCCTGAAGGCGAAGACTCATAAGGTGCACTCCTCAATATACTGATAGAGTCAACAAAAGTAAGCACATCACTATAGCACATAAAAATCGGTGGAACGAATGATTGCATTCCCCTGATAGCCCAATAGAACCATGAATTATCAAGCTGCATAAAGTATATTACTTAATCTCTCAAAAGAAAAAAACTGATTTGAATATATTAATAGACACTAAAGTTCCGAACTCAGAAAAAAACTCTTTACTCTAAGTGTAAATGAATAATGAAGAATAACACAACACAACCATTTATTTTATTGCAAATTAATTTCAATGTCACATTATTACATATCTTTTTACAGACGGGTAGCTGTTGATCAGGCAAGCTCCTATTTTGTATAAATAGCATATGTTAGTGTGTCACTTTAGTACTTTACATAGATAAAATTTAATAATTTATTCCAAGTTGTTGCTCATTACAATGGATTACAAATTGATTTCAATTTCCAAGCTTTTGCTGCTGAAAAATTACTACAAATGTAACTCTAAAAATTAAATGAATGATTCCAAGCTTCTGCTGGTGACAACATAATACAAATGTGGTTCTAAAAATAAATTCATGATTCCAAGCTTCTACTGGTGGATTTTCCAACCATGTTGGGGAAATGGGAGCCATGAAGATACAAAATGTACTTATCCCCTTCGAGAACCAGATTCATACAAAAGATGTAATAAAAATGTCTCTTTGAAAATAAATGCATGGGGCTTTCCTGGCTAGCCATGTTGGGGAAATGGGATTTGTTAAAATACAAGAGGAGAAGCAAATCTACTCCCATCTTTTTCAGGCAGCTTCCATGCACTGGTATAACACTTACCTCCATCAGAGCTCCTCATCCTGGTTCAAAACCTATCTGAGAAGTCAGGTTAACCAAATCAGCTTCTTTCCAATTCCACCCATTCTAAACTTGAAGGAAATTTGTCTTTTACTAATTACTGTGTAACTACATAACTGTAGGCAGGAGAATTTACAGTATCCCCAATACCAGATCATCTTCTTCATGAATCCTTAATACCTTATTAACCCTAGAAAATAAAAACCCTTATGGCACTATCCACTATTCACTGAATCACTATCCCTATTTATGGGCCACCAGTGCCACTACCAGACTGTGTAATTAAAATGTTTAATTTGATTGACATCTGGCTACATGCCAACTGTACCTCAAGCTGACAAGCTATCAAAATCATTGATTCACCAAAGCCACTCAAAGTTCAAACGATATGAAATCATTACAAATCTTGTTTCATTAAAGCTATGAGTTGTCCAAGAAATTGCTTCGGATGTTCATATCACATATGGCATTAATTGCCACCACTGCCAGCACTAGCACTAGCACTACACCAACCACACTTTCTTCAAAAATATTGAGAATTTCAATTAAATGAAATGTACAATGTCGAGGCATTGAAAAGACAGAATGAGTGATGAACGATGGGCCTTTATCTCACCACATGTTTGCATCTAATGGTTATAGTCTTATTCTAGAGGTTTCAATTCACAAGTCTAATGCTTCAGAGATTTATTTCCAGAATTCAACTCTTTTTGGTGTTTGAAAGCATTTGAGAAGACATCCCTTAATGGAACCTTACAATTCATTAAATTAGCTGACACTTTGAATGTTGTGCATCCTGCCAAGGTCGCCAATTGCTGAGAAACATAACTTTATAACCATTTATATGGTAATAAAATCTCAACCATTGATTTCTAGAAATCTAACAGTTCTAGTGCTATTTCGGAGGTTTCAAATCACAAGTCTAGTGCTTTGGAGATTTACTTCCGGAATGCAACTACAGTAATCCATCAAACATTCATTGAACGATCCCTATGATTTTTCATTGGCATATTTTTTTATTTCGCCACTAGTTTTTATTATTATTTTGAGATTCTTTTTAATTTGCCAATGAAAATATATTTTTTTCTTTGAAAAAAGGTTTTAATCGCCAATGGAAAAAACATTCTGGCTTGAAAAACAATTTTAATCGCCAATGAAAAATATTTTATTTGATTAAAAAAATTTGCAATTCACCAAGATTTTCCACAGACTTATAGGGATTATAACAAATTCGCCAATTGGGATTATTTTTTTCCTGAAAAACGATTTTTTTTGCCAATAAAATTAATATTTTTTATCGGGAAGTATACACGATTCGCCTGGATTTTACACCTTTGCCAAGGGGGGGGGTTTCTTAAATTTTTCCTTTCTAGGCTTCCAAAAATCTAAGCTTCCATGCACATATTTGGGCATTCCTTTCTGCATGGGTACAAACAATACTTTGTATTGGAGTAAAGTGTTAGAAAGGATAAATTCTAGAATACTCTCTTGGAAAGCTAGATGGATTTTGTTTTCTGGTAGAATTTTTTTGATTAAATATGTCCTTGTAGCCAACCCAAATTATTATTTGACTGTGGTGTAGGCCCCAAAGGGTATTATTCTTCAATTTGGAAAAAATATAAATTTTTTTATGGAAAAGTAACATAGATGAAAAAGGAAAAAATGCTCTAGTTTCTTTGGAAAGTATGTGCTCAGATAAAGCTAATGGGGGAGTGAGGATATATGATTTTTCAATAAGAAATATGGCATTAGGGGAAAAAATTGTATGGAAAATGTTTTGAAATGGTGTAAGTTAATGCAGAGTAGATTCTTGGATAATGAGAACCCATCTAGAATTTTCACAATCTCCAATCCCTCAAGTGGTTCAGTTATGTGGAATTTCATTTTGTCATGTAGGGATGTTAGTATTCCATACTTTTCATGGGAAGTAAACAATGGTGCACAAGTTCAATTTTGGAAAAACTCATGGAGCAATTATCCTCCTCTTAACTCAATTCATGAATTACAATCAGATGAACAAATTTTATCAGCAAGCTAGGGTTCATCTTTAAAGGATTATGCTCTTTCTTCCAACTCAGTGACAGGGTTGGTTAAATGCAAGGATCTTTCAGTGACTCCAATATCTCTTGATCATAAAATCATCTTGGAAAATATCCTAAACATATTTTTGTTTCTTTCTAACAAACCAGATAAGCTAGTTTAGACTCCTTCTAAGAATGGAAGTTACACAATTAAGGAGGATTATAAATCAACTATTTGTCATGAAACACAGGTCCAATCTCAAAGAGCATATTCTTTTTTTCTGGAATCCAATGATATTACCAAAAGCTGGAAGATTTGTTTGGCTAGCACTAAGAAATCGAATTTGACAAGTGATAGGTTGGCTAAATTAGGTATTGATGACATCTTCAAATGTGTGTTGTGCAAAGAGGCATATGAGTCAGTGGATCATTTGTTTGTAAGTTGCTCGGTGGTGTAGGAAATTTGGGCTTTCATAATGGATAAATTGAATGTATCATTTCCATTACCTAAGTCATTGTGGGACTTATTCACAAGTTGGCCAACTTTGTTCAAGACATATATTTTTGCATGTATTGGAGAGTGACCTTAGCAATAGTAATTTGGTCAATTTGGTGGGAGAGAAATAGATGCATATTTAGAAGCGAATCTTCCTCAATTCAACAAATCAAGGAGAAGATTGAAAAAGTCATTTCAAAAGTTTCAAATTCCTATGTTTAAAACTATAAAAGAGTTTCCTCCTTGTTCACTAGCTAGGATGATTATGTTTTGTGCCACTGGAAACATATTTCATTACCATTTATAGGTTCTCTCTTTATGCCAAATAAGTCCAAGTTTGATAGAAGTACAATAAGATGGTTGACTCCTAATCCATAATTTAATAAGCTCAATTTTGATGGAGCTTCAGAGGAAATCCTGGTATATCAGGTGTAGGGTTTTGTAGTTGTAATTGGAAAGGTGGATTGGTTGTTGCTAAAGAAATTCACTTATTTATTGGCACTAATAGCATAAACAGAGGCACAAACACTCTTGCATGGTTTGCAGTTAGCAAAAAATCTCAATCTAAATGAGCTTCATATTGAAGGAGATTCATTATTAATAGTCAATGCTTGTAAAGAAAATAGGATATACAACTAGAAATTAGGTTATATTCTCAGGAAAGTCTGGTTACTATTGACCTATTTTGAAGAAATCCAAATTTCCCACACATATCGTGAGGGAAATAAACTAGCAGACACAATTTCCAATTTTGGTTGTGAAAAGAAGGAATTGGAGATCATAGATGATATTGATACCATTAAAAAGAACTCATGGTTAGAAGAGAGAGTAAGACCAAAGCATTTTTTTCAATGATTGACAATTCAAATGACTTTCAGAGTCCAATTGGCCATGGTGTTAAAGTGGCAGTTGGTTATAGTGTTTGCACAATGACCAATCATTTATGGAAATGCGGTGGTAGTGGTTTCTTTCCAAGTGGTAAAGAGTGTATGAATATGATTTTTTGACAAGCCATATATTGTACTTCACAGTATTGTCTAATTTCATTATATGTGAAGGGAATTTTCTCATGCCACCATCAGTAACATATTCATCATCAAATATGTGCCAGTAGATCGTGGTTCTATATTCCTAATGTTTTTTGTTTTTCAGGTGCACAAGGTCATTATGAATTGGAATGCAATTCGCTAGAGGATTTCCTGAGAGGCCACTTAACACAAGTTTGCAAATTCCAAGATAGTGGCATATTAATTGGCACAAATTCACATGATTTTTTAGTCATTTCTTTAGATGGTGTTAGATAATGAAGATTTTAATAATGGATTTTAAGTCACTCTTTTCTCCATTTCTAAAGTATTTTCTCTTCATATATCTAAAAAATTGTGGCAGATTTGTGTGGTAATAAGGAAAGTAGGGTTTAGTTTCAATAGTAGATATACATATTTTTGTGAAGGAGATCGTGTGACGCCCAAATAGTGACACGGGTTCGAGTGGTGGGGTTTGACAAGTTACAAGATGGCATATCTTCCATGGAACTTTCACATCAACATGAAAGTGCATCCATGGGAAAGGCCATTTGAAGACTACCTCTCACATGACCATCTGGAGATTATCTTCAAGATGGATTGTCTGAGAGTAGAGGATTGTGTACACACAGTGCTTGGCATTGAGGTTACTAGTTCATAGGCTAGAAGGATTCTATTCCCTTCTCAGGTGCTATCTATCTTTCTATATAATTTCATGGACTTGGTGTGGTCTCTTGGAGAGTTAGAGAACATAGTAGAAAAGGTTGTGAAATATCAGTTTCCGAGTGATAATGCTATCTTAGATGCTGCCCAAAATTATAATATTTTCAAGGGAAAAGGGTGCATTGGAGGAATTTTTCCCAGAGAGTATCTTAAGCAGTGCTAGGGTTTTTCAGGCTGTGTATGCTGCCTTCAAATTGGCCTTTCAACACAACAATGATATAATCTTATTAAGGGCTTTGCAGAAGAGTTGTAGGAGGATTTACACCACAATGGATATCAAAATAAAGGAAAAGTATTATGTTATTTCATTTATCTATGCCAATTTTGATCATCCACCTATCAATGGTTCTCATTTTGGTTCGCCTCAAATGGTGAATTTTATGCCAGTACAAAATTGAATTGAGGAAGGCCCTACACATAATGTTCTAGAAAGGGTAAATGATGTAAATCATGGTTTCATTGCTCATGCGTATATTGTTCTTAGAGTGCATCTGAAAGGATATTTTGATATAGGGCATGGTTTTTTTGCTTGTAATCTGCATCTTGACGAGGTTGATGAAGTTCAAGATGAAAATTCAGTGGAAGTTGTGCGCATAGAGGAGTAACAAAGGAAATCGACAAGAAAATGCAAATTTTGATAATAATTTTGTGATATGTAAGTTGTAGTAGGGATTGTTTTTTATGCTTGTAAGGGTTTGTTGAAAATCTCTTGGTCATTGTTTTTGTAATTTTGGATGCTTGTAAGGGTTTTTTGAAAATCTCTCAACCATTGTTTTTGTAAATATAGTTTCATATCTGCAAAGTCGAATGTATTGCCATAATCAAATGAATTTCATATTTATAGGTAGAGTTGATAATGCCATTTGTAATGGTTTAATGAAAAATGTAATCCTTTTCTTCTAATATATAATATATAATATATATAGGCTTTAATGCCTTTACTTAAGAAAAACAATTTCACATGAAATTTTGAATGAATTATTAATACAATTGAAAAGCATGTATGAATAAAATCTATAGAAAATTGAATGTAATTTCTTGGATACTAGGTTTTTGGAAAAAAATAAATTTTTTTGGTGAAAATTTAAAATTTCAATGAAGCACTAATATAATTTTTGAAAAAAAAGTAGGTATAATTTTGGCCAATCTAAGTATGAGATTTTTATTTGAATATTTAAATATAAGTAAAGGACACACGCTTATATGTGACATATGTTTTGATTTTTTTTTGTAAGTAAATAGTTAGTTATGATTTTTTTACTAGGAATTTAAAAAAAATATTAAGTACTTTTTTGGCCAAATTAACTTGGTCAAAAAAATGTAAAATTCATTTTTAAAAATCTATAGCTAGTGATGCATATAGTGTGACACATATTTCAAGTTTGAAAAATGTGAAATGATTTGAAAGTTATGAATGTTTTTCAATCATTCTATCAATTAGGATTTTAGACATAGTGCATGTAAAAAATGATTAATAATTACCTATAAAATTCATAATCAAGAATATTTTATATTTGTACAATGCTGAAAATTTACTAAATACATCATTTTCATTTCATCAAATTCAAATAAAAAAAGGTTGTCAATGTTCTTGAAAGGGGTGAAATCATGAAAAAATGATAAAATCCATAAACATGTTGGACTAGTTAACCCCTTAGGCTTGACACTCCCAAGTCTAAATCCAATGCATTCCTAGAGCAAAGACAAAGGTTAAAAAAAAAAAAATAGATTTTTTTTATTAATAGATATCCATTTTAAAATAATAGATAACATTATGCAAGGTGAAAAACACATCTTTTCCTAAAAATATTCACCTATAAAGAAGATACTATGCAAGATCGGCTCCAATGTGGGTAACTTCATGTTCCTTATTTGTGCTTCCTCCTTTTTCTTGCATAATTTTTAGGACATTTGCAACTCAACATCAAGAAATATGGCACTAGATTCCAAATGAGACATAATGGATGAGATGATTGTTGGAAATATGGGAGCCTAGCAACATGAGCATGAAGTGTATATAGGTTGATTTTATTATTCCTATGTTTTCATTGATGCCAACATTGTGGGAAGAATATTTGGTATATTAGAAGTTGATCTATACTTAAAGTGTTCTTCACTGGTGGTCCAATGCACTGGTGGTCCAATGCATTGGCTTTTGAGTCTGGAATTCACTACAAAATGAGATATGACTATGCTCTCTTAACCTTACTATTATGACTCACTCATACAACTATATTTAGGATCTTGAGAAATTTTGTGTCGTGAATTTTTTTATTCTCAATGACAGAGTTTAACTTTGTACACTACAATTGTTTCTTTGTTCAGTATACCAGTGTGGGAGACTCTAAATTTTCTTAGGAATGATGTTCTAATGTTGTGGTTCTAATGGTAGTCTCTCTGATGATAATGTGTTGAGAAACTAAAGTAATATTAGATCTGGAAGGTGTTTACTTTGAGAAGTGTGTGTTGGTTTGGAATATTTGTGATTAGGTCTTTCTCTTGGTTGACCTAATATATGACATGTATTAAGAAGATTAACTATACTTTGCAGATTTTATTTGGATCCCTTACATATCTATGCCAATTTTATATGATGCACCACACGAATAAAAAAGATGTTTTAATTCTTATATGGTGTTGAAAAGAGCTATTTCTTTGATTGGTTTGCTCACATTTAATTAGGCTGGCCAAATTGATGTATGAAATACTTGTATATATATAAGACCTTTTGGAGTTGAAAAGGGTGAGAGTGTGAGTAGTGTGAGATTATATGTGAAGTGATGTGAAGAAGATTGAAGAATGTGCAAGCTTAAATGATTTATCAGATGCGAGTAATATATTGTGGGAGAAGTCAAGGATCATATCAGAATTGTTATGTGATTTCTAAGTAGAGTAGTACTTCACATTCATAGCCTCATTGGAATTGAACTCAACACATAGAAAGTGTATTCCATCATTTCATACTTTTGGAAGTGAGCCATATATTTTTGTATCTTGGTGGTTAGCTATCTCACTTTATATTTTGGTTCTGAGCCTTTTAAGGAGAGCGAGTCCTGGTAGTGATCCCTATAATATACTATATCCAAATATAATATATTGTGAGCTAATCCTCACTGGCGTTTTTCCCATTTTGGGTTTTCCATGTAAAAATATGGTGTTGATGTGTTTTGTGGTCTCATATTCATTTCAATGTCTTCATTCTTGTTTGCAGTCATGATTGATTTAATAATTGGATGGTCTACAACTAAATGGTTTTATAGAATATTGATTCAGCACCCCCCCCCCTCCCTCTTAATATTCTGGATAATCAACAATTAGTATCAGAGCTTGGTTCCTCTGAAGAAGTCTAACATCTTGAGGAAGGTCCCATAACTTGAATATATGGAAAATAAAATATTTCTTATTCCTTCGAAAGAGATCTCTATTGAACATACATAAGAAAATGAAGATTTGAGGGTCAAGATAAAAGAAGCAAATAATTGCATTAAGAAGCTAAAAGAAGATTACTGTGAAGTTAGTAATCAATTAAAGAAGGCATATGATGATATCATCAAACTACTAGAACATTTGGAGGAGAATAGAAAAATTGAAGACTATCAGAAAGCTGAAATTCAAAGGAAGATGGATGAATGCACAAAGCTTGAGCAAGAAGTAGTAATTATGAAATTAGATCTAGAAAAGGAAAAAATACATGAGGATAAATTCAAGGCAATCACTACAATACTTGATGATTTGATTAATTTTCAGGGACCTATTATGGATAAAAGTGGTTTAGGATTTGAAGAAGGACAAAGTTCAAAGGCAATTCAAACCCCTAACATGAAGACTCGGTGCAATGGTAGAAAATTCAAGGATCTAAGAAACAATACTAGAAGGAATCTTGTTAGACAACTTAACACTCAAAGGAACTTATGTTTCAATGGTGTATGTTATTCCTGCAATAGATTTGGACATAGGAAAAAATGTTGCAAAAGTAGAATGAATGATACTTTATCACTCTTCGATCAATTTTTTGAATGCAAGAGGATTGGACATAAAGTAACGAAATGTAGAAGTCAAAAGTTGAACATGGATTTTTATTTATTTAATGGATACTATTATCACTACAACTTATTTGGACACAAGTCTAACCAGTGCAAATATAGACTGAGTAAAAGTCAATTCGGATTGAAGAACATTATTTATGACTACAACAAATCAAGACACTTTACCAGAGATGCAAAAACAAAAATTTGAAAAATGCCTATCTAGTAAAGGGATATGAACCGATCATGGATCTAGAAGAAGTTAGAAAGGAAATGAATTGAATTTGGAGAAGGGAAGGAGAATCTAAGAAAATTGAATTAGAATCATTAGTTTTATCTATGCCACCCTCCGGTGCAGATACACGCGTCAAAAATTAATCTAGGCAATGTCTAGGAGCAATAAAAAAAAAATCAATAAACCCCTCATCGATATATGATGTCATATCATGACATAAGTGCATTTAATAAGTTTATGAATTCAATAATTTTGAAGGGATCTACTTGTAGTTTGAAGCATTTATTGCAGAGGAATTTGGAATGAAATAAATAAATTTAGAAATGTTAAAGAAAATACATTCAACAAAAAGAATTTTTGAAAAAGGAGAAGTGTTCAGAGGAAGCTTGAAGAAACCAGAGAAATACCATATAGTAGAGTTTTAGGGTTTGGTTTTGATGGGAGGAAATCAAATTTGACTCAAGGCAGGCTTCAAAAGCTAAATATCAAACCTTATTCTTTGTTGAGGAAATTACAGAGGTATTCTACTTAAACAATTTTCTGGAATTTTTTAATTTTATGCATTGGATAATTCAAAGGTAGTGAATGTTTCAAACAAATTACAAATCAAATTAAGGAAGTATTCTCCAAAAAAATTATTAGAAGAATCTGTGGGTGCATTTTCTAGCATTCCTCCTAGAGTATTGCCTACTGAAGACACCTATGCATATGTTTATGGGAAAATTGAGGAAATGTCACTAGTTCAATTAAGTATTTTGTGGAAGAATGAGTTGGAAGAAAATTATGATACATGTAAAATATTAGTTGAAAATAAATTGGATGTATGGTGTAAATTCTCATTGTTTGAATTTGACAAGAAATAAATTCGAATGGCTTTAAGAAATATTCATGATGAATCTATTTGGACTTATGAAACTCACCTGATAACTAGAGAAGCTATAAGAGATATGATTGGTTTGTGTTTTTCCAAACCAGTTCCGAGACAAAAGACAATAAATTATCAAGAGATAATAGAGATAACTTGTGCAAGCCTTGAAGGAAAAGAACTCATTTTTAGTACAATTTAATATATGATTATTAGGTATGTAGCAATGATTATTGGACATAAAATTTTCTTACCAAGCAATGAATACACAGTTTCTACTGTTGTCACATACATTTCATCTGATATGGTTAGGATGGTATGGATTATAATTTTTGTGAGCTTCTTCAACTGCATCTATTGAAAAACTTGAAATAAATAAAAAAGAATAAGAAAATTATATTCCAATACTGTACTTAAACTGTTTGTTTACTCTTTTACTTTATGAAAGAGCTATCAGTAATTGCAAAGGTAGAATGGAAAAACTTATAACCAATAACACATTAGATTAGGAATTTCATGACAAATTTTGGTGGTTTAGATGCTCAAGAAACTACCCTTGCAAAATTCCTTGGAACATTTCAAATGAGAATGAATAAAAGAACAAGAATTCTAGAAAACATTATCGAAAATTATTCCAAAAACATCAATTTCCTGGTCTTTATAGATTTTTGTTATATAGAAGGAGTTGAATCCAGACTTGTGTGGATTTCTGAATTGGACTATGAGGTGATTGAGGCAAAAATTGATCATTATGCAAAAGGTATTCTAGAGAGCCCCAAGAACCTTGACATAACAAATGTAGAAAAAAATTCTATGATTGAAGCCTCCAACAGAGCAATAGGAACTAGAAAGAAGAGAAAAAGTGTTACTAAGAAAGAAATCAAAGAACGATAAGGAAGTGAATTGGAAAGATCTCAACAGGATCATGAAAGCACAAATATTTGAGAAGCATTAAAAGAGTTACAAAAAGTGATTCTTGGTGCCAACTTTAGTTCATCTATATCTAGTGTGGAAAATATTAGGAGTATGATTAACTCTCTGAAATAATACATCTGTGGATTGGAAGTACAAAAAAGAAATAGTTTTACAAAATAAATCTAGAAGACATCAAGAAGAAATGTGCAGATGCACATCACAAAGTTGTGAAGGAATTAAAGGGCGTTCAAAATTGTGAGAAAGAAGCTCAGGAGTTAGTATCTTTCTGCTTGAGTTGGTCCAATAGGAAATTAAATGAAAGAGAATAAATTAAAAAGGATGAAATTTGAGTGAGTACTGAAGAAGATGTGTATAGCTTGGTAGATGACAGGGACAATCAAAGATTGTCCTACATTGTGCAACTACGGGAAAAATTATTTTCTCTACAAAATCAAAGAACAAAAGTGATTAAGCAGTTTGCGACACTTGGAGATTTGGTAAAACTCAGGCATATTCCTATTTCTAGTGCTCTTGACAATGTTGGTAATCTATCATAAATAAATCTTAGTCCCAACACTATGGAAGAAGGTATAGATTCTTTGACTAAGCTTGAGCTACTATACAAGAATCTTACTAGTGCAAAAGGATCATGGGAAGAAGGGAAAGCTTCATGGGAATATACCTTGAAGAACCTCAAAGGATCTTCTTCTTTAGGCTAATATTTTCATATCATAATGTTTTGTCAATTTTTGATGCATGCACATATTCGAGGAAGTATACTGGACCCCTACATGACCTTTGTTAATGATGTCAAAGGGGGAGAGATAGATAAAGAGAGGAAAAACAATTTTTTAAGTAGGAGCATTAACCTTGAAAGGGGGAGGATTCAATTTCTTTATATTAGGATAAAATGGTTTTGATATGCATGTTTCTATCAATTCCAAAGGGGGAGATTGTTGGAAATATGCGAGCCTAGCAACATGAGCATGAAGTGTATATAGGTTGATTTAGATGTTCCTATATTTTCATTAATGTAACCATTGTGGGAAGCATATTTGGTATATCATAAGTTGATCTATATCAGAAGTGTTCTTCACTGGTGGTCTATGTGTTGGATTTTGAGTCCAGAATTCACCGCAAAATGAGATATAACTTTTCTCTCTTAACCTTACTATTATGACTCACTCATATAGCTATATTAAAAATTTTGAGAATTTTTGTGTCGTAAAAAAAAGTTATCAATGATAGAGTTTAACTCTATACACTATAGTTGTTTCTCTGTTCAGTATACTAGTGTGGGAGACTTCACATTTCTTAGGAAGGATGTTCTGATGTTGTGGTTCTAAAGGTAGTCTCTCTACTGATAATGTGTTGAGAAACTAAAGTAATATCGAATCTAGAAGGTGTTTACTTTGAGAAGTGTGTATTGGTTTGGAATTTTTGTGATTAGGTATCGTTCTTGGTCAACCTAATATATGGCATGTATTAAGAAGATTAACTATAATTTTTGGATGTTAGTTGGATCCCTTATAGATCTACGCTGACTTGATATGATGCACCACATGAATAAAAAGATTTTTTAATTCTTATATGGTGCCGAGAAGAGCTATTTCTTTGATTGGTTTTCTTACATCTAATTGGACCGACCTAATTGATGTATGAAATATACATATATATATATATATATATATATAGGACCTTTTGGAGTTGAAAAGGGTGAGAGTGTGAGTAGTGTGAGATGTGCATCAAGTGATGTGAAGAAGATTGAAGAATTTGTAAACTTAAATGATTTATTAGATGTGAGTAATGTATTGTGGGATAAGTCAAGGATCAAATAAAAATTCTTATGCAACTGCTAAGTAGAGTAGTAATTCACATTCAAAGCCTTATTGGAATTGAACTCAACACATAGAAGGTGTATTCCATCAATTCATACTTTTGGAAGTGAGCCATATCTTTTTGTATCTTGGTTGTTAGCCATCTCACTTTGTATTTTGGATATGATCCTTTTAAGTACAATGAGTCCTAGCAGTGAGCCCTGTAATATACTGTATCTCGATGTAATATATTGTGAGCTAATCCTTGTCGTGGTTTTTCCCATTTTGGGTTTTCCACGTAAAAATCTGGTGTTGATGTGTTTTGTGGTGTCATGTTCATTTCAATGTCTTCATTCTTGAATGCAGTCATGATTGCTTTAATAATTGGATGGTCTACAACTAAATGGTTTTATAGAATATTGATTCACCCCCACACAGTATTCTAGATAATCAACAATAATGTCTCTCGTATACAATGTAAATGCATTTATTTCCTTTTCACCTTAAGAGCATCTGAATATCAATAGACACAATTTCAAGATCATAAAAATCAATTAATGTATTCTAGTTGTTTTTAATGAAAGAAATTTGTATATGTAGACTAGATATCAATGGAGAGTTGATAGAGGTATACCAAATATCTCAAATTTAGTTTCTAATTTTTATCTACAAAATGTATATACCTCCCTTTTCTAATAATTTATTGAACTACTATAAATATTGTATTATATTGGTAGTGAGTGATAATAGATATTGATTACAATTTTGATTCTAAATGATAGTTGAAATTAGATTCCAAATTTAATCCATGTCAACATGATCTAGATATACTTTATTTGTCTAATTATATCTAATGGATTATTCAAGTCTATAACATCCCAAGGTAGATCTACTATCCACTAGAGAGGACCATCAATAGTCTTTCCTAATTGAGACTACCCAAAATATTTCAATAGTTTGTGTGAGATTGAGGATATTCATGATAGGAGCATTTGTTGAAATATTTATGGTACCAACAATAAATTTGAACATGCATATAAAGGAGAAATCATGAGTTACATTGGTGTTGGGGAGCTTGCAAGATCAACCAACTACACATATGAAAAAGAATTATTTTTTATGTTAGTCATGTAGTTTTTCCTATTGGCCCAAATTACATCAATAACATGTTGAATGAGTGGGAAATATTCCTAATAGTAGTCACAATTGTGAGAATGAGAGGGAAGGGGTTGATGCTTTTTTAAGTTCCTCACTTTGTCAATGTCATTATGGTAACAAGTACTCCATCTATTATTTTCATCTTCTAAAATATTTCATTGTATAGGTAAAAAATGGTGCTCACTTATTTCTAAATATTAATGCCTCTTGTGGGGGTTTCAAGGCTTAAAATTTGTATCAAAATTTTTAAATAAAAGATAATTATTGTTTTCTACTAACAGGTAAAACAGGTTTTGAAGGGACATGAAATCCTACTTATTAAATGTTGCTAAAATAAATTGTATAGCCAAATAGCAACCAAACAATAGAAATTCAAAAGAAAAAAAATAACATAAAGAATGAATAAAGGCTTCTACTTTATCTTCATTAGAGTATCAATAGATTCTAGGTCATGTTTGTAGAAGTTTTGCTGAAGATTAACAAGTCTCAATGGTTATTTTTTTCCTCCAAATGATTTCTTTTTACTTCCTCTATTCTTGGAGCTTTGACCCTTTGTATCATTTTATATCATCTGCTTGCATTTATCTTTTTTACTTCATTCATCCTTCCTTATCCCTGTAGATTTCATCTCATCCACTTTGTCTTCTTTCACCTCCTTACATTTATTAGTTAAAATTATAATTCACTACATTGTTTTTAATGGAATGATGGTTGATTTTTAGAGCTTTTTCCAAATTTTGATTTACAGAATGGATTTTCTAGTTAGGAATTTATTTCTCATAATCATTTTTCAAATTATTAATAGATTTCTCCATTTTATCCATCATGTCATTCACCTCATTCTCCCTTGGCTCATTCCTATCCCTATCCTCTTTACAATTTTTTTCATAAAAAGCTCTAAGTTGGATATTTATTTTATTTATTTCAAGGAATAACCCTTTGGACAATTTAAATTGATGCATTACCCATTCTTGTGTCAAGCCCAATACATCATATATCTCTTCCATATTATCATGAAGGTAATTAAGGTCCTCAAGAATATTAGGGATATTATCAATTCCCTAACCATCCATGTCAATGTCTTCATTTGACAAAGGGTTCATTCAAAACTTCTTATCCAAAAAATTCTCCTTTCCTTTGTCTCTCCCACCATTTTTTGTCTTCTAATTTTGCATCCCTATAGTTCTGTTGTTTTCCCCCTCATTCATATCCCTAGTATGGGAAGCTTAAGGTAATAAAACTATATTATTCCTTTCTTCTTTGGGCTTTTATTCTACCCAAAGCTCTTCCTTTTCTTTGGGTTGTCCTCCTCCTCTTATGATGGTAGAGAATGCATTTTGACAAATACATCTCCCTCCTCCTCATCGATCCACTCCTCATCATCTTTTTCTCTGCTAGTGTCAAAGATCATGTCTAAATAGTCCACTACCATAGTTTTTTTTTGCTTTTCACATTAAGCTTTCCCTTCGAATAAATCTTTGGGTTTTATATATCATTAACTCAATTATTAATAGGATTAACACTTTGTGTAGAACAAGGAGCTTAGGGTTTTTTCAATGCTCTTTACTTGCATGGACCATAGAAGCCAGAAGAAAGTAACAAAGGGATGTAGACATTTTGTGATGAAAATAATTTAGGAAAATAAAGTGTAAACTACAAATGAAATTAAATATACCATCCAAGTTAATGCACAACATAAATGACTTGTACAACCTCCACCCAAATAGGTTTGATTGATAAATAATCATACTCGCAGGATGTAAGCTTAACTAGTTTTCTATGTTCATTCCCCTTAAAAACCTAAATCAAGGCCTCATCATTTTCCTTTCTTTCCTTGAATAATTTTATCCAATGTGTTGAGAGGCCTATTATTTGGGAAATCACATCCTCATTAATGACAAATCCCTAGCGAATGCATTCAATGTTCTATTCTTCTAGCCTTTAATGAACCTTTTTTTGCCGCGAGGTTGTGGTTGTGAAGCTAATGTATGTAGACAACTAGGTCTCATCCTTAATAATATTCCAAACCTTTTGGTTTCTATGGACCCCATCATGAGAAAGGGGCTCCACCCATAATATTTCACTACCAATATCAACCTCTTTGATGTTGATACTGCTTAGGTTACCATAAAACAAGCCAAAAATTTAATTACTTAAGCAAAATCGTTTGAAGAAGGGAGGAAGACACTCAAAGCACATAAAAAGTGTGTGAAGTGTCCTATAATCATCATATACATGTCCAATTTTACCTTAATAACCCTATTAACATTCAAAAATTTTGATGGGGTGAGTCTCTATGGGAATGGTATCATACCTATCCCATTATTTTTAAGGATTGGTGATTAATAACCACATTAGCAATCACATTGACAACCTTATTCCCCTCAGTATATATGAGATATAATTATCTCATCAAAGGTTTTGATCATGCTAAGGGAGTCTCTAATAAAGGTTTCAATCGACCAACTAGGCCTTTGTTCCTATTTAAGACATTGGATTATGTTGAGAGAATTCCCTTCAAGCCAAAAAAATTGTATAGCCTTTAGAATGAGTTAATTTAAGACCATTATAGGCCACAACAACTTCAACATAGTAATTAGTATAAGAACCCAAAGAGAGTTCCACCACTAAAATGAATCTACCTCTATCATCTCTTAACACCTACCCACTTCCTATCAGTCTAAGGTTTCCCTTGGCTATGATGCAGGAGAATCCCTAGTTGTAAATCAATCTTGTATCAACCAAAAAGAAATATTTTCTTATATTTTAGTTTGTAGTATTTTCAACATTTCATTCCATATTTCACTACATTATCATTTCTTAGGTCACAGAGAAGAATATAGCATCTACACATCAACATCTATCACATATCTAGATTTCAAATCATTTTCATTTGTCTACTGAAATTTATCTCTCGCAAAATTTCACTGTAAGTACTAGTCAAAGCAATTGGGGCCGACTTGGTCCAAATTTCTTAGTGCAAACATGTTCCATAATTTTTGGAGCTTAATAAGAAATCATACAAGAATTTGGGTCCAATGGGATCTATCTTGGAGATTCACAAGTTATTTTATTTCTCAAAGGATTATCTTCTTATGTTTTGAGGATGACCTTCATGTGTGATCATTCATCTAGTTTTGTAAACCCTTGTGGCCAACATGGACCTTTGTTGGAGATGGAGAATCATATTTAAGAAAAAAATTAATCATTTAGAAAGAAGTTAGTTATTCATCAGTAGTTAGATATTTATATTTTCGCATCAACCCTTCGAGGGACTAGAATAAGGGCTTTGGCTAGTTGTGATGTTGAATGCCCTTGGAGTAGGCCTGTGAGCCCTAATTACTTACCCATGAGGCATATGTTGCATGCAAGATTGCCAATTCAATAAAGGTTCATATTTATAGACTATTTCTTGTGTTATTTTCATTATGTTGACTCTAAGCTACACATTTTGGACTATTATTTTTGAACCCTTCATCAATGACTGCACCAAGTGATATCAAAGTGAGTTTGCGTCCTAAAGTCATTCCTTGAGGTGAAAAAATTGCTAACCTAAGGCAGAATATATGTTTTTTTAACTGATTTTTGACTGTGAAGAAATTGAAACCCTTGTATCAAAATCACCAAATTGAGGCAGTTGCACTAGATCCAAGGAGAGAGATGCCACCAAGGATAGCATCTTCTATGGTGAATTTCACTAGAAGAATGGATGAAATGTTGGAAATTATGCATGAAATATGAGTTCGATTAGATGCATTAGAAGAGGACCAAATGCGAGGCCTAAACCCTAGGCACAAGGATGAAAGTGAGGATGAAGCAGATCATGTTGTGAATTGAATTAAAGAATCCCTATGAAATGAAGAAGAAGAATCAAGTCAAATGAAGATGTTAAAAGCGATCTCCAAAATTGGTAACGACCTAGAATTAAAATTCAAAATTATGTGGGAAACTTAAACCCTAAAGAATTGATTGATTGGACCATTGAAATGGAGGAATATTTTGAATATAAAGAAATTGAAGATCTAGAAATTGTTGGATTTATGAAAACAAAGTTGAAAGGTCATGCTTCTTTATGGTGGAAATAAGTTCAATTGGATAGAAATAGAAGAGGAAAGGAGAAAATCATCAAATAGGATAGAATGGTGACAAAGATGAATAATCAATTTTTACCTATTGATTATGAATTGGAATTATTGAAAAGATTGCAAAACTTGAGGAAAAAGGAGAGATATTTGAAGGAATATACTAAAGAATTCTACAAGATAATCATTAGGACTGGACATAGTGAAGCAATTAAAGAAAAGGTGGTAAGGTATATCAATGGAATGAGAACAAACATTCAAGAAGAATTGAGGTTGCTAAAGATGAAATCAATTGAAGAAGCATATCAGTTTGCATCAAAGGTGGAAGAGAAGTTGAACAAAGACAAAGAAGTGCAAAAGGAAGATTCCAAAAGAGCGAACCATAATTTGGAGAAAGAAGACCTTATGCAGAGCCAAGCAAAGATGGGAAGCGCTACTAGAGTAAAGAGAAGGACTATAATTCATACCACAGAGAAAGAGAAGATAGATATTTCTACTACAACAATAGAGGAGGTCATAATTCTTACCATAATGATGGATTCTAGAGATATGAAGGAATATCTAAGAGAATACCATTTAGAGGAACCTATTTCAATCATGGAGGTGAAGGATGTAAAGCATTTGAATTCCATCAAGGAAGTATCAAAAATAAACCTGAGCATATCTAAAGAGCAACCTATGTGGATGAAGAAATTGTTGAATCCCCTAATTTAGTTGGAAACCTGAGAAAGGAAAATCATTGGTGATGAGGAGAGATTTGATGCATGAAGAAGTGAATGAGGAACCATCACAAAGAAAGAGTTTGTTCAAAACTAGATGTAATTCTGAAGGAAAGGTATGTAAATTCATCATTGATAGTGGTAGCACTAATAATCTAGTTTCAAAGGAGATGGTGACCAATTTGAATTTGAAGAGATTAGAACATCCAAACCCCTATAGAATAGCATGGATTCAAGATGAGCATAAGATATTGGTGAATGAGAAATTTTTGGTGAAATTTCATAAAGGATCATATAGGAATGAAGTATTGTGTGATATCATTCCTATGGGATGTATGTAATTTAATATTAGGAAGATAATGTCAATATAATAAGAAATCAATTCATGATGCGAGACATAATACTTATACTGTGACTTCAAATGGAAAGATAATTAAGTTGATACCTTTAGAGGAAGAGGTGAAGACTGATTTTTTTGGCACTACCAGACTATGTTTGGTTGATAGAAGGAAATTTCTAGATGGATTGAGGCATGAGAATATGTGTTTTTCACTAATTTCAAAGAAAAGAAATGGTTTGGAGATGGAGAGACCTACCACAAAGAATGAAGAGGTAGAAAAATTGTTGATAGAATACGAAGACATCATATCAGAGAATGTACCAAATGGATTACCACCAATCTAGAGTATTAGTCACCATATATAACTTATATTGGGAGCAAGTTTTCCAAACAAGGCAACACATAGAATGACACCTATAGAGAATGCAAATTTGAACTAGTAGATACAAGATTTGTTGAAGAAAGGATTGATCAACGAAATTTTGAGGCCATGTGTGGTACTTGTTGTACTTGCACAAAAGAAATATGGAGAGTGGAGAATGTGTACAAATTCAAGAGAAATCAATAGGATCACTATCAAATATATATTTCCATTGCCAAGAATGGATGACATTATGGACTGTCTGAGTGGAGAAAATTATTTCACAAAGATTGACCTAAATATTGGATACCATAATATCAGAATCAAAGAAGGAGACAAATGGAATATTGCATTTAAGACTAATGAATGATTGTATGAGTGATTAGTAATGCATTTTGGATTGACCAATGCACTAATCACTTTCATGAGATTGATGAATGAGGTATTGAAGAAATTCTTGGGTAAGTTTGTCAATTTTTAGTAAGACTAGACAAGAAAATTTGTAGCACATCAGGCAAGTGTTGCAGAGGTTGAGAGAAGAGAAGTTGTTGATTAATGTTAAGAAGTGTAGCTTTATGAAGACATAGTTGGTATATTTGGGATTTGTTATTTCGATTGAAGTATTGAAGATGGACCTTGAGAAAGTAAGAGAAATTGTTGAGTTTCCTACACCAATGAATATTGGAGTTTAGTAGGATCATTTCATAGATTGGTTAGTTTCTATTGAAATTTTATCAAAAAATTTAGTAGCATTTTTACACCCATGATATAAAAATGAGAGGAGATAAGGACTTTAAGGAGACATCCAGAGCACAAAGAAGTTTTGAATTGTTGAAGAAAAAGGTGAAAAAGCAACTAGTGTTAGCATTACCTAATTTTGACAAAGTATTTCAAGTTGATTGTGATGCAAGTGAAAATGTAATAGGAGTAATTTTGAGTCAAGAAGGAATACCCATAGCTTATTTTAGTGAGAAGTTGAATGATGCAAAAAGAATATATTTAGTTTATGATCAAGAATTCTATGCCATAATTCAAGCCTTGAAGAAGTGGAGACATTATTTGTTTCCTAAGTAATTTGTGTTGTACACTGATCATCGAGATTTGGAGTATTTGAACATGTAACGCCCCACCGAGGAACCCAGGTAACGTTACATTAGTAATACTAAACTTTCAAAAATAAATAAATTATAAAACATTTAATAACAATATGTGATTACAACCAAGCATAACGCTCAAGGGTTCCACAAGAACGCTACATAAGTGAAACAATAAACACAACACATCAATAACTATATGAAATAAATCAAGTTAATGGTCAAACTAGAAACATTACTTCAAGAGTTATATTATAATAAGTGAGATTGTGACATATCTCAAAACATCTAAAATAAATGTGTCATCAGGAGGGTCACTACATCCTCCCCCCATGGGGTAAGGCTTACTCCTAGAAGCCTGCAAATACCCCTAGTAAAAACTCTATACAACCACACATAATCAAGGGTTCCGGTACTGAACCACTTCATACCTCAACATAAAACAACAACAACCAAAAAGGATAAATTAACTTACAAAAACTCAGAAATACATCACCATACCCAAGATTAAACATGCATAATACATATACATACCAACAAACAACATTGGAAATCACAAAATAAGGCCATAGAGGGGTCCATTTGGACACCGGGAAGCAGCATACCAATCCATGATCCAAGAGTAAACAACCATCTCAAAAAAATCAACATCAAATCAGTGGCTTGATGGTGTTAGGTCACACATAAAGTGAGACCATCCAAACAAGACCACAATGAATTGTCTCTTGTTGTATAAGGTGATTAGCCTCCAAGAGATAGTCATCACACATAGGTGAGTAGTGGATTCTAGCTGCATAAAAACCTCACATACCCCCATCCTCAATGTTTCCTATGTCAACTTCCTTGCTCACACTCACCAATTCCATCTCATACGTCCTTAGAGAGGAATCACCATATGAAACATAGCTGACATTGAAGAAAACAAGGATAGCTAGCTTAGCCACCAAGTTCATAAAGAAGATAAAATTAAAGTTCCATTTCAACAATAAAGAAATAAATATGTGTAACTTCAACACTGAATCAGATATATAACCACTAGGGTTATAAGAAAATAAGGTCACAAGTCATGGATAAACCTTCACAATCAAATATAAACAAGACGTTGGCCTTCACAATCAATTGAAAAATTATCAATAACCAAAAGAAAGTTCACAAACTTTAAAATTGCATTGTACATCACTATGTGACTAGATAATAGCCACCACACGAGGAAAGAGGAAACAACATCCAGCTAAAATAATAATAGCTCTAATGTGGTGGGGAATGAGCACGCCATCCACATGACCTAGAGTGTATCCATGAATTATCAAAACATCGTCACTCTACTTGGTCATACCCTAGTCGGAGAAGGCACATACTGGCCATATGCCACATGGCAGTGTGTTTGAGGTTCCATGGAAATAGGCACACACAAAACACACTCCACATCGTGATACCTCATGGAGAAAACACACACAGGAACTCATTGTAGCCAGAGGTATACATGGCTAGGATCTACCCATACGCTACCCTACTAACACAGTCGAAGCATCCACGAGGATCCCTCTACAAGTGTTTGAGGCCCCATAATGCTCATCACACAAGTAGGCTAACAAAGATAATATCATAATGCACCTTCACATGTATAGGAATGTGGCATCATGTGACACAACATCATCACCATCACTATGTCAAAACATGAGTGGGGTGTGGTATTGTACTGCATCATATCGGAATATGTGCAAATACAGTATATCAAAGCATAATCACCAACACTATGTCAGAACATTAGTGTGGTATGGCATCGTATCTATCATATCATGTCATAGCATGTGAAGATACACTAAATATATAATTTAATATGATAATATCACTATGGGGCTCCTAAGCTTCACCTCTCATATAGACAAGGTTAACTCAACAATGCTAGATCAACACCTCTACGAACATCCAGGCATAACTAACATACCTATGTTGCTATACTCAAATCTGTAGGGATAAGGTTAACACTTATGGATCAAATATCCTGATCCATCACAAGGGAAAGTAGTGGGTAGATTTCCTTGGGATTGGTTAAGCTGAGATGCTCTATGCCGCAATATGCATACGCTTCACACTCCACCCAAGGAACTTGTGACTGCTACTATCCCTTCATAGATTGAGGGTCTAGAGAACCAAAAGAAAAAGGGACTACTTTTGGTTACTCTCATATATAAGTTTCAACCACATACGAGTTGACCCTCAATTAGGTAACAAACATGCAAACACACATTTTGGTATGGTAAATCCCACACCAAAGTATAACTTTTCCCCATGGATGGGTACCAAGTATCAACATCACATGGAAACACAAAGCAAGTACGGGTTTTCACAACACTCAAACAAGATACAATTTCTAGTTTCTTACATTTACAGGGGTATAACTACATACATAATCCCATAGGAACATCAAATTCACAAACTCATGGGATGCGAACATTACTTTCCATCCATAACCTTTATCAGTTATCTTTCACACTACTCTTTTCCACATAGTACATCATTCTAAATGAAAAATCCATGAAAATGTGATCGCTTAACAATTCCACTAACAGATTCACAAGGACAACATAGTGGACTCAAATATACCTAAAGTACCCAGAGTATGAACTTGGGGCTCTGATACCAAGCTGTAATGCCCCATCGAAGAACCCAAGAAACGTTACGTCAGTAACACTAAACTTCCAAAAAAAATAAAATTATAAAACATTTAATAACAATATGTGATTACAACCAAGCATAGCACTCAAGGGTTCCACAACAACACTACATAAGTGAAACAATAAACACAACAAATCAAGAAATATATGAAACAAATCAAGTGAATGGTCAAACTAGAAACATTACTTCAAGAGTTATATTATAATAAGTGAGATTGTGACATATCTCAAAATATCTAAAATAAATATTTCATCAGGAGGGTCACAACAGAACAGCCAAGGGAAGTTGAATCAGAGACATATGAGATGGGTTGAGTTCTTGCAGAGTTATACATTTGTGTTGAAGCATAGGAGTGGCAAGTCAAACAAATTTGTAGATGCATTGAGAAGGAGAAGGAATTTGTTGATATAGATGAGAATATAAGTATTGGGTTTTGAGGAACTAAAGCATATGTATGATGATGATCCTAATTTTGTTGAAGGATGGAGAGCATGTATGGAACCAATAGTGACAGGCCAAAGCCAATGGTTAGACTATTTCATTCAAGAAGGCATGTTGTTCAAAGGAAGCCATTTGTGTATTCTGAGGAGTTTAATGAGGGAGAACTTGATCAAAGATAAACATAGTGGAGGATTAGCATGACACTTTGGAGTGGATAAGGTAGTAGCTTTGGTGAGTGAACATTATCTTTGGTTGTAGATATATAAGGATTTTAGGAATCATGCTCAAAGCTATCGAATTTGTTAAGATGTAAAAGGGAGTAATCAGAATACTAGATTGTATAAACCTTTGTTAGTATCAGAGGGACCTTGGGAAGATATAAGTATGGATTTCATATTAAGGTTTCCATGAAAAAAAGAGTTTATGATTCTATAATGGTAGTAGTGGACGGATTTTCTAAAATGGTACATTTCATTCCTTAAAAGAAGACTAATGATGTTGTGCATGTTGCTGACTTATTTTTCAAGGGGATTGTGAGACTACATGGATTACCTAAGAGCATAGTTTTAGATAGAGACACCAAGTTCATTAGATAATTTTGGAGGACATTGTGGATGAAGATGGAAATAAACCTGAAGTTTAGTTCAACATATCACCCACCGACAAATGGTCAAACAAAGGTAGTTAACAAAAGTTTCAGTAACTTGTTGAGATGTTTGGTTGGAGATAAGGTAGGAAGTTGGGATATAGTTCTACTGCAAGGAGAGTTTGTATACAATAATTCAGGCAATCAAAGTAAAAGGAAGACACCATTTGATATTGTAATTGGAACACATCCTAGAGGGGTTGCCAAGCTAAGAGACATCAACATAGAGTACAAGAGGAGTGCAAAAGTAGAATATTTTGTAGGATTCATGGAAACATTGCATAACCAAATCCAAAAGCACTTGGAGGATATGAACAATAAGAATAAGGAGAAGACATATGAGAAAAGGAGACATAAGGAGTTTTCTATTGGAGATGAAGTAATGGTATATTTGAGAAAGGAGAGATTTCTAGTTGGAACATACAATAATTTGAAGATGGGAAAGTTTGGACTATGTAAGATTCTATGGAAGTATGATTTTGGAAATGCATATGAAGTAGAGTTACTGGAGGCATTAGGTATATCACCTATTTTCAATGTTGCAAATATATATGAGTACCATGGGGGATAGTCAAATGGAAGTGACAAAGAAGTAAATTTGAAGGAGTAGTTACCATATCAACCACCAAAGGAGATTGAGCAGATTTTGGATACTAGAACTAGAAGGAGCACTAGAAACAAGCATTATAGGGAATACTTAGTAAAGTGGAAAGAAATACCAATAGAATATTCATCATGGATTTATTAGGTCGAGGTGGCTCATTTTGGTTTTCCTCTTAGCCTTAAAAAGTGAGGGACTCACTTTTCTTCCAACCTCGGGTGTCTAATGCAGGACCAACCCTAGTTGTAAAGCAATCCTTATCAACCAAAAACATTTATTTTCTTACATTTCAGTCTGTAGTAGTTTCAAAATTTCATTCTACATTTCACTGCATTATCAATTCTTAGCTTGTGGGGTAGGATAAAGAATCTACACATTGACATCTATTAAATATCTAGATTTCAAATCATTTGCATTTGTCTACCAAAAGTTATCACTCTCAAAATTTCACTATAAGTACGAGTCAGAGCATTTAGGGCCAACTTGGTCCAAATTTCTTAATGCAGACCTATTCTAGAACATGAAAATTTTAATTAGACATCGTACAAGAATTTGAGTCCAATGGGCACTATCTTGTATATTCACAAGTCATTTCATTTTGTGAAGGATTATCTTCTTATGTTTTGAGGTTGACCGTCATGTGTGATCATTCCTCAGATTTTGTAAACCCTTGTGGCCAACGCAAACCTTTGTTGGAGCTAGAGAATCATATTTAAGAAAAAAATTAATCATTTGGAAAGCAGTCAGTTATTCATCAGTAGTTAAATATTTATATTTTTGCATCAAACCTTCGAGGACTAGAATAATTCCTTTGGCTAGTTGTAATGTCGAATACCCTTGTGGTAGGCTTGTAAGACCTAATTACTTGCCCATGAGGCATATGTTGCATGTAAGATCACCAATTCAATAAAGGCTCATATTTGTAAGCTATTTATTGTCTTATTTCCACTATGTTGACTTTAAATTACATATTTTGGACCATTCTTTCTAAACCCTCCATCTGTGATTGCACCAGGCTACCCCATCAATGGGGACCTCCACACCACATTCTCCCTTGAAACCTTCATATTTTTTAATGGAATAGAAATACCATAGATAATATTTCACTTCATTTCCACCCACAAATAATAACTAGAAACACTAGTTTTGGTCCCTCTGTGATCATCCCAAAGACCCCATAAAATAAATTTGCTTTAATGGCTTTTAATATTTTAACATAAATCCCATCCACCTTCAATTGCACATCTCTTAAAATCCTATTATTTCTCTTTTTCCATAGACCCTAGGCCACACAAGGAGAGATAAGAGACCACAAAATTTTAAGGGATGAATTTTTAGAAGGAGATTTTCATTAAACACATAAAACTATTGGAGTTAGGGAAAATCTAATTGACGTTCCAAAGGTAAAGAATCTGATCCCAAATGATACAAGATAATTTACACCCATAGAAAATGTGATAGGATTCTTTTGGATTATATTCACATAAGACACATCTTTTATGAAAATAAAAACTCCTATGCCACATACATTCAATAGTTAGAACTTTATCCTGGATAAGAAGCCCAAAAAAGATGTTAATCTTAGGATTAAGCATCAAATTCTAGAGAAAATATCAAAAAGAGGGAGGGGCCTGATACTCCAATAATAACTCAAAGCCTAAAGCAACAAAGTAAAAACCATTCAGAGAAATATTCCAAACCAAATTGTAATCCACCATATTTAACATAACATGAATAAAGGAAAGTAGGCCTTGAAACTCAACCAAACTCAGGTCAACAAAAATGAAGTTCTTCCAACCCCCTCGTGAAGATAGTTAGCTAGACAACTACCAAATTTTATGATAAAATGATCTTTAAAAGGCTAATCATTGAGAGGAATATTGTCACACAATAAATCATCCCAAAAATTAATAAGTTTACCATTCCAAATTGTCATATAGAAACTTTGTCTATGATAAACATTTTTTTCAAGATATTCTTCCAAAACCAAGAGCCTGTAGGGAGATCTTTCGCTTTCAAAAACCTCCCTAAAATTACTAGAGGAAAAAGATATAGTATTCATGATACTTTTCCATTCATTCTATTTAGATATTAATTTCCAAGAATTTTTAGCTAACAAAGCAAGATTGAATTTTTTTATGTTCCTAAACCACCCATCTTATTTGGCCTGAAAACTTGATCCCAAGCTAGTAAAGGGATTCTCTTCCTTTCCTTAGTTCCAACTCAAAGGAACCTTATTTTGATTTGATCAATCTTTTCCATATACTTGCTAGGAACTTTAAATACACTCATGGAATACACCAAAAAATTCTAAAGGGTAGCTTTGATAAGTTCGACCTTACCTACTTGAGTAAATAAAACACCTTTTCATCCAAAAATTTTAGTTTGGAAAATGTCCAACATCCCTAACTATAAAGAATCTAGAACCTTTTTTATCACAAAGAGGCAAGCCTAAATAAGTTGAAGAAAAGTTGCCTATATTACATTAGATAATTCTATCAATCTTCATCTATCAAGTTGCAAATGCATGTTCATGAAGAAAATAGTTCTTTTAGGGAGGCTAATTTTTTTACTTGAAACCCTTTCATAATTAAGTAGAATAGACTATTTTTTGGCTTCCTGAACCAAATCTTCCCCCATGATGATCATGCCATCAAAAAATTGTTGATGGGAGCAAGGAGGCCCTTTAGAGGACACATGAATTCACTTCAAAGAACCAACATTAATGAATTTTTGAATTGATCTCCCAAAGCTTCCACCATGATAACAAAGATAAACTAGGAAATTGGATCCGGTTGTTTGAACCCTCTAGAAATTTTAAACTATCCTGAGGGGGAACCATTTATAATAACTAAAAAAAATTAGGATTTGATATGAGTCGGATGATGAGATCTATAAATTTACTCCTACAGCCAAAACTAACCAATAATCTAGTTGGAAAGAGCCAATTGACTTGATTGTAGGCTTTAACTAGGTCAAGCTTAATGAAGAGTTCAACCTTCTTATTCACAAAAAGAGATTAAATATATTTCATGCACTAAAATAATAGAATCCAAAATATTTATACCTTGGTAAAAACCATTTTGTTGAATATAAATTAAATTAGGAAGGATAGACTGCAGTCTCACAATATTTAGTGCCAAGAAACTTCAGAATAAGGATAAGAAAAGTAGAGTTTAACTCTTTTAGTAATTTTCTACTCCCCAAAAGCTCCTTGAAATCAACCACAATATCCTTTGCCACTATATCCCAAAAATATTGAAAGAAGAAAAGACGAAACCCTTTTGGCTCAAACACTTTATTACCTTCAAAAGAGAAGACCACTAATCTTATCTCCTCCTTCAAACAAATGCAAATTATTTTTTTGTTACTTTCATTTGAATAATTTTAAGAATAACTCTTAGAAATTGATCTTCACATTCTTGGTCATGCTCAAAATCAACAAATAGAAGATTATAAAAGAACTTCACAGAAACTTGATAGATTTCCCCTTCCTCCTCTAGAATAGAATCATTGGACTAAATAGATTTAATTCTATTGGTTTCTCGGTGCTTAAGAGAGGAAAGATGAAAAACGTAATTTTTTGATCTCCACTCTTGAGCCAAATCACCCTAGATCTTTTATTCCAAAAATCTTCTTCTTTAGAAATACTATCATGTAGATGGGATAAGATATCATTTTTCTAGAGTTGAAGCATTGAATTCATATGTGAGATCCCATCTATGTAAACTCTTGTTGATGTTTTGGCTATATGAATTGAATAATTAAGAGTTTTGAGGATGATAGTTTATTTCTAAAAGTATGAATTATTTTTATGTTCTTAAGATTATATGGAATATCTTGGATGTGGCATAGGTGATGTAATCTAGCTAATTTCTACCCATTATAATTGTCTTCTATTCATTCGATGATTAATCTTATGTGAATACGAAAGAAATTTTCCATTCCTAGATGTTATTTTATTTCTATATGGCTATTGATTTTATGGCGATCAATAGGTACGGGTCAGTGCTTGAATTTTATTTAATTGATGTGGATAATAAATAATTAGGAGTTATATATGTTAACTATTTATGGTTTGTTTCTAAATTAATTTTTATGATGTCCTCTAATGAGATCTTTTGATTAATGCATATAGTAATTATGGATGATGCACATTTTATTTCCATGGGTGGTAATGATATAACTATGGATGTTATATTTTATGTAGTTAATGTAATACCCTTTATGATCATTTTTATTAATGCATTTGTGAAATAATGAATCATATAAAATATCTAATTGAAAGTTGGTTTATGATGATATGCAATCATGATGGATGTTTTATAGTGTTCAGGTAATAATATTGATATAGATATTTGATTAATGAATTTTGAAAAGATGAGTCATATATATGTTTTTGATACGATAAGAAGCATTTACGGGGTGTCGTACCCTTTACACATCGATCCTCAAGGGCCGGAAAAGATCAAGTCCCAAAAAACCCAAAAACCACTAACCAAAAAAAACCACAGACACAACAAACTAACATCCAACATAAAAACTAACTAGCATTCTCCCAATTCTGAGAGAGGAGGTTAACAACATCCTCCCCGAACCATTTAGGACCATCATCTGCAACCTTTTCCATCTCGTCCTTAAGCACAACAGAGAGGGTGCTAGTCACACAATGGACTAGCTTGACAGTGAAATGGGTCAAGCCATTAAACATCCTCTCAAGCTTCACCATTTCATCCAACAACACACTGTGATCAAACTCTTTATCCAGTGTCTTTGCAATGTCAGCACACTCCACAGCTTGAGGGTCAAAGGACTAGGAAACTGAGTTCTCATTAAGCATTTTATTGAAATCTGAAAAGTTGTTAGGCCCTTCAACAAACTCCTCCTCCTCTTCCTCATTCCTATTAAATTTTTTATCAAACCACTCCTCATTAGAAGAAATTTCCCTAATCCACACTTCCTTATTTTTTTTTACCAACCTACCAGGTCTCCTAATGTTTGTATTTTCAAGCCCAGCCTCCACCGTAGTAACAACCATGGTATCCCCCTTCAAATATTTTCCCACCATATTCTTCCCACTTCTATCAGTGGTCGGTGGCTCCACCAAACCCTTCCCCTCATCCTTCACTTTTTTATTTGTAGTAGGTTTGTTGTTATTCTTGGAAGGGGAAAATGTAAGCTTGCAAATACTAGTCGCAACATTAGACTAGAAAATCCCTGCACTCCCCTTAAACTTTTTTGCAGTTGGTTTAGGCTTAGGGGTATCAGCAATCACAAGAGGGGTTTTTCTTCTGGGGCCCTTAGACTCAGCTAAGGAAATATTGGCCTAAGCAGGTGGTTCAATTTCCTCAATGAAGACAATGAAAATGGGTTTAGGTAGGCAAAGCGCGAGATGAAAATGATAAAGCCTCAAGATGAGGCATTGGTGGAGTGGCAGGGGAGGAGAATCCTCAGGTTTTTGGGCAGCAGAGTCAATGCACTTCTCAACAGAGCTTTCCAAATTAGTAAGTAAGAAAAATGGGAAGCTTAACAATATTTTATGGTGAAGGTGATTCGGAAGAGGCAAATGATAGAAATATAAATTTTTATATCTACCTTCTAAGGTGAAATACTGCATAAGAGCGAGATAGACTTGGTCCCAAGGCTGTGAGAGAGATTCTCTTTCAAAGTTGAACTGAGACCGAACAAGTTTTTCATTACCCACAAAGAAGGCGTTAAGGCTATGATTCATATATATGTTATAGTAGCTGATTTGTGATGATATTAATTTGAATGTAATGTGTTTCTTTTGGTTTATATATCGTACTAACACCTTTCATTGAGTATGTAGGGATCTCTAATGTTGATGAAATTAGTTGGGAATCACTTACCCACTTTTTGTTATCTGTATGGAATGGGACCTTGGTATAGGATCCTATGAGTTACTATCTCTTATGTGGGGTTATGTGATTTTCAAGTGTCATGTGTTATGTGAATTATGCGTTGTGCAAGTTTTGAATTTCAAATTTTTAAAGTGAATTTAAATGTGTTTTTAAGGAGTCTATGGTGTGTCTCATGTGTTAAAAGTTGGCCTATGACCTAAAGGTATAGGTGGGAAGGTTATTTTTCATATTTTTGGTCTTATAAAAGTGTTTTAACCCTTCTTTTTCCCTCACTCATAAAAGTGGCAAAAAAGAGAGGGTGGTTAAGTCGTTATGTTGGTTATGGGAGGAAGTTATCTCTCCCACCTCTTTAAAACTCCTTTCTTATGGAGAGGAGAGGGTTACCTTGCTTATTTTGGTTCTTTGCACTTTTGTGGTCTTGTTTTTGGGAGATCTTGGGAGGAAGAAGAAGAGGAGATTGTTGGAGAGAGGATGATACTATCCATCCAAGAGAGTCTACAATATTTGGGATAATAAAATTTTGAGGTATTGTTCTTCCTAAATGTCTTGCAATAATATGTTATGATTGTTTGATGGGAGTTGTTTCTTGAGGGTTTTAATGTGAAGTATTTTATGGTATATGTTGTGTTGTTTATCGTTTAAACTCCATAATTAAATTTTGTTTTTTCTTTAGTATATCTTTTATATTGTTTAATCAAGGGATTGAATATAGACACGTTTAGAAGTTAAATTTATTGTAGTACAATTATTTAAAAGAAGTAAACCTTGACTTGTATTAGTACTTCTTAGGGAAAATATCAACCTAGAATAGTTAAAACGATGAGTTGACATCATAAAATTGATTTCCAAAATTCAAATATAAAACCTTAGATCTTAGTTTTTCCTTAAGTTAGTGGTTTCAAGTTGAAAAATTCTGGTATTAAGGTTTGGTTTAAGTTGGAAAATTTTAGGGCATGGAATTTGGTATTAGATCAAGGTTTTCTACTCTAGAACCTTATGGAGCTCATATTCTTGTTGAAGGATTTAAAATTTGATGTTTCTTGTGGTGTTATTTGGATCCTCTAGTGACTCATTAGTTTATGTTGTGCATCAAGTGTGTCTGGGTTGCAGATCGGGAATGAACCTAAGTGTATTTTTATTCAAGATACATGTGGGGTATGTAGTATGACGAATAAACAAGGAGTTCTGCGAGATTGATGAATTCTCCTCCTTTCCTCCTTTGGTGACTTGTTTGAAGTCATGTGGTGATTGTATCTTGGAATTATTTATTGTTTAATTTTACTATGACTTTTATTCAATTTTTTAAGATAACAATCTTCAAAATTTTCACTATTTGATTGTTAAAGTTTTGGGAATTTTCTATTGCGTCAATGACTTGTTACTATGGTTTTGATTTTAATTTTGATGACCACCATCAAAAATTTTAATTTTTTATATGGTTTATCATTGGTTGACATTTTTTTGAGGCTTTATCACTTTTTTTATTTGGGCATATTGTGAATTTATCTTACTCTTGATAGATCATATGTGGGAAAAAGGATGGGGAAGTTATTGTAGAAGGGTAAGTAAGATTTCTGTGAGATTTTTATAACTCTTATGTATTAAGGATTTCCTTGAGAGAACTTAGAGATCAACATCCTTGTGGTGGTTTGGCACTATAATTTTTGTGGATTCTCAAAGTAAAACTACTAACTCTAATCATCCTCATTCCATGAACTGATTATATGAGTTTAGAGTTATGTGATCTATTTTTTCAGAATTGAGTGGTGTGACATAAAAATCATTTATATGCATGTGTTGTAAGACAAAACTCACCTATATACCTTTTTTATATTTTAATTGATAACTTGTGTAGTGGAAAATGTGACTTATGAGATTTACCATATGAGTGAACTATTTATAATTCTAATAAGAATCCTCTAGTTGGCTAACACTAGTGCAAGTGGTTGATTTTCAAAATTAGACCCAAGGATCTTGACAGGTACCTTGCTAAGAGATTTTTTAGCATCATGCTCATAATAATTAAACCTTAAAGGTATGTCAAGCACATGTATGCATTTTTATTGGGTCAGGGTGAATCTTCTTTAGTATTCTCTTTTATGTATAGATAGGGTATATAATCTAAATTGGGACTCTACTTATGACTATCATACTTTCTATATACATACTTGGTAGGCATAACATTTCATGAATTTAACTATCTTCTCAAAACCTAATATATTTTTGGACTTCTTATTAATAATTTCATATTGATTGGTATTATCATTAGGTAGGAAGGATTTTTAAATGGCTTAAGTATTTCTTCTAAAATTTTAAGTGCAATACATGCTTAATTTTTTTCATATATTTTTTTAGTTATAATGATTATGAGTAAAGGAAGGAAAAAAATAATAATAAAATAAAACATAACTATGCTTGAAATAAATTCTTCTACACTACATCCCTAATTAACCTTATGTTTATTGAGATAATAACTTAGATGTATTTGTGTATTTAAGGTATGACTGGTCTCTATCACCTGCATGATTTACTCATCCTCTATAACATCAATTCAAAGGATTATTTAGTTTTTTTTTTTTTTCCTCAATTGAATTTAAAAATAGTATGAATGGGTATAGCTCCTTTATTTAGAACTTTCAAGATTACATAAGAATTAATATGAGAAAAATTCTTGCAATAATATATATATATATATTATATATTTTCTAGTAGGAAAATATTTCCTTTAAACCTTTGATCACATAATTATTATCCATCTATTTTAGGGACTTCTCATGGATCAAGTATTTTGAAGATATGTGTGTTCAATTATAAGTTAAGCATATTACTAATATGTTTACCTAAAAATTCTACCTTATTGTATATTTTGTGTTCTCTATAATTGTGTTTCTTGCAAATTTGTATCTTAAAATGCTTGGAATAATTATTCTTCAAATAGTGATATTTTTGCTTGATGTTGTTCATGCATTTACTTTTCATGTACAACAAGACCCATCAACTCTTATACTAATTAATTATTAACTAATGTAATTTTGTTCTTGGAAAAATTAACAATTGAGGATTCAAAATTAGGGTTATACTAAGGATTTCTAAGATGTATTATATGATTAGGTCATATAAGTTAGTCCCACTTGGTATAAATAGGTGGTCTACCTTGATATTATAAAGAAAAAATGATAGCCTTGAATGTTTTCAAAGTTGTTCTCATTGTAAATTTTATGATAGAATGGACAAATGTTGCTCTACCTCTTGAAGGATGTATGTATAAAACAAACTATAGTAGGTTAGCGTATGGAATTGTGGTGAAAAAATTAAAAAATTGTGCTATGTATTAGTATTATTAGTTGGGTTTGTATAGGCATGGTGATAAGAATATTTCTTGATATAAAAATTGAGTTATCCTATTATGTGTGAAAGGAATTTTGAGAGAGAAAATATGAGTAGTAGCATGAATTTATAGAATGTATCCTTTTTAATTATAATAATTTTGGTAAATTCCTCCTCACTTGTGATTAGTTCTAAAGTAAAATAAAAATATATATTGTTAAAATCTATTTTCCTTAGTTCCTTGGATACTCTTATCTCCATATATAATGAAAAGTATAAGCAATTTATAATATGAAAATATAGTTCTATTAGGGTGTAGGTGAGCCTAAAAATATTAAAAGTGGGAGTGTTTGAGATATGATAGAGTGATAGAAAATAAATGTGTTATATATTTTAAAAGGAAAGTTAAAAAAATATATTTGTAGGTTTTGGGTATTCCGATTTCACCATCTCCTTGATTTAAAATAATATAGATTTGACTAAAGTTTTAAGAGTATAACAATTATTATTATGTGGATCAACATGTTAAAATGACTCTATGGGATTAGTATAAATAATTGTTTCTTTCTAAGGTTAAATTAATTTGGAGCTCATTGATGTTGTATTGTATGCATTTCTTGGAAAATATAGTGATAATCATGAGGTAATTTTGTTGTTCATATTAATGGATAGCAATATTTTTTCTTTAGTGTAATCAAATTTCATTTTCTCCATAACTAACATGTTGGGTTGTTTTGTTTTTCATTATTTGGTTAATCACCTGATATTATAGTGTATAGGTTCCTATGGTCTCCTTCATTATGAATATGTGATGTGTCTCAAGATATGAAAGGTGTATGGAAGAATAGATTGCACTAGTTATAAAATAACTTATTTTGGTATTGATTGGTTACTTTTGAAATGAAAGTTAGGTTAAGGATAATTTTAAATGTTGAGTGGAATTAATATATATATCCATGTGTGTGTGTGTGTGTATTAATGTATGTATATAATGTACTACTTGTCTTAGGTTTGAGAACCTCACTTCATGTGTCACTCAATAGGGTAATTGTTTCACTTGAGGGACATCCAGGAGGGTGTCCAATTCTAGGGGAGAATGTGAGATCCCATCTGTGTTGACTCGTGTTTGATGTTTTGGTTATATGATTTGACTAATTAAGATTTTTGAGGATGATAGTTTATTTCTAAAAGTGTTATGAGTGATAGCTTGGTTTACATAGGAATTATTTTTTTGTTCTTAAGACTATATAGAATATCTTGGATGTGGAATAGGTGACGAAACCTACCTAATTGCTACATGTTATAGTTGTCTTATATTTATCCGATGATTAATCTTATGTGAATACGAAAGTAATTTTCCATTCCTAGATGCTATTTGATTTCTATATGGCTATTGATTTTATGATGATTAGTAGGTATAGGTTGGTGCTTAATTTTTATTAGTTGGATGAATAATCATGGTTTTTATTTAGTTGTTGTGAATAATAAAGAATTAGGAGTTATACATGTTAGCTATTTACAATTTGTTTCTAAATTAATTGATATGATGTCCGCTAATGAGATATTTTGATTAATGCATATAGTAATTATGGATGATGCACACTTTATTTACATGGGTGGTAACGATATAACTATAGATGTTATGTTTTAGTTGATGTAATACCCTTACGATCATTGTTATTAATGCATTTGTGAAATAATGAATCATATAAGATATCTAATTGAAAGTTGATTTATGATGATATGTAATCATGATGGATGTTTTATATTGTTCATGTAATAATATTGATATGAATATTTGATTAACGCATTTTGAAATGATGAATCATATATATGTTATATTAGTTGATTTGTGATGATATGTAAATGTAACATGTGTTTCTTTTGGTTTATATATTATACTGAAACCTTTTGTTAAGTATGTAGGGATCACTAATGTTGATGGAATTAGTGGGTAATCACTTAGCCACTTTGTGTTATTTGCATGGAATGAGAATTTGGCATAGGATCCTATGAGTTACTAATTATTATGTGGGGTTATGTGATTTTCAAGTGTTGTGTGTTATGTGAATTATGATTTGTGTAAGTTTTGAATTTCAATTTTTAAAAAGTGAATTTAAATGTGTTTTTAATGAGTCTAGGGTGTGTTTCATGTGTTAAAAAGTTGACATACGATCTAAAGGTATAGGTGGGAAGGTTATTTTTCTTATTTGTGGTATTATAAAAAGTGTTTTAACCCTTCTTTTTCCCCACTCATAAAAAGTGGCGAAAAAGAGAGGGTGGTTAAGTGGTTATGTTGGTTATGGGAGAAAGTTATCTATTGCACCTATTTAAGACTCCTTTCTTATGGAGAGGAGAGAGTTACTTGGATTATTTTGGTTCTTTGCACTTTTATGATCTTGTTTTTGGGAGATCTTGGGAGGAAGACGAGGAGGAGATTATCTATCTAAGAGAGTCTACCATTGTTGGGATAATAACAATTTGAGGTATTCTTCTTCCTAAATGTCTTGCAATAATATGTTATGATTATTTGATGCGAGTTGTGTCTTGTGGGTTTTAATGTGAAGTATTTTGTGGTATATATTGTGTTGTTTATCATTTAAACTCTCCATGATTAATTTTTGTTTTTTCTTTAGTATATATTTTATATTATTTAATTGGGGGAATGAATATAGTCACATGGAAGTTAAAGTTATTGTAGTGTAATTATTTAAAAGAAGTAAACCTTGACTTGGCTTAGTACTTCTTATGGAAAACATAAACCTAGAATAGTTACAATGATGAGTTGACATCGTACATGTGATGTCAACAATTTAGGTATAAAACCTTAGAACTCAGGTTTTCCTTAAGTTAGTGGTTTCAAGTTAAATTTTTTTGGTAGTAATGTTTGTTTTAAGTTGGAAAATTTTAGGGAATGACACCATACCTTTGACATGTATTTATTATTGAACCTCATCCAACCTTTTCTTAATGGTTTCCTTTATTTTAATAATTTGACCAAAAGAATCTTTATTCCATTTCCACACCTTAGATTTGACATAGGACAATTTATTAGCCATCCTGAACATAGAATATTCCTTGATTATGATCTATCACTACTCTTTAATTCTATCCTTAGGATCTAGGTGTCTAAACCATATTTTTTCAAATCTAAAAGGAAACCATTTTTTTCTTCCCAACCTTTCAACTAAGAAACAGATCAAGAATTGGTCCAAAAAAATACGAGTCAAATCCGAGAGAGAGCAAGAGTAATTTGAAAACCAATCCATAGATATTAGAACATGATGCAAATTTACCTAGATGAGGCCACACCCACATGATAACTAGTCCATGTGTAAGAGACACCTTGTAAATCCAAGTCAAATAGACGTTGATCATGGATAAACTCCATCAGGTCCAATCTAATATCCAAAGGAGTTTGAGATCCTCTCATTTTATTAGCCTAATTGAGAGGGGTTTTAAAATCCCCCATTACCAACCAAGAACTCTCCTGAAAATTTTATTTTAAAATAATTAGTTTATTCCATAGCCTTTTCCTCACATTATTAATATTAGCAGCATATACATTTGAAATAATCTAGGAAGTATCATCCCTTAAATGATAGAATTGAGTAGCTAAGTGTGTCGCCAAAAAGTGTAGACCTTGGAACTTTTTCACTCATTTTGGCCTCGTTTTACCTTGATTCAGCCTTGTAAGCTTGCAATTCAACAATAACCTAACGAAGTTTTGCTAAGGTGTTGTGAATTGTTGTAACACATTTCCTCACTTTTCTAAGACCCTTTCAATATAATTAACCTAAACAACCCCCTCTTACACCTTTCTAATCCTTATGCCAAAGTGTTGTAATTCATTTTCACACTTATCTAGGCTTATCACCCCTAAATTAACCCTTTTTATCTACTAATTTGTCCCCTTCATGTACTTTTAGTCTTGACTTAAGTGTGTTTCAGGAGGCAAAGTTGATAAACTTCATTAAACACAAATTAATTCCTAACCACCACTTTGGGTGACCTAGTTCCTTTTGGCATAAATTTAAAATTTAAAATAAAATTTAATGGGAATCTTGCCTCTTAAACCTTAGTGTCGGCCTATCATGTTGTATTTTAGAAAAATTAGGGTTTTACATGTACAAATAAGGGTTTTCACCTTCATTTTTCTCTCTTCTTCCACATAACTCCAACTCTTCCATCTTCACAAGTACTCTTGCACTCAAGCTTGCCAAGCACACAATCAAGCACAAGGCATCTCAAGCAATCTCTATTGGAGTTGATTCTTGCATGTTGGAGACATCTTCAATAAAGGATTTGATAAGTGTTTGTATTTTCTTTGTCATTCAATCATCCTTTCCTTTCCTTGTTTCTCATTTGGATTTGATTATCATTAAAGGGGTTTGACTAAGGCAAACCCCTAATCTCTAACCCTAATCCTTGTCTCCTCTTTGCATGTGTGTTTGCAGGTGTTTATGTCTAGGCTTTTCAACGAGAAAGGTGCCAAGAAGGTGTTCTCAACCCATCAAATTCATTCAAGTCAACAAAGCCCTAGTTGAAGATTGGAGACCTCTTTCAGCCCGTCTTTTGCAGAATCTAAACCAGACACCTATCAAGACCTGAAGTGCAAAGCGAAGGCCCTAATCTCCACTTCCAGATTCTCAAGAATCTAGAAGAGGACTAGATTTCCAACAATGGCAACCTATTCCCTCTGAGCTTGTTTTTGGGGATTTTCACATTTCTAGATACCCTTTTGATAGAAACCCATTCCAACAGATTTTCCTGACTGGAGGACTAGGTTGCCCAAATTTGCATAAGTGTCCTTGTGAATATTTTTGATAGATTCCAAAGAATTCTTGAGCCATTCATTTGTAACATCTCATTTCCAGGTGCACAAGTCCTGAACTTTCCGTTTACTTTATATATTGCATACATTTAGGGCATATAGTTTAGCTTGCATATAGTTTTACATTTGCTTTCATTTAAATTGTTTAGTTAGCTTAGTTTCATCTAGCCACACCTTTCACACATAACACAACCTTATTCAAAACTCTACCCTCTGAATGAACTCACCCAAAATCATATCACCAAAGTGGAAAGAGAGTGATTTCTCAATCAAGAGCTCCTAAGTGGAAAAACTTAGGAGCCTACTTGGGGAATCCTCTTTCCATTTTTTGTATATGTTTTTAGTGGTTCATTTTGGTGAACCCGACTGTCCAAAACTTGTTAAATTTTTTACTTTGCATTTCATCATAGGAAAAATCTTGCATTGCATTGTTTGCATCCTAGGGTTCATAAAATATTGCATTAGTGAAAACTCATGTTAGTTTTCTTTTTTCCATATATAATTTCATTGAAAATCTCTCAGAATCTGAATTTGCACCTTAAGAATACATCACACATCTTGAAACACATCCAAACCACTCAAAAACTTCAAAAAAATTGAAACAAATCCCTATTGGGACTAGTTTGCCATTCTAGGTGACCTAGTCCCAGTTTAGATTTTTAACTACTTGTTATAGCCTCAAAAACCTTATTTATGTGATTCCTAGACCTCCTAGCATCATATAGTATAAGTATGGAAAATTCTGAGAACATATGTTGTATGATTTTAACTCAAAATCATCAATTTAGGGTGGTCATTTTTGATATACCTTCATCATTAGATCTGCAAAATGCTTACATTTCTGAAAAATATGCTTCACATTGATAAAATCACTTTTTACTTTTGCTTATACAATATTTACATTCATAAAACTATGCATAAGTTTGCTAAAATTACTTTTCATTCTTTCATATACATTGTTTACATTCTTCAAACTTAGCATACTTTGGATAAAAATGTTATGTATATTTGTATCCACATTGTTCATATTGCTGAAATGGTGCATAAAATGGGTTACATGTCTTTGTCATTTTTTTTTCAAAAAATGCTAGTATCATACAATTCTAGATGTGCTAATAAAACTTCCCTCCCTCCTCCCTATGAGAGCATTTTAGTGATAGAGAATACAAACTTGGACATTCCAAACAATCATATTCGTTCTTCCCCTAATCTCTCTCCTCTTGGTGATGCAGAGATTTTGGTGTCAGAAGAACCAATTAATGAGATTTCTAATAATCCTTGTTGTTTCTCTCCTCTTACCTCTCTTAACAAACAAGACAATGCTACCATAAGGAATCATGGCAATAGCCTTTTTCCTTCTCCTAGTATCTCTCCTCGTTGTGAAGAATATACTTTGCTGCTAGAAAATACAATTGTTGAACGTCATGAGTATCTTAGTTGTTCTCCTCCTCCCAGGGAACCCCTTATTAAACACAAAAATTTCACCATTAGTCATTCTCCTACTTGTGATGGAGTCCCTTTAGAAGAACCAACCTTTGAATGTGAATAATATTTGGTTGGTAGTTCTCCTAAAAGCTCTCCTCCTAGGGAGACTATCATGATGAAAGAACATGTGAACCTTGACACCTATCCTTCAGACACTACACCTTCCCTAGGAAAGAATAATCAAGTGACATTCAACTCCCCTTACTTAATCGGTCATGAACATAAAGAAAATATTCTTGAGGTTATGACAACACAAGTGGGATATCCTTTAACTAATGAGCCTCCTACGTCTCCTCCCACTAGTGAATCACACAAAAAACTATGAGATGCATTGAAATCCATGATGCACTCTAATCATAACAATGTTTCATAGCCACTAAGTTGTAACTTAGTGACTCAAACATCTAGGGGATCACACATCACTCCTATACCATTACCCTTTCCTCATAGAGTTCATCGTGTTGAGGACCTTAAAAAGGCTCCCGCTGATATATTTGTATGGGAACTTATTCAACTTTCCCCTACAGTCAAAATTCTATTTCATGAACTGGCACAAATATAGAAGGAGGAGATTGAATCTTACATAAAATCAAACAATATCAAACCCCCTCTCGTCCCATGCAGGTAACCCAATCTAACATCACATTCTCTAAACATGAATTACCCTCACTTGAGATTCAAAACAAGTATGATCCCTTGATGATAAAGGTGATCATTCATGAAACTCCAGTCAGGCACACTCTCATTGACAATGGATCAACCATCAATATTTGTATCATGGACCTCCTAAATACACTTGGCATGGATGAAACTCTCATTCAATCTAATGATGTGCATATTCATGGCTTCGACAATGTTAATAGGCAACCACTAGGGATGATCACATTACCTATCATGGTCAGACCAGTAGTGTTCCCTAATCCTATCCATATCATGAAAGGGCCCCTTCTATACAATCTTATCCCAGGGAGACCTTGGATTCATGCCATGAAAGGAGTCCCATCTACCATTCACCGTATGATGAAATTTGAATACAATAACATGGTATACACGGTGAATGCAAATGAACAAATCTATGAATCCACTAATCACAACATTCCCAACTCCCCTAATCCTTTCATTTCTAGATCCAAATTTATATAAGTTAATGCTAATCCTTCATCTACAAAAAACTCTTTCATGATCATTGGGGGTTGTTATATTCTACACCTCCTTCCAATAAAAACTCCAAAAATATCACCCTCTTGGTCCAAAGAGTCATATATAAACAATTCCTTTTCGAATACCAGTTCTAATAATGTTTGGGGTCTTATGCCTCCCTTTAAAGGAGAGTGTGAAACCTCATCACCTACACCAAAACCAACCTATGTTTTATATTCTCAACTTTCTGCAACATCAACAACATTTCCCCATGGTGGTGATGGGGGCAATATAACTCCCCTCCCTCATGACGGAACAACACAGCACTAAAAAGGATTTGTGTTCTTATACAGAAACCAATCCTTCTCAAAAGTACCCAACCCCTTAATTTAACTTGGAAGATTGTTATGATATTAAATACAATCTCCCTCCTACACATGGATGCAATGAACATGTAACACCAACTTGTTGATGGTGTTTTTATGCACTTCTCAACACAGGTAATGCGTAGGTGCATTACCTCTCTTGAAAGACAATCTTCCACAATCAAATTGCAGAACACTATCCCAAGGTCTCTCGAATGTCAGGTCTTGACAATGCTTGGAATATCTCAATTGTTTGATGTGATTTGCTGGAATCACAAAGCGGCCTTACGGATGAGTTAAAAAGTGGGGAAGTTGGATCAACAAATGGAGTTCTTAAGATGGGAGAGTTGCTGAGCATTTGCTACAGGTTCAAAAAATAGTCTAGAACTCCATTTCAACATCAGATTAAGCTTTATAATGTGCAATGAACCTTGCCTAAGGTTACTTATTAAAAAAAAAGAAAAAAAAGGCAAGGAAGAGAGAACGTTCCTAGATCTGAAACTACAAATGAACAGTGATCATGGAGGGTGCTACAGTAGAAAAACCCCCTAAACTGGGTTTTGCTTGGCCAAGTGGATCCTACAGTTACACAAACCTAGTGCAATCTTCTAAGGACTGCAGATTTTCAATTTGCATACACACATCATGAACATGCAAGTGAACTAAGTTGAAGAAATCAAATAAAGAAGCCCAGACTAACTTTGCAAAACAACTTGTCATCAACAAGTGCCAAAAGTATGGGCTGAAAATTCATCAAATACTGAAACAACAATCACCATTACCACTTCCATTCAAGAAATTACAACTAAAACTAGCTTGGAAGTTAGAACCATGCACACATAATGAGCAAACTCAAAAGTAACACTCATAGATCATGCAATGCTACTTTCTATTGCTGCATAATTTTTTTGCGATAGCTCTCCAACCCTTACAAATGAGGGGAAAACCCCTATTTATAATTTTCCAAAGCCCGAATGAATGGCTAGGATTGAATTACATTGTGTGGCCCAGATTCAATTACATTAGGGTTTCACCTACCCCACAATATTTAGCAATTTAAAATACATCTATTGTTTTTTTACTATTTTGTCTTATAGTGGCCAATCACTATACCAGTTTTGTCTTCTAGCTGATTTCCCTTTTACTATAGCTGAGACTGCCTGAAATCTGCCTTCTTCCCAATGGACTTGCATCATTATTCATTGGATCAAAAGGGTTTGTCGATGATTAGCATCAGTGGATTGGTTGCCCCTGATTCGGGCGGACAACCCCCAAATATCATCATCAATTGGTGAAAAGTAGGACAGCCCCCCTTGCATTTTGTCATTGACTTCCCTCGCATAGGCCTTCTTCTGATGTCAACTCTATTGATGGGCACCACGAGGAGAGGTGGGCAAAAAAAGTGAATGGTGATAGGAGCCACATGCTTCTCCTTGTTCAGATTTCTCAATGGGTCTCCCAATGGACCCACGGTAGGCTTCTTGAAACCATTTGGGTCAAAGTCCATTTTCAAATTGGAGGAGCGCTTGGACATTCCAGAAACGTGAGGCCGGAATGTCATTCTGGAAATGTTGTTTTAAAAATGATGAACAGAGCATGGAACTCTGGATAGTATCTCCCGGCTGAAAATTTGGAATTTGAAAGGTCTAGGGAGGATAAGATCCAATTTTACCATCTGGGTCGAAGTCCATTTTCAAATCAGAGGAGCACTTGGACATGCCGGAAATGTGAGGCCGAAATGTCGTTCCAGAAATGTTATTTTGAAAACGACAAACATAGCATGGAACTCCTGATGGTATCTCCCGACTGTAAATTTGGAATTTGAAAGGTCCAGGGATGATAAGATTCAATTTTACCATCTGGGTCAAAGTCCGTTTTCAAATCGGAGGAGTGCTTGGACGTTCGGAAACGTGAGGTCAGAATGTCGTTCTGGAAATGTTGTTTTGAAAATAGTGAACAGAGCATGGAACTCTAGATGTTTTCTCCCAACTGAAAATTTAGAATTTGAAAGGTCCAAGGAGGATAAGATCCAATTTTACCATCTGGGTCGCAGTCCATTTTCAAATCGCAAGAGCGCTTGGACATTCTGGAAACATGAGGTTGGAATGTCGTTCTGGAAATGTTGTTTTGAAAACGGCGAACAAAGCATGGAACTCCAGATGGTATCTCCTAGCTGAAAATTTGTAATTTGAAAGGTATAGGGAGGATAAGATCCAATTTTACCATCTAGGTTGAAGTCCGTTTTCAAATCGGAGGAGCGCTTTGGTGTTCCAAAGACAAGAGGCTGAAATGCCATTCTAGAAATGTTGTTGCAGGAATGTTGTTTTGAAATTTTTGCAACTTCATGAAACTTAATGAAACCTTGGAAATTCACTTGGGCACCACAAAACATCCCAAATCCATAGGAAACCTATCTCCAAAGTCAAAAATGAAGGAAAAAGTGAATTGAGCGAGCGAGGAGGCAAAGCCCGAAAAACCCAAGACTTAGCCATTTTTTTATTCTAGGGGAAAATATGGTTAGCCAAAAATGAGACTTTGAAGGGCACATTGACCAAATAGGAGACCAAAATGAGGGGCACACAAAATGAGGTAGGAGTAAAGTAGCCCACCAGGAGCGAAAAAAAGAGGGTCCATGCCTACGGCGGGGTGTGTGTGCAAAATATGCACAACAAATGGTGACTCATTGGGGGAAATGCTCTAGAGCATTTCGATGACAAATTGGAATCACGAACCCAAAATATTTGGTTCCGACCTTCATGCTAGGGAAAACAAGCCAGAAGCTCAACCAAAGGATCAAAACCACTAGTTAACCCAACCTTCAATATGCTGAAAATCCAAATGTGTGCAATTGCATTAATTCCCATCCTTCAGTTGCTGTAAGAACCTAAACCCCATCAAGTTAAGGTACACAATTTATTCTAAATCCAAAAGCATCCAGGACATTGCCTCGCTTCTAGTCAGGTTTCCATAGCCCCGATGACATTGTCGTTGTGATTCTCTCGAACATTGCTCTACTGTCGGCCGGGCGTCCATAGCCCCAGTAGAGTTGCTCGTATACCCCTAAAAATATGAACTTCTCTTCTTTTGATTTTCAATATTTTTCTTTCTTTCTTTTCTTTCTTTTCTCTTTTAAGTTCTTTTATTTCAACCCACAAGCAATGAAGCTCACGCTTAGGGCTGAGAATCACAGTGGCACTAGAGCAGAATTTTAGATTTTTCACTTAACTAGACTTCACAAAGGACCTACAATGACCATCAAATCCTTAAAATATGTAAGAGATATAAGATTCGAAGAAACTTCAGAATCAGACCAACCAACGACTTATCCACTTTGAATCAAACATCTAGATCACTTGATACTAACAAAACATCCTCACCGTCCACTCTGGAAACTTGATTGGAGTTTGACGAAGGAATACATAGAACAACCCCAGGAGATAAGAATGTTTTTTGTGCGCACGGATGTGCCCAGCCAAAAGCAGAGGGACCCTGAGCAAAGTAGCAACAAAGAAAGAGCAAACAAAATCAAACAAAAAGAAAACACCAAAACCAACCAAAGCAAGACAACAAAAGAAAACAATGAAGAAACTACTCTAAAGAAAGCAACCTACAAAAAACCAACTAACCTAAGGAAATCAGGAAAGCAAAGTATTTACAGGAAACCTACACTACTCAAAATGAGTTATGTACAAAGATATTTACAACAAACTATGTTCACGCAAGGCCAACTAACACTCACGTCCATTGGATTTCACAATGCATGCACAAGTAGACGGGAAATCATTATCATTCTTAACCATGCAAATTTATCTTTATATTCTAAAAAAAGAAATTCAATGTTGCGGCATTCAAATTCAATCACCCGGTCAGGAAAAGTCAGCAATTGAGGAGGCTCATTAAACCCATGATTAATCCATAAACACGTCCATTTTTCCTCATTCCCATTATCAAAATGATAAGTGCAGCTATGAAAATTAGCAGGAGCAAGGAAGGATAGAACTTGGATTTCTTCATATGGAGGTGGCAGCATTTGACAATCGAGAGTGAGCACCGCATTGTCAGTCTCTACATCAACAAGCTTGTGAGGGTATGGTGGAGGGTGCAACATTTTAGGAATAAAGTCTGCATAAGGTAGGGAGAACGGAGCAGAAAACACTTCTTCCATGTCTTGCATGGGATCAACAATCCCCCTTGGCAGTTCTTCAAAAAGAAGTACTTCTCCATATTGATCATCCACAAACTTGGGATCCACTTGATTTCTATCTTGAAAAGGTAGCACGCTGTCCCACTTCCTTTCCCAAGCGTTGTCTTTATTTATGTGGTGTTCATTGTTGTGGGACAATGACATGCACAAATCTACCCTACTGTAGCCATCTAAATATGAAGGAGGATCGGCAATAATCATGGCAGAAGGAGTCCAAGTTGCATCTTGTAGTCGATAAGGTGGTTCATCTATGTTGGCAACTATCTCAGCACCCCCACCTTTGTCTTCTTCTCTTTGTTGTTCATGCAACTCATCATGATGTTCACTCATTTCCCCTTGCTCACTGTCGCTATAAATGGAGAAGGAACCCCTCTCCCAATCTAGAAACTCTAGTGCATCACCATTCAGAGGCTCAAGGAGTATGTCTTCATTGCTACCATCTTCTAGGATGTGATCTTGCTCGGCATGAGCATACCTCCGCAACACAGCTCCCAATGGAAAGAAGTCATCAATTGATGGCACCTCATCAAGGGGACAAAAACCCACTATGCAATCTGTTAGTGTAACTAATTAATTATTACACTAGCATAAGTTAACTTAGGTTTTAATTAATCGTATTAGTCCTAAGTTGCATTTAATCATTTAATAAAGTTATTGAGATAAGATTCCCTTCTAGAAGACGAGTTGTCTTTTCTAGAACTTATCTTCATCTTGTTATCATTCCCTAGGTAGTTGGTTAGGGTTTCTTGTTGTCACATGAAGTGTGATTTGAACACTTGGCAACATCCTTTGCATTCTAGGTTTACCACTTGCCTATATAATCGGGCATATGTACTCTTTGTAAATCATCTGATAGATCATAATAGAATCTCTATTTTGAATGCCATTATCATACTCTCTTTGTGGTTGAATATTTCTAACTAGCAAAGGTCCTCCATTGAAGATTGTATTACAACTTCATCAAGGACACATGTGCATCCATCGTTCCAACATGGTATCAGATCTATTCCAATGAAGGTTTATCCCAGGATCAAGAAAGTTTGGCTAGTGAGATTCTTTGGCAAGCAAGGGTTTGTTGCAAGCCATTTTTTATTAGAGTCGTCATCATATTTGCTTCAAAAATCTAGTTTTCACTCATTTGCAGGAAAAACGATTTTTGGGTTTTGTAACCAACGTCAAAATTTGAACTCAATATCGTTTAGATTTTGCATATCTTACACAAATCTGGAGGAAATCACAGTCTAAAAAGCGTCGGGAGTCATTTTTCTCTTGGCTGAAGGTTAAAAAAAATCAAATTTTCATCTTCTGCTTGTTGGATCAAGAAACTATTTCTGAGTTTTATTTCTAGCATCAAAATACTTTTGGGTTTTTATTTTTGTCTACAAACAGTGAGTAGATTTTCCAAAAATAAAATTAGAAATAAACGTTTTTGCTAGAAAACCCGTTTCCTATAGGCTAAATTCAGTTTTTTAAATTTTTTATTTAAGAGTATATATTGCTGTTTTATGTCATGGATACACATAATATTGCACCCCTTACTCCATTCAACTATTTTGGTTGGAAAAAAAAAATGGAGATTCACTTGAAACATAAAGGGTTGTACAGGGTAACCATGGGCACAGAAATTGAACCTACAGGTGTTGCTAAAAAGAGAAAGTGGTTTAATAGGTGTGATGAAGCTTATGGTACATTATTTCTATCTCTTTCTTCTGACCTTCTTTTTCACATTGAGTCTTGCACTACACCCCATGCGGTTTGGACTACTTTGCAATCTTTGTTTGGGAAGCAGGATACTATGAGAGGGTTTCAGTTAAAGAATGAGCTTATTGGCTTAAATCCTAGGGATTTTGATAGCATCTAGGAGTTTTTCACCAAAATCAAGTCTCTTAGATTGCAATTGTCACAGTGTGGTGTTTAGAAGGAAGACTCTCAGTTGATATTGTCCATTCTTTCTAAGCTTGGACCAAATTATTTAGTTTTTGTTTCTACCTTTTATGTTACTAGGGATGCACTTGGTACTAGATTTACTATGCCTTCTTTTGATGATTTTTCATCTTCTCTCACTCGAGATCAGGCCAGGTTGGCCAATATAGGAAAGTTGAAGCCCTCTTCATCACAGGCACTTTCATCACAGGAGCTCAGAGATCAGAAGGATTCTACAAGAAAAGGAATGAAATAAAAACAAAAGGATTCCAAATCTTATGAGCAGCAAAAGGAGTCCTCAGATTCATCATCCTCTTCTAAGGGAAAATCATTTAGGAAGGAGAAGGGCCCATGTGCATATTGCAAGAGAGAAGGACATGCATAACATAATTGCTACAAGAAGGACATTGATGAGCTGAAGAATCTTCTTTAGAAACATCAGATTGATTTTCCTTCTAGGATATCTGCATCATCTCCTTCCCCTCCTCCTCCTCCTCCTCCTTCTTCTTCAGTATAGCATGACAGGGGCACAACTGGTTTACATACTTCATTAGATATGAAGGGACATGCTCTTTGTGCTTCTTCGAGTCTTGGATCAAGGAGATGACTTCTAGATTCAAGAGCATCTCATCATATGGCTTCTACATAGTCTATGTTCACTTCCTTTGAGTCTCACACTATGTCTCCTATTTTGATGGGAAACAATACCTACATGAGTGTTACAGGGAAGGGGTCTATTAGTTTTGGGGACAACACTTTTCAAGATGTCTTGTGTGTTCCTCATTTGATGAACAACCTTCTTTCTATATATCAGATCACACATGGAGGCAATGAGAGGTCTGTGGAGTTCACACCTGATTCAGTTATCATCAGAAACTTGGAGAGTAGAGCAGTTATTGCTACTGGGGTGGTGGATCACTCTTATCGGTTATATTCCTTTGCAAATTTTGCTACTAATGGTGCTTCTGTTCCTACAGTTGTTCATCACACTTCTAGTGTGAATCATCATTCAGAGGAGACATTTGGCTACTTGAACATTAGAGTTCTCACTTCAGATCCTGCTCTTGAGCCATCCATTCCATCTCCACCTACTATTGCAATTGTTGATATTTCTATGACTACAAGTGTAGTTTCTTCTATTTCAGTGCAGCAGGATCTAGTTGATCATCCATCTTTGGAGGTTCCTATTCAGTCTTCACCCACTTTGACTTCTTCATTTGTTGAGGTCACACCTACTTCTGTGGAGACATCATGGGCTACACCTACTTCACCTTCAGAGATTTCTTTCATTCAACCTCATCCCTCTCACTTCTTTTAGGAGATGCAGTTTCTCCAGTTCTTTTGGGGCTACTTCATTCTGGGGGTGATCTGTGGTCTCTTTCTTCCTCTCTTCTGGGGGGGTTATTTCATGTATCTTTGTGATGGATGGTGTCCTTGGGGGATCTTATGGATTCCTCCATCCTTCATCACTTAGTTGCTCTTTGCATTCTATTTTGGGGATGAGTTTTGTTCCCATTGGGTTTTCTCCTTTACCCCGGTTAGTTTAGTTTGCATTTCATTTGTACTTGGGTACCTAAAATGGCCATCAGTCAGGACCTATCATCATCATGCATAATCATTGCATTTTTCATTTCCTCCCTAAGTTGCCCTTATGGGGGGTGTTAGTGTAATTAATTAATTATTACACTAGCATAAGTTAACTTAGGTTTTAATTAATCATATTAGTCCTAATTTGCATTTAATCATTTAATAAAGTTGTTGAGATAAGATTCCCTTCTAGAAGATGAGTTGTCTTTTCTAGAACTTATCTCCATCTTGTTATCATTCCCTAGGTAGTTGGTTAGGGTTTCTTGTTGTCACATGAAGTGTGATTTGAACACTTGGTAACATCCTTTGCATTTTAGGTTTATCACTTGCCTATATAATCAGGCATATGTACTCTTTGTAAATCATCTGATAGATCATAATAGAATCTCTATTTTGAATGCCATTATCATACTTTCTTTGTGGTTGAATATTTCTTCCTGGCAAAGGTCCTCCATTGAAGATTGTATTGCAGCTTCATCAAGGACACCTGTGCATCCATCATTCCAACACAATCTCCCTCCAAGGACTTTTCATAAAGCCTATCATCCATGGTACTCAAATTCTCTTGAAGAGGGAGAAACTCTTGATGACTGGTGGACAACATTCTTGTTTGATCTACTAAATCACTTGAAATCTCGAGACTATATTGTTGTCCCAACATCCTCTTGATGACTGCCTTCAGCTGAGTTGTCACTTGGCTCGGGCTCTTGGTCCTCATGTTCCATCCTTGAGGCAATTGCAAGAAGTGGTGTACTTGGTTGTCTTGCTTGTTCTTTAACTTGTTGGAAAACTTCTTGGCATAGCTCGCATGTGAACTCTGAGTGTAATGAATCATGAATTCTGCACCAATTCGGCATTAGTAGCACTTCCAAATCCACTTGGTATTTTAGCTCTAACCAATCCTTTGATAATTTGGAGATGATCCAGTTATATCTTTCCGCTATTGGGTCCTCATCATCACTTGAAAAATAAGCTTGATGGTAGACAACCGTGGTGAGTGGTTGTTCCCACTCCTCCAAACTTTAATTTTCATATTCTCAATCACTATCATTTATGAAGAAGAGGTCTTCTAGTCTGATTTCGCTTATGCCTTCATCATCATTTTTTACTGTCCTAAGGCTGTCAACCTCATCCTCTTGTCAATTTTTAGCATCTTCATTGGTTGCCCCAGCATATACTTCTACAAACTTCATTGATTCATCCTCAACTACCAATCGCTCATCTTCCTGAGTGGAGGACTGCCTCTTACTGGTGAAGGAGAGGCTTTCCAAATCCATTCTTAGTGAACCTTCACCAAAGCTTTTTGCTGTCACCAGAAAATTAGCTTCTCCTTCTTGATTTTCAGCTTCAGTGCTTGTTGTCCTAGCACTAGTTTGTGGCGGATTTCCCGATTTATCTTGAGGTTTTTGTTCTACAGATGTTCATAGCTTTTCTACATCATGGGATGACTCATTCTCCTTGATAGTTGGCTGCTCCAAATTGCTCAAATTGCCTTTGAATTGGGTGATGATGCTTGCACATGACGGACAAGTAAATTTTGAATGAGGTGCATTGTGAAATCTGCACCAACTTGACATTAGTGCTTCCTCCAATCTTGGTCCATCTTTTTTGCCCAAACACTCTTGGATCAGCTCTTCAAATGCCTTGGCTACCATGGTTTTCAATTCTTCCTCTAGGTCTGCAAGGGCTAAAGGCTGATATATTTCCCAAAAGGGAATCTCTCCTTGCAAGACTCTTTCAATTCTACTCAAGAAAGTTAGACACTCTAGTTCATTGTGCCTTTGGGTTTCATGAATTCTACATCTATCTTCCAATCCAAACTACTGCAATGGCCTCCTCAATCTCCTATTTAAATTTGCATGTAGCTGAGTGATGTTGATTTGCACATGCTGCTCCATTTCAACTTAGCTTCTTTTGCCTTCAAAATTTTTTGATTTTATGTTTTAGCATTAAAAGAGATCTCTCTATCTCAAATTTCTTCTTTGAAAGTTCTCTTATCAACATCCAACATTCAGGTTTGTAGCCTCAACATGTCAAGCCCTCCTTCTAGTGTTAGTTCTATTGATGGTGTTTTTATGCACTTCTCAACACAGGTAATACGTAGGTGCATTACCTCTCTTGAAAGATAATCTTCCACAATCAAATTGCAGAACACTATCCCAAGGTCTCTCGGATGTCAGGTCTTGACAATGCTTAGAATATCTCAGTTGTTTGATGTGATTTGTTGGAATCACAAGGAAGCCTTACGAATGAGTTACAAAGTGGGGAAGTTGGATCAGCAAATGGAGTTTTTAAGATGGGAGACTTGTTGAGCATTTGCTGCAGGTTCAAACAGCAGTCTAGAACTCCATTTCAACATTAGATTTAGCTTTATAATGTGCAATGAACCTTGTCTACAGTTACTTATTAAAAATAAATTTAAAAATGGCAAGGAAGAGAGAAGGTTCTTGGATCTGAAACTGTGAATGAACAATGATCATGGAGGCTGCTACATTAGACAAACTCCCTAAACTGGGTTTTGCTTGGCCAAGAAGATCCTATAGTTACACAAAACTAGTGCAATCTTCTAAGGACTGCAGATTTTCAGTTTGCATACACACATCATGAACATGCAAGTGAACTAAGTTGCAACAATCAAATAAAGAAGCCCAGACTAACTTTGCACAACAACTTGTCATCAACAAGTGCCAAAAGTATGGGCTGAAAATTCATCAAATACTAAAACAACAATCACCATTACCACTTCCATTCAAGAAAATACAACTAAAACTAACTTGGAAGGCAGAACCATGCACACATAATGAGCAAACTCAAAAGTAACACTCATAGATCATGCAGTGTTGTTTTCTATTGCTGTAAAATATTTTTACAACAGCTCTCCAACCCTTACAAATGAGGGGAAGACCCCTATTTATAGTTTTTTTCCAAAGTCCGAATGGATGACTAGGATTGAATTACATTGTGTGGCCCAGATTCAATTACATTAGGGTTTCACCTACCCCACAATATTCAGCAATTTAAAATACATCTGTTGTCTTTTTCCTATTTTTTCTTGTAGTGGCCAGTCACTGTACCAGTTTTGTCTTCTAGCTAATTTCCCTTTTACGATAGTTGACACTGCCTGAAAGCTGCCTTCTTTCCAATGCACTTGCAACATTATTCATTGGATCAAAAGGGTTTGTCAATGATTAGCATCAATGGATTGGTTGCCCCTAATTTAGGCGGACAACCCCCAAAGATCATCATCAATTGGTGAAAAGTAGGACATCCCCCCTTGCATTTTGTCATGGACTTCCCTAGCATAGGCCTTCTTCTGATGTCAACTCTATTGATGGGCACCACGAGGAGAGGTGGGAAAAAAAAATGAATGGTGATAGGAGCCACATGCTTCTCCTTGTTCATATTTCTCAATGGGTCTCCCAATGGACCCATGGTAGGCTTCTTGAAACCATCTGGGTTGAAGTCCGTTTTCAAAACGGAGGAGCGCTTGGACGTTCTGGAAACGTGAGGCCAGAATGTCATTCTAGAAATGTTGTTTTGAAAACGGTGAACAGAGCATGCAACTCTGGATGGTATCTCTGGGTTTCAAATTTGGAATTTGAATGGTCTGAGGAGGATAAGATCCAATTTTACCATCTGGGTCGAAGTCTGTTTTCAAATCAGAGGAGCACTTGGATGTTCTGGAAACGTGAGGCCGGAATGTCGTTCTAGAAATGTTGTTTTGAAAATGGCAAATAGAGCATGAAACTCTAGATGGTATCTCCTAGCTGAAATTTGGAATTTGAAAGGTCTAGGGAGGATAAGATCCAATTTTACCATCTGGGTCGAAAGTCAATTTTCAAATTGGAGAAGTGCTTGGACATTCCGGAAACATGAGGCCGGAATGCCATTTTGGAAATGTTGTTTTGAAAACAACAAACAGAGCATGGAACTCCGGATGGTATCTCCCGACTGTAAATTTGGAATTTGAAAGGTCTAGGGAGGATAAGATCCAATTTTACCATCTGGGTTGAAGTCCATTTTCAAGTCAGAGGAGTGCTTGGATGTTACAGAAACGTGAGGCCGGAATGCCATTCTGGAAATGTTGTTTCGAAAATGGCGAACAGAGCATGGAACTTCGGATGGTATCACTTGGTTGCAAATTTAGAATTTGAAAGGTCTAGGGAGGATAAGATCCAATTTTACCATCTAGGTCAAAGTCTATTTTCAAATCGGAGGAGCGCTTGGATGTTCCAATTACAAGAGGCTGAAATGTCGTTATGGAAATTTTGTTGCAGGAATGTTGTTTTGAAATTTTTGCAACTTCATGAAACTTAATGAAACCTTGGCAGTTCACTTGGGCACCACAAAACATCCCAAATCCATAGGAAACCTATCTCCAAAGTCGGAAATGAAGGAAAAATTGAATTGAGCGAGCGGGGAGGCGAAGCCCAAAAAACCCCAAGACTTAGCCATTTTTTAATTTTAGGGGCAAAATATGGTCAACCAAATATGAGACTTTGAAGGGAACATTGACCAACTAAGACACCAAAATCAGGGGCAAACAAAATGAGGAAAGAGCAAAGCAGCCCACTGGGAGCCAAAAAAAGAGGGTCCCTACCTACGACGGGGTGTGTGTGCAAAATATGCATGTTGATGGTGTTTTTATGCACTTCTCAACATAGGTAATGCGTAGGTGCATTACCTCTCTTGAAAGACAATCTTCCATAATCAAATTGCATAACACTATCCCAAGGTCTCTCGGATGTCAGGTCTTGACAATGCTTGGAATATCTTAGTTGTTTGATATGATTTGTTGGAATCACAAGGTGGCCTTATGGATGAGTTACAAACTAGGGAAGTTGGATCAGTAAATGGAGTTCTTAAGATGGAAGACTTATTGAGCGTTTACTGTAGGTTCAAAAAGCAGTTTAGAACTCCATTTCAACATCAGATTTAGCTTTATAATGTGCAATGAACCTTGCCTAAGGTTACTTATTAAAAAAAAAAGAAAAAAAGGCAAGGAAGAGAGAAGGTTCCTGGATCTGAAACTACAAATGAACAGTGATCATGGAGGCTGCTACAATTGACAAACTCCCTAAACTGGGTTTTTCTCAGATAAGAGGATTCTAAAGTTACACAAAACCAGTGCAATCTTCTAAGGACTACAGATTTTCATTTTGCATACACACATCATGAGCACGCAAGTGAACTAAGTTGCATTAATCAAATAAAGAAGCCCAGGCTAACTTTGCACAATAGCTTGTCATCAACAAGTGCCAAAAGTATGGGCTAGAAATTCATCAAATACTAAAACAACAATCACCATTACCACTTTCATTCAACAAACTACAACTAAAACTAACTTGGAGGGTAGAACCATGCACACATAATGAGCAAACTCAAAAGTAACACCCATAGATCATGCAATGCTGCTTTATATTGTTGTAGAATAGTTTTACAACAGCTCTCCAACCCTTACAAATGAGGGGAAGACCTCTATTTATAGTTTTCCAAAGCCCGTATGAATGGCTAGGATTGAATTACATTGTGTGGCCCAGATTCAATTACATTAAAGCTTCACCTACCCCACAATATTCAGCTATTTAAAATACATCTGTTGTCTTCTTCCTATTTTGTCTTGTAGTGGCCAGTGACTGTAACAGTTTTGTCTTCTAGCTGATTTCCCTTTTACTGTAGCTGAGACTGCCTAAAAGTTTCCTTCTTCCCAATGGACTTGCAATATTATTCATTGGATAAAAAGGGTTTGTCGATGATTAGCATCAGTGGATTGGTTGCCCCTGATTCAGGCAGACAACCCCCAAAGATCATCATCAACTGGTGAAATGTAGAACAACCCCCCTTGCATTTTTTCATTGACTTCCCTAGCATAGGCCTTCTTCTGATGTCAACTCTATTGATGGGCACCACGAGGAGAGGTGGGCCAAAAAAATGAATGGTGATAGCAGCCACATGCTTCTCCTTGTTTAGATTTCTCAATGGATCTCCCAATGCACCCACGGTAGGCTTCTTGAAACCATTTGGTTCGAATTTCATTTTCAAATTGGAGGAGCGCTTGGATGTTCTGGAAATGTGAGGTCAGAATGCCGTTCTGGAAATGTTTTAAAAATAATGAACAGAGCATGGAACTTTGGATGGTATCTCTCGGCTGCAAATTTGGAATTTGAATGGTTCAGGGAGGATAAGATCCAATTTTACCATCTGGGTCGAAGTCCGTTTTCAAATCGGAGGAGCACTTGGATATTCTGAAAATGTGAGGCTGAAATGCCATTTTGGAAATGTTGTTTTGAAAACGGCGAACAGAGCATGGTACTCCGAATGGTATCTCCCAGCTGAAAATTTGGAATTTGAAAGGTCCAGGGAGGATAAGATCTAATTTTACCATTTGGGTTGAAGTCCGTTTTCAAATCAGAGGAGTGCTTGGACGTTCTTGAAACATGAGGCTGAAATGTCGTTCTGGAAATGTTGTTTTGAAAATAGCGAACAAAGCATGGTACTCCGGATGGTATCTCCCAGCTGGAAATTTGGAATTTGAAAGGTCTAGGTAGGATAAGATCCAATTTTACCATTTGGGTTGAAGTCCATTTTCAAATTGGAGGAGCGCTTGGACTTTCTGGAAATGTGAGGCCGGAATGTCGTTCTAGAAATGTTGTTTTGAAAACAACGAACAAAGCATGGAACTCTGGATGGTATCCCCCGGCTGCAAATTTAGAATTTGAAAGGTCCAAGGAAGAAAAGATCCAATTTTACCATCTGGGTCGAAGTCCATTTTCAAATCAGAGGAGCGCTTGGATGTTCCAAAGACAAGAGGCCGAAATGCCATTCTGGAAATGTTGTTGCAAGAATGTTGTTTTGAAATTTTTGCAACTTCATGAAACTTAATGAAACTTTGGTAGTTCGCTTGGGCACCACTAAACATCCCAAATCCATAGGAAACCTATCTCCAAAGTCAAAAATGAAGGAAAAAGCGAATTGAGCGAGCGAGGAGGTGAAGCCCGAAAAACCCAAGACTTAGCCATTTTTTTATTTTAGGGGCAAAATATGGTCAGCCAAAAATGAGACTTTGAAGGGCACATTGACCAACTAGGATACCAAAATGAGGCAAGAGCAAAGCAGCCCACTGGGAGCGAAAAAAAGAGGGTCCCTGCCTATGATGGGGCTTGTGTGCAAAATATGCATAACACAACTGACATATCATACTCTTTCAAGAAATATTTAGGGTTACATCCCTCCTCTCCCTTTACTTCAACCAATAAACTTCAAACATCTCATGGAACTTGGTGCTCTCCCTTCTATGGGGGGACCTAATTCCTCTCCCTAACACATACCTTCATCCTTTTAGCTCATTGTTTCCTTGCACTAAGTGGGGGCAAGGGATTCATTAGCCTTTTCCTTGTATGTCAGTTGTCGTTACATCTTTTGACTAGACGTTAACATCTCATGAACATACAAGATCAGGCTTGAGATGTGCACGACATGTCTTAAGGTTAACTCGCATGTGGCATACTATCCTTTCCATGATGCAACCATTCTTGGAAACATCTCACTTGAAATAGGGCTTTTCAAGTAGGCTCTCATGTCCTTTTCGCATTCTTCCTTTCTCTACTTTAAAGAAATTGCTCACAAAATGGTGTGTAGCAATTCCTTTAAAGTGGGGGCATACACTAGCACTATTTCTTTTTGCATTTTCCTTTCCTTCATTCTTAGTGCAACCTTGCCACTTCATACAATGAGTCTCTCACCTTGTGGATGAAATGAGGTGGAATATCATTCATGAAAGTGGCCTATCTTAGCATATTAAATTTCTCTTAGCGGTCTGATGTGATGCACTACATCCCCTAAGTTGTTAATTCCCTATTCTTTGATTGGTCCTCTTTTGGAGACAATACACACAATTTTCCCTAAGTCAAAGACCTCGCATAAAAGAAACAATACTTCTTCGAACATCCCTTTTTTCATTTTGGATTTTGCACCTTGCATACATGGCCACCTTGCATAACACAACTTGCACGCCTGTGGTGCCATCTTGCACTTGTTCATGAGCTCTAAGCATCCAAAAAATTTCTTGTCTCATGAACCACACCCTTGTCTTTTGTGGTGCCTTATCAAAGTTATCAAGAGGTATAACTTTGGTATGGTTGAGCGAGAAGCCCAACTAGCGGCACAACTTTCCCCATAGCCACCTTTTTGTGTGTGAGTGCATACCAACTATGTGTATGTATCTCACCACCTTTTGGAATTATCACCCAGTGGATAATTGAAAGTCTCGTCAGCCCAAAGTGAGTACATCCTTTTCTCTCAGACAAACAACCTAGATTTGATCCACAACTAGCTGGACAAACGATCGAAGCTTGATCCAACTTTTTCTATCTCTTTACTCTTCCACATCACTTCTTGTGTGATCCTTTGTACTTATGTTCGGTTTTCCATGGGATCTTGATCCTGGGGGCTTCATCATCCCTCTTGACTATAGTCATCTCACCTTACTAGCATGATTACATTGGATCTCGCTCGAGACACATGATTCGGCTACTTTAGTGTGAGTTTGAAGTAAATTCGTACTCTCACTAAAGTGGGGGCTAAATGTGTTGCCAAAAAATGTAGACCTTGGCACTTTTTCACTCATTTTGGCCTTTTCCATTGGATTTTGGCCTTATTTTACCTTGATTCAGCCTTGTAAGCTTGCAATTCAACAATAACCTAACGATGTTTTACTAAGGTGTTGTGAAGTGTTGTAACACATTTCCTCACTTTTCTAAGACCCTTTCAACATAATTCACCTAAACAACACCCTCTTACACCTTTCTAAGCCTTATGACAAAGTGTTGTAATGCATTTTCACACTTATCTAGGCTTATCACCCCTAAATAAACCCTTTTCCTATCCTAATTTATCCCCTTAATGTGTTCTAGGAGGAAAAGTTGATAAACTTCATTAAACACAAATTAAGTCTCGACCACCATTTGATATTGCCCAAGTGGACTAGGTCGCCACCTTGAGCGACCTAGTCCCTTTTGGCATAAATTTCAAATTTCAAATAAAATTTAATGGGATTCTTGCCTCCTAAACCCTACTGTCAGCCTATCATGTTGCATTTTAGAAAAATTAGGGTTTTACATGTACAAATAAGGGTTTTCACCTTCATTTTTCTCTCTCCTTAGCTCATTTTTCTCTCTTCCACTTAACTCCAACTCTTGCATCTTCACAAGTACTCTTGCACTCAAGCTTCCTAAGCAAGCAATCAAGCACAAGGCATCTCAAGCAATCTCCATTGGAGTTGATTCTTGCATGTTGCAAACATCTTCAACAAAGGATTTGGTAAGTTTTTTTATTTGATTTGTCATTCAATCATCCTTTCCTTTCATTGTTTCTCATTTGGATTTGACTATCATCAAAGGAAATTGACTAGGGCAAACCCCTAATCTCTAACCCTAATCCTTGTCTCCTATTTACATGTGTGTTTGCAGGTGTTTATGTGTAGGTTTTTCAAGGAGAAAGGTGCCAAGAAAGTGTTCTCAACCTATTGACTTCATTCAAGTCAACAAAGCCCTAGTTGAAGCTTGGAGACCCCTTTCAGCCTGTCTTTTATAGAATATGAACCAGACACCTGTCAAGAATTGAAGTGTAGAACGAAGGCCCTAATCTCCCTTTTTAGATTCTCGGGAATCTAGAAGAGGACTAGGTAGCCAACAATGGTGACCTAGTCCCAATGAGCTTATTTTTGGGGATTTTCACTTTTTTGGATAACCTTTTGACAAAAACCCATTCCAACATTTTTTTCCGATTGGAGGACTAGGTCACCCAACTTGGCATAAGTGTCCCTATGAATATTTTTGAAAGATTCCAAAGCATTTCAAGGCCATTCATCTACAACATCTCATTTCTAGGTGCACAAGTCCTGAACTTTCTGTTTACTTTATGTATTGCATACATTTAGGGAATATTTTTTAGCTTGCATATAGTTTTACATTTCGTTTCATTTACATTGTTTAGTTAGCTTAGTTTCATCTAGCCACACCTTTCACACATAACACAAACTTATTCAAACCTCTACCCTTTGAATGAACTCACCCAAAAACATATCACCAAAGTGGAAAGAGAGCCATTTCTCCATCAAGAGCTCCTAGGTGGAAAACCCTAGGAGCCTACTTGGGGAATCCTCTTTCTCTTGTTTGTAAATGTTTTTGGTAGTTCACTAAGAGATTGGGGTCTTCAGTCAGAACAACTCATTTAATAGTCTTAGGATTCTAGAAAGTTGTGATCCCACCCATAATTTCTCCAAAAGTTTTAAAATCTATATATTTGTAATTATTTTGAAAATAAGAACATTTGTCAATATTCCATACTTGTTAAATATTTCATTCCTCAAAAAAATTCCTATTGATTATCAATTTTTTCTCTTATGCAAAACCCTACGATTATATTTTTCAATGACTAATTTATCACAAAAAAATCATATTTGATTTCCTAATCAATTTTGTTTTTTAAATTAATAATTTTTACTATAAAATATGCATAGAGTTATGGTTTTTATCCTACAAATTACCAGAGTTAAAGTAAATCCCGGTATACTCGTTATTGTATCATAAATTTTCATATATCTTTTTTTCATAAAAGAGAAATATTTGTCACTATTTAATACTTATACTAGAATGAAAAAAATTCATTCCTAAATTTTTTTCATATATTTTACTATATTTTACTATATTATTTTTCTAAAATCCTTTAAGCTTGTTAATGCCATGTATAAATAGAGAACAATGGAAGTAAATTTTTATCATATTCCTAAGAACTAATTAATCTTCTACACATATATCTTTTGAATAAAGGATGTGCAACTTGTAAGCCTACGTCAGTGCCTATGCCACTAGAAACAATCTTTGAAATCAATCTTAGTCTCTATGATCTCTATTTTGCATAACTTTATCCCAACTCACTAATATCCACAAATGAGCTTCAAATTCAAATCCATTGACAATAATCATCCCTATTGCTTTTTAAGTAGTCTTGAAGTAGCCAATGCACTCCAATGTGCCTTCATAGGCCCAAACCTTAACCTCCAAAACCACTAATACAATAAAAAAATTCACCAAAACCATAATATCTCAAATCCTTGGACTTGTGCCCACATTTGTGATTCCCAAAACAATTATCTTTCATTTACCCTATATTTACTCTAAGTTTTCTGAATCTTGCTCTCTATTGTTGCATTGCGCAAAAAAATTATGGGCTTTTCATATGTACAAGTATAGATGTAATGAAATGGAGTTAAATGGGTTCATGTTGTGAATAGATCTAACACAAAAGTGAGAGAATGTGTAATGTGATAAAAAATCTCTTTTTAACGTATTTTTTCTACATTAAAACATAACAACTACAAAGACTTTCATATTAAAATCTTAAATTTGTCTTTTAATTGACTCTTCTTTGTAAATATTATTTCTTTAACATCCAAATCAATGAAATAATATGAAAGACATTTAGACATGTTACTTAAATTCTATTTGCCAACAAAGACTCAAAAATAAGAGTCTATGTCAATGAGATAATTTCTATCACCTATTATAGCCAAACATTGGAGTTTAAATTATTTCTTGAACCAAGAAACCTCCATAACTAGTGATATAGTTTTCTACCCCTATGATTAGCATTAAGGAGACTCGAAACTAACTTCACATCCATTGATGAAAAGCATGATAGGCAGTTAAATTCCCCTCTAAAAATTCTCATAAACATGACCATTAAATCAAGGTCATGAAGCAACAAATAACCCACCATGGGAATGATGTCGCAAGACCATATGTTGGCCTTCTTCACAATCATCTCAAATTGCAATGAGGAGGCCAATTCATTTGTAACTCTACCATCCAAGCACATCATCATACTCACCTGCTATAAATGTCGGCTCTGTAAATTTTCAATGATTATTGCTGAGTTACTTTAACTACATCTATACCAATAAAGATGTAGACTACTGATGTGTCTGGTTTTCATTATGTCTATATACTTAAATACATGTAACATCAAAGTAGCGCCATAAATACGGTATTTATACACTAAAGAATCTGATACCAGACATTATTATATTTCCCATTATCTTAATGGTAGCTTATAGATTTCACAGAAGATAAAGGTAATCTAAAACCTTCTGATAACTAGGCAAGATGGTTGGAATCCCAAACGTATTCATCAATGCACAGTGACAAACTACAGCTGTTGTAATACCCAGTGAAAGTAGATTCAGTTATTCTCCTCCACCCAACCAAACATCAATTTCAAAAAGAAAAGAGAATAAAAAAGCTTTGCTTGCAGCACAGTTTTCTTATGGATTGTTTTCTTTTATTCTCAACGCGTATAAGCTTTTATTGACCCATTAAAAAAACCTTGGTCATTCTTTAACTTCATATTGGTAGACACGCTCATTGCTTTTGTTTGGATTGAATGCAATATTCAGATTGTAAGAAGCTGGATGTTGGGTTAGTGTTTGGGTTAGTGTTTGAGGGAATTTTCATTGTCAAATTGGACATGAATAATAAGTAACTATTACAATAATAGATCGTTTCTTTCATGTTGATAATGGATCAATAGATGTAATCTAAAGAATGTGGGGTTTTCTTAATCATTTCTTAATACGTATAATAAAGAATGTGGAGTTTTTTAATCATTTATTAATACGTGTAATAAAGAATATGGAGTTCTTTATCATTTATTGATACCTGTAATAAAGAATGTGGGGTTTTTTTAATCATTTATTAATAAATGTAAAAAAAAATGTGGGGTTTTTTTATCATTTATTGATACGTGTAATAAAGAATGTAAGACTTTTTTAATCATTTATTAGTGCGTGTAATAAAGAATGCGGATTTTTTTTAATCATCAATTAGTTCTAATATGGCAAAGGTGCACCTCACCAAGCCCCATACTTAATTAGTCTTTATTGTGCACCTCACCAAACCCTATACTTAATTAGTCTTTATCGTGCTCCTTTATCCATTTTGAAATGTATACTCCTCGTCTTTATTCAAACAAACTTGTGTATAATGATTAATCCCCGCCATTGCAATGCACTTAAAAATATAGTTGACATTAATTATTAGTTAATGCCTTAGCAAATGTTGATTGGTCTAGTAAACTAATTGTTGTGAAATTTATAGTCCAAACTTGAAGAAAAAATAAATTTTAGCAATTGATGTTACACTCGTGACATATATATAATTTAGCAATAAAAATAAGAGAAATAAATGAAAATGGGTAAAATTTGAAAATAATTAAGATATCAAGTTGTTCACTTGTCTTTAGACCTCAAATTACTTCCTTATGTAGAATGGGATCTTATTTCTAAACTTTTAAAACTCAAGTAAAAATCTTATGAAAAAATAAACGATCACAAAAGTTTGTAGTTTTGTCTTACTAAATTCAATCAATTCTTCAATGGCATTTGTTGTCCACAAATTTTAACAATGTCTATACAAAAGCTCTAGGGTGAGTGGAGGACCATGATGGATCAAACAATACTTCTAAGTGGCAATGAAAATACTATAAACAAACTTAAACAAATTCACATGAAAATTTGAATGGGTTATTAACACAATTGAAAAATATGTAGAAATAGAATTTATAAAAAATTTAAATGTAGTTTCTTGGATACTAGCTTTTTTGGAAAAAAATAAATTTATTTCATGAAATTTTGAAATTTCAATGAAACATTAATATAGTTTTTGAAAAAAATGTAGGTGTAATTTTGGCCAATCTAAATATGAGATTTTTTTTGATCTTTAAATATAAGTAGATGACACACACTTATATGTGACACAATTTTTTTGATATTTTTTTTTGTAAGTAAATAAATAGTTATGAAATTTTTACTAGAACTTTTCAAAAAATATTAAAAAAGTAATTTTCTAATTAACCAATCTAACTTGGTCAAAAAAATATAAAGTTCAATTTTTTAAAATCTATAGCTAGTGATACATATAGTGTGACACATCTTTTAGATTTGAAAAAAGATGAAATGGTTTGAAAGTTATGGATGTTTTTCAATCATTCTATCAATTAGAAGTTTAGGCATAATGCATGTAAAAAATAATTAATAATTACCTATTAAATTCATAATCAAGAATATTTTATATTTGTATAATGGTGACAATTTACTCAATAAATCATTTTCATTTCATCAAATTCAAATAAATGTTGACCATGATAGAAACTTAAATTCTCCATTGTAAATATGTTAGGGACCAACTTTACATGCTTCAATAACTATGGCTATTTGTAAGTTCTTCTCCTATGTTGTAATTGTTTTGTCTCTCCATCAAAGATAACCAATTTGAGAAATAAATAAATGGTAATTCCCTTAGTCAAAAAAATTTCCTTAGTATTACATTTACCATCCCATATCCCTAAGCATGTGTTGTTCTCAAGAAATCCAAAATTTCTAATTCTAGGGGATTCCTAAGTGTTTTGACTTAGTTAGGTTTAATGGGTTACACAATTCATGATTTTTCTAAATTTCTGATTTGGTGATGAGGTTTGAGATGCCACAAAGTTTGAGATATAACTAACTTTGTGAAGTTATGAAGAAAAAAATAAAGGAGAAATCAAAACAAGGAGGTCGGTAGTTATTCATCTTGCAAATTTTACAATTTCATGAACCTTGTGAGGATGTGATAAAGGATTGAGGAGAAAAATTTCTAATGAAGAAAATCTTGCAAAGATCTCAAGATCAAAAATTTCACAAGTTAGAATACTTTGTGAAAGTGTGATAAGTGTCACCACAAGCTCAATATTGTGACAAAGAGGAAATAAAATGGAGAATGAATGGATAAGAAGAAGAGAATTGATAATGTTTCAAATGTCATAGTTTTCTAGTTTGTGAACCGTGTGAAAGTGTGGTGAAATTTTCATAGAGGCCAAACTTCTAAGAAACAAAGAGAAGTAGAAAATGTGATGGAGCTTTTTAATTTTAAAGAAGTGCACCAAAAATATTTTAAATAATAAAAATACTCTTTTATGTTTTGGATACCTTTCAGGAACCATGAATTTGGCAAACTGCCCCTAATCTACTAGGAAATCCGTTGAGCATCCAAAATACTTAGAGAGGGGGTGAATCAATATTCCACAAGCTGATAATAAAATCCACTTAACCATTATGACAATTTTGACTGAATTAGCAAGAGAGATCATAGAAACAAAGAAAAAACAATTATACACATGAACACCAAGATTTTTACGTGGAGAATCCAGAATGGGAAAAACCATGGTGAGGGTTAACACAGTATATTATATCCGGATACAAAATATTACAGGGCTCACTGCCAGGACTCACTATCCTTAAAAGGCTCACATCCCGAGTACAAAAGATGGCTCACTACCAAGATATAATGATGGTGGCTCACTACCAAAATGATGAACTGATGGAATACACATTCAATGTGCAGGGTTCAAATCCGCTGAAGCTCAGAATATAAAGTACCGCATTACTCAAAAAAATTGTATTACTAGTAGAGAATTTAAGCACTAATTTTCTCCTTCATTCACATTCACTTTTCGCATGATTTTTCATACACCCACATATCTCTTTTTTTCCACACTCTCACTTGCACACACTATTCACTTTCTTTTATCTCATATTTATACATGTATATCTTATTCATCAATTAGGTCGGCACCGTATAAGATTTAATCATTTCATCCATGGAGTGCATTATACCAAGTCAGCTATTAGTCTTCATAATATATTGCATTCACTGAGTCGGGCAAGACTAAACCACAATTCTCCAAACCAGCAAATAATCCTCAAAGAAAACACCTTTTGGATTTGAGAGCACATTAATTTCCCATCATACTACTAGTAAAGAGAATATCAACAAAATTGTCGTATAAGAATGTTAGCCTTAGTAGAATGTGAAGTCTCCCACATAGTATACCTCACACAAAATAATAGTAGAATATAGAGTTAAACTCTGTTAGAGATAACTTTATGTTCATAGAAAAATACATCTCAAGATCCAAGATATAGATGTCCAAATGAGTCAATAAAACATGGTTAGGAGATCAGAGTCATATTGGATCTTGCGATGAGTTTCGGACTCAAATACCAACATACTGATCCATCACAAAGGATTATTACCAACAGAGAACAACTTTCGGTAAACCAAGCAAAATTCTAATACTATTATCACCATGTAGTTATTACCATGTAGACATCAATGACAACATAGAAACAACCAAAAAAATCATCCATACTTCATGCTCATGTTTCAAAGCTTCCAAAAATCTCCCCCTTTGGCATTGATAGAAACACGCATGACAACAAAATTTCAAGAATACCACACTGAATGTTCTGACTACTCCCCCTATCAAAATTGTTCTTCACAAAAAAAAAAATCCTCTAACTCTTCATCTCTCCATCTCTTTATCTCTCCCCCTTTGACATCAATGACAAAGGAAGGGGTTCATTATAAATGTACATATGCATCAAAAAGTAGTCAAAAAAGATATGAACATTGAATTAGTTGAAGAAGAACCTCTGAGACCTTTCAGGATAGCCTTCCATGATGCTTTACCTTCTTCCCATGAACCTTTTGCACTAACTATAGTCTTGTAAAATAGCTCAAGTTTAGTTAGAGACTATAAAACATCTATTAAAGTATTGGGATTAAGATTGATCTCTGATAATTCACCAATACAACCAAGAGCACAAGAAACAAAAGTATGCTTGAATTTAATCATGTCTCTGAGTGCCACAAATTTCTTGATAACATCTATCCTTCGATCCTGCAGAGAGAAAATTTTGTCTTGAACCTGCACAATGTAGGACCACCTCTAATTATCTCTATCTTCTGCTAATCTATATGTATCTTCCTGAGTGCTCAATTGAGACTCACTCATCCTTATCTCATTTCTCATCTTCAATGTATTGCCAAACCAATCTAGACAAAAGGAAAGTAGTTCATGTGCCTCTTTTTCACAACCTTGTACACTCTCCAATTCCTTAATTACTTGATCATGTGCATTTGCACATTTTCCTTTGATATCATTCAAATTTTCTTCATTAGACCTAATTCCAGCAAACATTTCAAGTCCAAAGATGTAGAATTTCAAAGAATTAATCATGCCACAGAGATTCTCCACAACAAAATTAGATGAATCAAAATTAGCATCGAGAATAACCTTCTATAAATCTTCCAAAGTTGTCTGAATATTCATTATTTCATGCTCATGTTCAAGTTTACTTTCTTCGGCACCTTCCAGCTTCACTAAACTCTTCCTCTTCTTCCTTGTCCTAGTCACCCTACCAGAGTTACTTTCTTCATTGAGATACTTAGGGGTTTCCAATAGAATTTTATCATATATATCAATTTCAGCCTCTGACACTTCATAATTCAATTTAGATATTCAAACTAACCTTGATTCAACTACTTCCATGTGATAGAAATTTGTAGACACAAGAAAATTTATGGTCTCCGAGTATCTTTCCACAACACTTACTAGAATTCTAAACCTTTTGTTCATCCTCATCTAAAATGTTCCAAAGAATACATCAAGGGAAAATTCTTGTACATCCAAACTACCAAGATTTATCATGAAGTTCCTAATTTGATAAGCAATAGGCTTTGAATTTGACCATTCGATCCTTCCTATTACCGGAAACTCTTTCAAAAAGTAAAAGAGTAGACAAACAACTAAATTTCCATATTGAAAAGTATTTTTCTTGCTCTTCTTAATCTCCTTTAAATTCTTCAAAAGATGTATGTGATACCTCTTATTACCATATCAACAACAATATTCACCGCAATAGTAGAAATTGTAGAGTCATTGATAGGGATACAAACTTTATGACCAATGACCATAGCAGCATACCTTGTTATTGGATCAACAATCGATCTCAAACCAATTTCTTTTCCTTTAGAGCTCACACCTGTAACCTCAATTATTTCTTTCTCATTCATAGTCTTCAGTTTAGGAACCAATCCGAAGGAACACAAACCAGTTACATCTCTAATAGCTTCTCTGGAAATCAAATGTGCTTCATCAATCCACAAAGATTCATAATGAATTCTACTCAATACCATCTGAATATACTTCTTCTCAAATTAAAACAAAGTAACTTTTCTCCAAACATCCAACTTCTTCTCAACTAATACTCTATAGGCATCATGATTCTCTTTCAATTAATTTTCATAAAGTACATTGAACTAAACTGGCGATATTTCTTCAATCTTATTGTAAATAAATGCATAGATATCTTCTATAGGAAACACTCTTAGAGGGATTCAAGAGAATGCACCAATAGACTCTTCCGATGTAACACCCCACCATAGGTTCCTAGAGAACAAAACACTAATAACACAAAAATGGTACATTTTTTATTTCTTTTTTAAGTGTAAACATGTTAAAGATTACAAATGAAACAATAAATTGTATTCCAATCTAAGTCCTCTAAGATCCATGACTATGCTACTAGAATCCCACAATTGAACTAACAAGAAATTTAAGTTCATCACATTAAACAAATTCATCTACCACATGAATATCCTTTAATCTATCTCATTTGAAGACCAATCAATAAGAATCATTTGTAACATGATATCTAATAGCAATACCAAATTTCATTAATTAGCTAACATTAGCAATAAACATCATTTGCATTATCCATTATAAGAGAGAGTATAATATTGCATTTCATGAGATACTAACGAGATGATAAATGTATCTAAACATACATAAAGTTAAAGTATGCCATCTAAATCAGAATAAGATTGTGATCTTCCATCTCGAACCACATTCAAATATCTTGATGCACTAAGAAGTTCCTCAAGTTATGATATCCTAGAAGTGACTCATCAAGATACCTAAAACCTGGGAAGTCACTCCTCAAGATATCAAATCTTGGGTACCTCTCGGTCCAAAACGATGCCCTCAAGTGTTCAATGGTTGTAGTACCCATCGAAATCAAGACATACATCTTTAAATCATAATGTCAGAAGTAACATCATTAACCATAACATGTCATCATTAGATACCATTCAAATCAATTTCATTAAATTTATTAATTACAAGAGAAATCTCAACAATGAGTTACAATATTACATCATTACATCGTGAACAACAATGTCTCCTCAAACACATCTGAGAAGATTACATTAGAATTATAATACAAGATGCAATAAAAATACATGAAATGTAATCCACATGAACTGGGACAAGTGCAAAAGTCTTCATATCCAAGATTAGTCACCACAATCACAAACAGAGTGAGGGTACCCAATGGAGTACAAGGCCACCCTACCATTTGGAACCCTAAGGTCCACCCCCCATGCTAGGAGATAGCATTAAGGTCCCACCACAATGGTCAAGAGATAGAAGATGACACAAGGCCACATGAATCCAATGTACAAGTACAATATAACATCACCTAACAATAACACCACTTCTAGAGGCACACAAACAACAAAGGGAGACATGAGACAAAGGAATACTAGGTTTTAGTAGGAGGAGTGTCATCACACAGTTTTCTATGGGTTACCCTAGCAGATCTTCCTAGGCCCCGAACCCCATCCTGGGTTACCCTAGTAGCCTCTACCAATCTTTGGCCCTCATATAACGCTATGCAGAATCAACATACCTCTCATGAGGATGAGGTAGTTAATCTTTCCATTCCATGCCTTCTCAACTCATCTCAAGCCTAAACGATCACTTGAGCCATGAGTGAAGCATTCACTTATCTTGATTAGTGTGATTACTACCCAACCCCCTAATTTATTTTATGTTATCACTTAATTACAAAAATCCCACATGGGTTACCCTAGTGCCACTTTGTGTGACAACCCCCATTGAGAGCCACTCCCCTACTAACAACTAGGAACCCAATAAAATCAAAGGGAAAAGCCAACTTGCACAATCACAACAAACCTCATTAAAATACATAACAATGCGAGGCACAAAACAATCCCGCATACAAGTTCCAACCACAGTGGAGAATATACCATGCAAGGCTAATGACCCACACATCTTCAATCAAAACAAAACAACCGTCTCAGGGTTCATCAATGAATTCTATCCATAAGAGAATTTCTCCCTAGCCTTTGGAAGACTACTAATACCCACTTCACACAAGGAATTTAAACATAGAACAAGAACTTACAAATATCTCATTTTCACTACTTACTAGCTTAATTCATACAATAATTCCATACCATAACTCAAACAAAGAATGCAAGTTAAATTAATAACGAGGCCATGGAACTTTTCTAAACTTTCATCTTAGACCAAGAATAATCTATTTATATATAATCCAACCTTCTTTCTATTTAATTTACAATTACATCAATTTTTCTATATCTAAAATTTCCTATGATACATTCATTTTTCTATCATAAATAAAATCAATAGTACAACAACAATATTGAATTTAAAGCATATACATGTGTATATTCTTACATATAATACAAATGGTTAACACATATACAAGAGTATATATGTTATATACATATATATATTTGTATATCATTAAAGAAAAGTTCTATTTCAAGATACGAAATGTCGATTAAATCATACAACTATCAATATACATATATATATATATATATATATATATATATATGCATTGATCAAAACTAAATATCATTTATAAATCTATTGTCAAGCTTTCATTTTAATGATAAACAAAAAACACAATTTCGATTGTTAAGCAATCAAACTCAGATCTATCACAAATAATAGTATATATATATATATATATATAGTGGCAGAATCCATATAAACTACTCTATTGAGATGATGTAATTTCTATTTAAAAAAACATTTTTTGTATACCATGCAAGATGTATCCATATATAGGTAAGCATATGAGTATCGATAGCTTAAGAGTATCGATACAAACAAAAGGGGATTACATGTGTATCAGCCCACAATGGCCAAATGATCAAGAATATATTAGATTGTGCATCTCACCATCCAGGCATATGCTTATTTCACACAATTGTAACTAAGCCTTCGAATAGCATGGGATCAAATTGCATGGAAATATGAAAAGGAACAACTATTAAAAAAACTCTTGAATTTTATAGATTCGATTGAAATTGAGTTGTGTATAAGAACTAAGCTCCAAGCATCGATTCTCACATGCGAATCACATTTTATTTTCCTAATTTTATCGAATTATTCAAGTTACAATGGATTGCACAATAAAGCTGGGGAATTCTTGCAGAGAAGAAAGATTAAAATGTGTTTGGGGTTTGCTATTATGCACTCTTACAGAGACTATAACTTCTTTAAAAGACCCTCTAATTATGAACAGATTGACACCAGAAAGAATACACAAAAGAGAAACTTGAGAGTTTCAAAAGGATCCAATGGTTACCAGGTGTATGCGAATTGGGTTTATTTAAATCCCTAGGAAATTATCAAACAAAAATTTATAGAATACACACAAAATGCTTTGCAAAGATAGAAAATCTAGAATCTTTCAAAGGTTTCATCGATTAAATATTTCAATTCTAGATTAAGCAAATGTAAAATTTAGAAACAATGGAACCTAATTGAATCATTTAGCTGAGCTAAATATTGATGCAGAGTTCTCTACTTCCAGTTTGCAGCTTCAACACATTTCCAGAACTTCAACAACACTGCAAAAGCCCCAATTCCAAAACCTCCAAAACAAACCAAAAAGAAAGCTTCCAAGAACAAGAACCATTCACGGCAAAACAAAAACAAGATTCTCTTTTTCGAAAAATATGCAAAAAGCCCCAATTCCATAATCAATTAACTAATTTATTAGCCACTCTCCTTTGTCAGTTTCCACATGCAACCTTTCTTAAATTAAATTATTTAATTTAATTTCCATTATTGTTTTCCACCGCACCTCAATAAGTTAATTAATTAAAATATCTTTATTTAATTACACACTATAAATTCACTTGTAAATATTTATTTATTAGTTTAATCCTTCATTTAAATTTTATTTGTCTGATATAATAATTTATTATATTTATTTGAATATTTCCTTTTCAGTTCATAATTTTATTTTATTTAGTTCAAATAAAATATTAATATCATTCTATTTTATCAAAACCATAATTATATAAAAGATTTTATTTTTAATTATTACAATACCTTTTAATTTTGATAATCTTTATTTTAACATAATAGTCAAACAAAAGCACTAATCATGAACATAATTCAAATGAACATACTGTCAAGCCATACTAGAATACAAAGTGAAACATAAGACAAAACAACAACATCAACTTGAACTGACCACACAACAGGGAACGGTAAGCGAACAATCATCCTCGTTAAGGATGATGGCTCAACATAGGGGAACCTAATGCTATCTCCATTGGGTATAAGGCACGCTCAAAATTGGTAATTCAAGTGGAGTTGATGCCTATTACCTGCAACCTATAGCAAACCACACCGTCGAACATGTACACAGACAACCTGTCAAACACACCATGAAGGGAAAGTTGTAGTGTCACCAATCACTTGTGAGTGATAGGTGTGGCATTGTTCCCCTTCACCAGACTACATCAATGCACGATTATCAGATATCAAGTCATGATAAGAACATACATCCAATAGTCACATAATTCTCATAGCAATAATAACCCACTTTATCAATTAAACTGATCTACTAAGCATGGTATAAGCATAAACATCAGTGATAAAACAGTATCAACTATCATCTTAGCAATGAGTCCAAAAGCGAGCAATGTATCATAGTGTCCAAGTATATCAAGTAACTGTCATAAATAGAAAACAAACTAAGGGGCACTACATCAAACACATTCCTCATATATCTCTTCAACCTAGCTTTATCCACATAATTCACAATCTTTGAATTATCCATCAATAAAAGCAAAATATTGTGCAAACAAGAGTACCTCTCAAAATATCAACAAAAAATGTATAGATATCTTGCTTCCAGAGTTCACTTCAAATTCATCTTTTATATTCTTCAAATTCTAAAATTCTAAATTCCATTCTAAACTTCCTTTGCACGCTTTTTTCAAAAATACATAGGCCTTTAATTTCATCTAAACTTATTTCTTTCATTTTGAATGATTTTGCATTAAATTTTCCAACTTGCAGGTAGATTGCCTTGAAAACTTTGTATGCCTTCATTCTTTCAAATTCTACAGACTTCATTCTTCACACATGCGACTGATAAAATACCTTAATCTTGTCAACACCTTAAATACTTTTGTCATGATATGACACAAGTACCAATAAGGGGGTTTATTATATTTTTTTATGATTACTCCCCCTTAGCCGCTATTTTATTTAGAGATTAACAGGAGTATCTGTACCGAAGGTTGGAATAGATAACACCGATATTTCCTTTCTCCAAATCCTTTCCATTTATTTTATTTCCTTTCCCAGATCAAAGGTTTGATCATTCTTCTTCACCAGATAGATGTTCTTCTTTCTTTCGTTGTTACTACTAGGATGTTCTGATTTTCTGCACTTACAACAAGTAACAGTCTTCTTTCCATTTTCCCTTTTATCCAATAGACTATCTTTATATCCATTTTTCTTTCCGTTAGAATCATTCACATTACTTTTGCAGTCCTTTGCCTTATGACCAAATTTCTTGCAAGAATGAAAAATACAATTGAAGTATAAATACCTTTTTGCATCATGTCATTTGATAGGATTTTTTTTGGAGTCACTTCTTTGCTCCTTGAATTGTCTATCTTTGTAATGCATCTTCTTACCAGTGAATTGCTTCACTTTAGAAATCTGACCTTTTTCAAACCCTAAACCACTCTTATCCTTTTTCAGCCTTTAAGAGGTAATCAATTCATCAAGCATTGTTGAGCTTATCTTAAATTTGTCTTCAATTTTTTTTTCCCTTTCCAGATTAGATCTCAGGATTTCTGCTTCTAATTCCAGCTTTGTGCATTCATCCATCTTCTTTTGAATTTCAATTTCCTGACATTCTTCAATTCTTCTCTTCTCATCCAATTGTTCCAGCAAGCTAGTGATGATTTCTTCTCCTTCGGTCAATAGATCACATGCAACCAGACTTGTACTTTGTAGCTTTTTAATATGCTCATTTTATTTTATCAACTTGTACTTCAAGGCTTCCATTTCTTCTAAAAATTCGACAGGGGAAATTTCTAGAGGAAAAAATTTCTCATGTTCAAATTCTGGTACCTTCCTCAAGCTACTAGGCTTCTTCCGAGGAACCAAGCTCTGATACCAATTGTTGAACATCTGGAATACTGAGAGGGGGGGTGAATCAGTATTCCACAAGCTGATAATAAAATCCACTTAACCATTATCACAATTTTGATTGAATCGGCAAGAGAGAACATAGAAACAAGACAAAGCAATCATACACATGAACACCAGGATTTTTACATGGAAAACCCAAAATGGGAAAAACCATGGTGAGGGTTAACTCACAATATATTATATCCATATACAAAATATTATGGGGCTCACTGCTAAGACCCATTGTCCTTAAAAGGATCATAACCTGAGTACAAAATATGGCTCACTACCAAGATACAATTATGGTGGCTCTGCCAAAATGATGAACTAATGGAATACACCTTAAATATGCAAGGTTCAATTCTGATGAAGCTCAAAATATAAAGTACCACATTACTCAACAAATCTGTATTACTTATAGAGCATTTAAGCACTGATTTTCTCCTTCATTCACATTCACTTTTCGCTTGCTTGTTCATACACCCACATATCTCTCTTTTTCCACACTCTCACTTGCACACACTTTTCGCTTGCTTCTATCTCATATTTATACAAGTATATCTTATTCATCAATTAGGTCAGCACCTTATAATATTTAATCATTTCATCCATGTAGTGCATTATACCAAGTTAGCTATTATTCTTCATAATATATTGCATTCGCTAAGTTAGCTAAGACTAAACCACAATTCTCCAAACTAGAAAATAATCCTCAAAGAAAACACCTTCTGGATCAGAGAGCACATTAATTTCCCATCATACTACCAGTAAAGAGACTATCAACAAAATCGTCGTATAAGAAAATAATTTAGGAATGCAGTCATCTCCTAGGAAATTTTACATAGGAAATAAAATGATCCCTAAGGTTAGGAATTCATTCATTTCACTATTAAAGGAGTAAAATAGAATATTTTTCTAGTCATATGATGAATTCAAATCATATAGGGAGGAAATATTCCAACATGGAATACCCCTATAACTAGATGTTAAAACTTTTTAGATTGAAACATAGGCCTATAAAATCCACCTTAGCTCCCAAAATGCAACAAGAACTAAAAAAAAATAGAGAAAGGGTAATTATCAATCCTATTAGCTATTCTTCATGGGTATTAAATTTAGTTCCTATTAGAAATAAAACTAGAGATAATATAAGGGTGTGTGAATATTTCAAGAACCTAAATATCTCTTTTCTCAAGGACAACCACCCTTTGCCTAATATGGAGGAAATGTTATAAAATGTGAAAGGGTATGAATTATTTTCAATGATGGATGGCTTTAATGGTTATGATTAGGTGAAATTAAAATAAGTTGAACAATATAAAATGGATTTCACTAACCAATGGGGTACATTTATTTATGTCTAAATGTCATTTGGGATAACAAATGTTAGAGTAACTTTTCAAAGAGCTATGGATGTGAATTTTTTAGATTTGATTGAAATGATCATGGTTTTTTATCAATATTATTTGATAGCATTTTCAAATAAGTAAAAATATCATTCTAATCATCTAGAGAATATTTTTCAAAGGTGCATAGAATATGGTATATCCCTAAACCTTAAAAATGAATTTTTGGGGCCATAGAAGGAAAATTACTTGGTCATATTTTTTCCAAATATGGGACTAGAATTGACCTTGCAAGAGTTGTAATTGAAAAATACCACAACCAAAAAATATTAAAGGTGTATAGCCCTTTGGACAAATCAACTTTGTCAAAATATTTATTCCAACATTAACCAAATTAAGTATTTCAAGGTATAAAGGAGGTAATAAAGCAAGCTCTAGTGTTAGCTTAACATAGTTTTTCTAAGCCTTTTCAATAATTCTCTTTTGCTACATTTCATATTGTATTTATTTCTTTGTTGCAAAAGAACCAAGATGGGTATGAATAGACCATAACTTTTTTTAAGTCACTCCAAGGTGTAGAATTGAAATATGATATAATGGAAAAGTAGGCTTATTCATTGGGTAAAGTTGCTAAAATATCAAGACCTCATTTGGTAGGTAAAAAAAATGTTGCATACATACTACATGCTACTATGAAAGACATTTTTACTCATCAATAAGTGACAAGGAGAATATTTAGGTTTACCAAAAAGATAAAAGAGTTTAACATTGAAATATAGGTTACCAAATTGGTTTGAGGATAGGGCCTAGCTAGGATGATGGATAAAATAAACTTGGAGGAAATTGAAGTAAACCATGTAGAAGTAGAGAGAAATCAAAAAAATTATAGGATGGAAGGAAACCCCTTAGTATAAATAAATTATTTATTATAAATATCACATGAATAGTCCTAATGAACTGAATGAAAATCAAAAGAGGGCTCTAAAATTGTAGGCATTGAATTATATCATAATTGATGGAAACCTTACATGGAGAGATAAGGAAGGTGTCCTTTTGAGGTGTCTAAATGAAAATGGGGCCACTTAGGGTGTTATTTTAAATTCGCAATGGTGTATATGGTGGGATTACATGGCCAAAAACAAAACCCATCAAATCCTCAAGGTTGGACATTGGTGGCCATCCTATTTATAGATACTCACAAGATAATAAAGAAATGTGATTCACACCAAATATTGTTTAGGTAGACTTGAATTTTATTGGGCGCATTAAAATTGCTTCCAATTACTCTAAAATCCCCTCTTCAATAGTGGGGCATTGATTTTATTGGTGAAGTTATTGAGAAATCTAGTTGTGGCTTCAAATGGATACTTGTATCAACAGACTACTTCACAAAATGGGTAGAGGAAATTCCCACCAGGAGGACTATAATAAGGGTAGTGATATACTTCATTATTGATCATATTATAATGAGGTTCAGTGTTCAAAGAAGAATTATAGCTAATAATGTAATATTATTTAGGTTATCATATTTTACTAACCTTTGTAATGATAATGGAATTATTATCTCCCATTCTTTGTTATACCATTCCTAGGGGAATGGACAAGAAGAATCAAGAAATGAGAACCTAATGAATATAATCAAGAAAATTCTAGGCCAAAATAAGAAGTATTGATATTCTAAGTTAAGGATTATTATCTAGGCCAAAATAAGAAGTATTGATATTCTGAGTTAAGGATTATTATCTAGGAAAATAGGGTGATAGCAAAGAAGTCCACTAGAAAGTCACCTTTTGAGCTAGTGTATAGGACTAAGGTTGCACTACCTATAAATAACTTGTTGCTCAAGTATATAAGTTCATGTAGGATTTTGATGAAGATTTGGATATTTGTGCGACCTCAAGGATCAATCAACTAATTAAAATTGATGAGAATAAGAGGGAGGTTTAATTTGATAATATAAATAATTGGAAATGGATTAATTACTTATGTGAGAAGAGGGAAATTACTAGAAAAATTAACATGGAAGACATGACCCTTGTATGCAATACTCAAGGAAAAGAAAAAGGGAAACATAAAAAGTTTGATTCCATGTGGATAGGTCCATATGCTACTAAGAATTCCTATGGAGAGGACTCCTACTTCCTAGGACCTTGACTAGATAAATTTGGGATTTTTTCAATGCATGTAATTTTTTTGAAACTTTATTTCTTTTAAGCTCTATCTTTACATACATATTTATTTCACCTTTTTTGTGTCGTATGCAACCATGGTTTCTTTTGATCCATAGTAAAGTGTTCCTTTTTTTTTTGTATCTCTATGTCTTTGTTGCATTACATAGGTCTTATTTAATCTCACCATGTCCCATTGGTACATGTACCCTAAACTAGATCTTGTGTTAGGGCCTAGCTTCACATACATTATAAATTGCAAAAAAAATGTAAGTTTTTCCCCTTCATTTCAGTTTTTTTATCTTTTCATAAAATATAATTGATCTAAGAAAAATTTGAATGAGTATTCCCTTAGTCAAAATTTTACTAAATATTATATTTATCACACCATATTCATAAGACAAAGTCATTTTTTCTTAAGAAATCCAAAACTTATAAGTTTATGGAATTAATAAGTGTTTTGTCTAAGCTAGGTTGAAAGGGTTACAAAGTTCATGCTTTTTCTAACTTTGTGAAATGGAAATGAGGTTTGAGATGTCACAAACGAGAAAATAAAATAAGGAGGATTTCAATTCTGAATGTCATACAATTCATGAAGAAATAAAAAATTTAGAATTTGAAGTTTTAATGAAGAAAATATTATAATGGTTTCAAGGTTACAAAGTTTGTGAGTTAGCAAATTTTGAGAAAGTGTGATAAGAGTCATGAAAAGGTCAAGATTGTGAAAAAGAGGGAAGACAAGGGATAATTAATGGAAATGAAGAAGATAAGTGATAAGGATTCAAATTTTACATGGTTTGAAAATTTATGAACCATGTGAAAGTGCAACTAAATTCACACAAAGGCTAAAATTCTAATAGACAAAGAGAAGGGGAAAATGTGATGGAGTTTATAAATTCAGGGAAGGGTCAAACCGAAAATATTTTAAATGTCACAACTAACCTTATATGTTGTGGTTACCCTCCAAGCACCATGAATGTGGTAAAATACCTTACATCTACTTGGAAATCCTTATGTTTTAGTTCTTGGAAAACATAAATGTGGATAATTTACATAAAAGAGTTGTAGGCCCCAAGAGAAATTTTTATATTCTCTACAATTTCTTCTAAGAATGTTTGGGGTGGGATTTTAGGAACAAATTAGAGAAAATGACCCCCAAAAGATGTGGGTAGTTATTGCAAAGTACAAATTTGAGGATGTTTGAGTTAATTCTGATTTGGATAGCTTCTTCCTAATTGGTTGATGGTAATTTTGGAAACCTATAAGAACTACATAAAAGAAAAAATTAGTGTAGAAGTTGGTTGGACTTTCTTACAATTTCAGGAAAGTTTGTAATTGTGAAGACTCTTCCAAATCATCTTGTAGACCATCGATAATACCAATATTTTAAAATTAGATCTTAGTTTCATTTTTGTATGATATTTAAATGATTTTATAAAATTAATTTAGTACATCAATATAAGATATCTTCTATGTAATTTATACATACTATTTGGACATATTTTTTTTTAATATTTTATGGAATTCAAGTAATTCTTGAGTTCAGATTTTTTGTTCTTTATATCAGTTCTATGTTAGTTTGCATCTAAGGGGTGTTATAAAATTTTCTTTATTTATGCAATTTATGTTGGGTTAGGAAACCTTTCTAAACTAATATGTGAAGCATTTGAAAGGTCTATGGATTATTAAGCAGAGGTGTATCTTTGGGTATAAGAGAATTTGAGAATCTAAGATATACTATATATAGCCAAGTACATTAGGCTCATTAGAATGTTAGTGTTTACTTGGTCATTGGTGTTTTATCCAAGTTTCACTATATTATTGTAGGAGTAGGCACTAGTCTGATGGTTAAAGGCCATTCATACACAATCCATAAATGAGAAAAATATTTAATGAATAAACTCTTTTTTATTTTATTTTCTTCTTGTCCATGTCTTAAAATAAAGGGTCCAAGGGTTGTGTAGGAGTGTTCTATATTTCAATAACATTTGTTGTGTATGCATGAATAGCTTATCTACTTGCCATTATGTTAATTATGTTTATGTTATATCTATAACCCAATGAATATTGATAGGGCTACCCACTAGGTCTTGAAGAGATGACAATATAGTAGAGATCTATTTATCTCATTTTCATTGGCCCATCCTCTTAGTGGTTCTAATCGTAGGAATTCACATCTCCGTAAGGATTATTGAAAACAAGTTCAAGAATCAAAACTATGTGTCCATCAAATCAAGGTCATGAAGCAATAAATGTCTCGCCATAGGCATGGATAGGATGATGTCGTGAGACCATATGTTGGCCTTGGAATCATTGTATCTCTTCTTCAAAATCATCTTAGATGCCATGTACATCACTTTCTTGATATATTGTAAGTTGAATGTAGCTTGTACCTTATGAAACTTTCATTATTTGAGTCTATTTATTTATATTGCATACTTTTTACTAATATTCTTCTCATACAAGCATTAACATGAGATCAATGCAAGATCTTTCAAGCACTTAGTAGAGACTAAGTCAAGATATTTATGAGAAAATACACTAGAAATTACCTATTGAAGATGAGGAATCACTACTTAGAAATCCACTTTTATGGAAGACCAAGAGTCGCAACTTAGAATTCCACATTAGATGTCCCTACGAGGATTGGAACTTTGGTCTCCATAATAAGAACCCAATATTTTAACCATTTAAGTTCAACCCTTTAGACATGGTTTGAGTTTATTGTCTTAACCAACCCTTGTTGTGATAATGTTGGCTAAGGAGCAAGCATGTTTTTGAGGACAACTAAACTAGAGAAATTTATAATAATAGTTTTGAATCTTGGTGAGTGAGTTAGAAACTAGAAACATAATTTTTTTTACACAAGCATTTTTTATCAAGAGAAAACATTGAGGGAATGATGAGGAAGTAGTCTAGAATCCATGAAAAGTATATGAGAAGCTTCTAGAATATATAACCTTATATTTTTATGTTATAGTGTGAGAAAAAAATTAATGATAATAAGTTGATGATAATTTATTTTTATTGTTATTCAAAGAATTTAAGTATATAATAAGACCTAAATTAATCATTTCAATGGAGATAGGTGAATAGAAAGACACAAAAATGGACTTTCACAAGATTTGAAATCATTAAAGATACTTTTAAAAAATTGTTAGCATAAATGTGAAACTATTAGAAGTAGAAAAAAATAGAACATTTATATGGTCATTTGAGTTTTCTTAGTGAATGAATGTCATAATAATTTATTTGTCGGCAAGAACTAAAGTTATTTCTCATTGAAGAGGGCTACCTAAAATTTTTCAAGAGGTACTATTGAAATTTTAAAGAACCTTTCAAAATAAGGTGGTCCCATAGATTTTACAACACGAGACAATGCTAAATAGTGCGTAGTTGAGTTTTGATGAAGCTAGTGATCCAATGAAGATATTTTACAATCATTAAAACCAACAAATTACAAATATATTTTAATGATATCGTATGACCAAAAAAACTCTAAAAACAAATAAAATAAATTTCTACACCTTTCCAAAAACTATATTGAAATTTTAAAAACTAAAAACTAATTTGAAAAATAAAATTCCAATTTATTATAAAAAAAAGAAAAGAAAAAAGTAAGCTCAAAATATTTATATCTTCCCTTTAGATATTTTTACTTCACAAAATATTTGAATATCATTTCCATTTCTATTATTAGCCAACTCTTAATCACCTTTCACTAAAACGCAAACAATAAATACCATCTTTCACTCTGACACAAGCAATATCAGTCTCAAAGTAGTCAGATCTATAAGCATTTAAAATTGCAAAGGGGGTTGGAAGCCAATTCATTTCTAACTATTAATGTTGGCTCTTTACTTTAACATTAATTCTCAGCATGTGAAAGTATATTCATGTCTTTATTCACGTGGACTTCCAACTAACCAAACATTAAATTTCAGAAAGAAAAGAAAGAATAAAAGAGCTTTCATTGCAGCACAGTTTTCTTATGGATTCATTTCTTTTATTCTCATTTATTAATTTATTTATTTAGAGATGTTTTGTTTTAGTTAATTAGTTGTGAAATTTGTACTACAAATTTCAAAGAAATTAAATTTTAGCAATTAATGTTAGATTCATAAGACTTATATAAACAAGTAATACAAATGAGTTAAAAATGGAGGTGGAGAAAAATTGTAACTAAGATAATTAAGATAGAGAAAAGTTGAAAATAATTAAGATATCAAGCTTTTCACATGACTTCAAACGTCTATTTTTTTTTCTTGTGTAGAATAGCTCTTATTTCTACAGATTTCAAACTCAAGTAAAATGTCCATGTAGCAAAACAAAACCATCACAAAAAATTTATCATTTTTTTCTATATATGTGGTGGTTTACAATGATTATAGTGTCACCATTCACTAAGTGCATAAATTCCCTAGTAAATATAGAACCCTACCACATATTTAGGGTAGGGCCCCACGCCTCCTTATAATAGCTATAGATAGGGGGATTGAGATTAGTTGGTCCCATCTCCTTGGCCTCATCTCCCCATTAGCCTCAACCCCCACTACATAATGGTCTCTAAAGTCAAGTGTTATCAATAGTCCAACCCCCCTCCCACCAATTGACTATAGTAATTAGTTAAATGGCTAGAAAATATTTGATTGGTATACAATTTAATAGTTATATTATGAAAATTAAGCTCAAGAAAAATGTGACTTTATGGCCTTATAGATATGTATACAAAATGAGGTAAGATATGGAATGCAATTTGGATTTTTGATGGAAGGTTTGTGTAACATCAGGTGTTACAAAATTCAATAATTAAAGGTTATGCTCACCAAGGAAAAAAGTAGGACTATTTTTCAATAGACAAAAAAGAAATAAACGCCTCAAAATCTCCTTCCTCCTTCAGAATCATTTTGATTTAAGAGATCTATAATTTGGAAAACAAAATCAAGATGGAATTTACAATTCATTTAGGTAATAGTGGAAGGATGATTTCAGGTGATCCCACAATACTGGTTTACAATTGTTTACCAAACTCGACACTGAAATAACTTTTTCTAACTAAATTTTCACTTTTGGGCACCTATAGCGGTTAAACTGTGAGAAATTTGAAGATGATGCAAACTAGTGATTTGTGACATTTTGTTTGAAAATTCTAAATATATTTTTTTCAAAAAAATTGGAATCAAATTGCATTTCTTTTTCCATCTCCTTTGAAAACTAGTTTTTTTCAGTAAACAACATTTTTAAGGAGTGACGCTCACCGTATACAACATAACTTTTTTTCCATGAAGGATTAAATTCTATTTTTTTTCAAATTTAGATTTCTAACTACGATATCTAGTGCTTCCAGTTATTTTCATAGTTTTCTATTGAATATTTTTTCCTTAATCAAGTTTTGAAGTCAAACCAATTACAATTCAGACATAGGTGGACCGTATACAACGTAACTTTTTTTGTATGTATCAAAATTCAATTTATTTTTTCTTGTTTGATCAAGGACTTTAATATTTGGTGCACTCATATTTAAAAAAAAAAAAACAATAATCTGACATTTTTCCACATGTGCAGAACAAAGATTTTGATTTTTGGTGAGAAACCTATGTTTAATAAAACTAAAAAAACAAATACATAATAAAATCAAAACATATTAAAATTATATTCATTGGATAGCTCATTCCGAGGAATACCATAATCTAGTTGAGTCTGTGAAGTCTCCTCCATTTTCATCCTCAACCCAAGCTTCGAAGGGAAAAAAAATTGAGTTTTTTTGGGCCAAAGGGTGAGAAGGTGGGAAAAGGGTGGTTTGGGTGAACTAGGGGGGGTTTGCTTTCAAAAAAGGTTTTTTTTTTTTATGGAATGGTGGGCCCTGGGAATTGAATGGGTTCGCTCAAACCTCGGTTCTATCAAACCCTATTTTGGTTCACTCAAACCAATAAGTTCGTTTGAACCCCAAAAACCAATTTTTTTGGTGTGGGGTTTTTTTTTGCAACTTTTCCTTCCTCACTCGAATTGTAAACCACTTTTGTGGGTTTACCCTTTCCTTAAGCAATAAAATTTAAATTGAGTCTTCTTTATGCATGAACTTTGACTCATTGTAAAGAAAACATTGCCTAGAAGAACTCTATGGCATGACACGATGGTAAAATCTCCATACACACTAATAATTATCTAACTTGAAAATAAACATTAACTTGGTCAACCACATTATCTCAACATAAAATCTATAGTAGAAATTGGCACACTTTTTATAACACATATTCTAAAAGGATGCTAAAATATTAAAATTTAGGGGAAGTAGCATGAAACCAAAGCTTAATCAATCACATTCAATTAAAATCATATGAGGTTTGAAACATAAACCTAATATTCATTTAACCTAAAATGGTTTGAATGTGTGAATAGGAAATCAGTGATCAAATGAACTCAAACAATAGGAAATCAAACAAACCTAGTTCAAATGATCAACAAGTCCTAATCTCAATAGAGTGTATGTGCAATTCAATATGAAAGCAATAATAGGAATGTGAATCAAATAAATTAATCTACTTTACCTCCATCAAAAATACCTATCCTTACTCCATTGTAAAGTGTAAGAATTATGTTATTTAGTATGATATGTGGATTTCTCATAAAACCTTAGCATAACCTTGTTAACCAAAAGCATGATGAATAATGAGTATAGTTTGGTTGTCAATTTGAGGAGATTGAATGATCAAAAGATGTATGATTTATAGATTTCAGAATATTGGATCAATGGTGTGAGATGTGAAATGAGATCAACGGATGAGGATTGATGAGAGATTTGGAGGATCATGCATGAGGTTGCATGGAGAGATGAAGTGGAGTGAAGTTTAGTTCACTCAATAAATTCAGCTTTGTAAGGATAAAGTTAGAAAATTATATGATTAGCAAATAAATAAAATAATAATTTTATTTATTTTAGAGGATGGTGCAAACTAAATAAATTAAAATAATTAATTTAATTTTGGAGAAATAATTAAAAATTATTTACCTATGGGAGATGAGAGAAATGCATGATTAATTAAATAATTAAAAGTTATTTAATTGTGTGGATGAGAGGATAATGCAATATTTAATTAAAAATTATTTAAATATGGAGATGGAAGAATAATTGAGAATCAATTAAATAATTAAAAAATTATTTAATTAAAGTGGATGAGGGAAAATGAGTAATTAATTAAATAATTAAATAGATTATTTAATTAAAGGTGATGAGATAAAATAATTAGTTAATTAACTAATTAAAAAAATATTTAATCAAAGGTGATGAGAGAAAATGATTAATTAATTAAATAATTGAAAATTATTTAATTAATGTGGGAAATGGGTTAGTTTAATCAAATAATTAAAAATTATTTAATTAATAGCGATGAAAGGGATGATGGCTAGAAATTATGAGTTTAGAAGAATGTGTTTGACATTTTTAGGTGTCTACATTTTGCCCCTCTTTGAGACAATGTACCCTATTGTATTGTTTCAAAGACATGTTTGATGATATGGAAATATTTGGTGATAAGTTGCCTCACTGTGCCCCCAACAAACAAAGGAATGATGGTTGGTTTGTAGGTTGCCCCCTTGAGAGATTGGCCAAAAAAAAAAGAATTTCAAGTCATGATCACAACGAGTAATCGGGTTAGTTTGGTGAAGAAATAGATTAGGAAAGGTAGGGTATGATGAAAATGGAATGAGGGTGGGTGAGATGGGGTGAATCTAGGGTTCACTTGTCTATTTATATGCCTCAAGATATCATTTTTAACTCATTTGCACACTCAAAGTTAAGAGATTTTAGAGCCCCTAGAGAGATTTTAGTGCAAAGTTTTGGTAGAAATGGTTGGATTTCCACATGTCATTGACTGAGGAGATCGAATTTGAAAATACCAAAGGCCAGTTAGAGCACCTCAAGTAGTATGTTTGTAGCCCTTAGGCCCTTAGGCATCAATTTGAGTGCATTAATTTTTAGGTGAAACTAGGAAATCAAAATCATTAAAGTATGGACTAGTGCATCTAAAACTTGATTCGACACTTTTGATATGTGACGTATGATGTTTTTGATGGTGTTCTCTTTTATTTGATAATGTGCGACACCTTTGGAATTTCAGTTCACATCTGGTTTGGATAAAGTGATGCCTTTGAAAAAAGGCTCACATTTGATTTTGGTAAAGTGATGCCTTTCAAAAACATCTTGCATTTGATTTGGTAGTTAGATTCTCGGGTTAGTTTGGTGAAGAAATAGATTAGGAAAGGTAGGGTATGATGAAAATGGAATGAGGGTGGGTGAGATGGGGTGAATCTAGGGTTCACTTGTCTATTTATATGCCTCAAGATATCATTTTTAACTCATTTGCACACTCAGAGTTAAGAGATTTTAGAGCCCCTAGAGAGGTTTTAGTGCAAATTTTTGGTAGAAAAGGTTGGATTTCCACATGTCGTTCACCAAGGAGATCGAATTTGAAAATACCAAAGGCCAGTTAGAGCACCTCAAGTAGTATGTTTGTAGCCCTTAGGCCCTTAGGCATCAATTTGAGTGCATTAATTTTTAGGTGAAACTAGGAAATCAAAATCATTTAAGTATGGACTAGTGCATCTAAAACTTGATTCGACACTTTTGATATGTGACATATGATGTTTTTGATGGCGTTCTCTTTTATTTGATAATGTGTGACACCTTTGGAATTTTAGTTCACATCTGGTTTGGATAAAGTGATGCCTTTGAAAAAAGGCTCACATTTGATTTTGGTAAAGTGATGCCTTTCAAAAACATCTTGCATTTGATTTGGTAGTTAGATTCTCGGGTTAGTTTGATGAATAAATAGATTAGGAAAGGTAGGGTATGATGAAAATGGAATTAGGGTGGGTGAGATGGGGTGAATATAGGGTTCACTTGTTTATTTATATGCCTCAAGATATCATTTTTAACTCATTTGCACACTCAGAGTTAAGAGATTTTAGAGCCCCTAGAGAGATTTTAGTGCAAAGTTCTGGTAGAAATGGTTGGATTTCCTCATGTCGTTCATTGAGGAGATCGAATTTGAAAATACCAAAGGCCAGTTAGAGCACCTCAAGTAGTATGTTTGTAGCCCTTAGGCCCTTAGGCATCAATTTGAGTGCATTAATTTTTAGGTGAAACTAGGAAATCAAAATCATTAAAGTATGGACTAGTGCATCTAAAACTTGATTTGACATTTTGATATGTGACGTATGATGTTTTTGATGGTGTTCTATTTTATTTGATAATGTGCGACACCTTTGGAATTTTAGTTCACATCTGGTTTGGATAAAGTGATGCCTTTGAAAAAAGGCTCACATTTGATTTTGGTAAAGTGATGCCTTTGAAAAAAGGCTCACATTTGATTTTGGTAAAGTGATGCCTTTCAAAAACATCTTGCATTTGATTTGGTAGTTAGATTCTTTTGATTTTTTAGCTTGCATATGACTGTGCAAGTTCACATTTGATTATTTCAAGAGAATGGAACCCTAGCGTGTTGCAGTAGATTGACCATCTGATTAATTTCGATCAATATTTTTGAAGTGTTGTCAATTTGTTTCACGTCATTTGCATGTTTGAGATTAGAGAACATGGGGGAATAATGACCACCCTCGTGGAGAGGTTACATAGTGAGAGATTAGTATTTATATTTATGATTGGAGAGGCTATGATTACCCTCAAGGATGTATTTATTGAACAAGACAACTTAGAGGTGGGGTGAATCAATTATCAAAAACTTTAACCTTTAAAACTTTCACCAGAAATTAAATCAATCACAAATTAGTTACTCTGCTAATATGATTAATCATTAAGTGCAAAAGGAGAAATTGAAAAGAATCACACATACACAATAACACCAAATTTATGTGGAAAATCAAATAAGGGAAAAACCACGGTGACGATAAGCTCATAATATAAAGAATATCAAAACCAATTACAAAGGCTCAATGGCAGAGAAGGCTCACTACCAAAATAGGACTTGTTGTCTGAATCAGGATTCATTGTCCATCAAGGGTTAACCACCCAAAGGGCTCACTACCACGGAATTACAAAGAAGATAGAAGGTATTTTTTACATAGAGAAAAAAAATCTCAATATAATAGATATTTCCACCACAATTCACTCAAATACTTGTAGACATGCATGAATGATAGAGTACACCTTCAACTCGCTGCATTCAGAAACTTGCAATTAGATTTTGCACTGATCTACACCAACTCACATCACATACACAATGATTTACATCTATCTTTCTTGCATTATTTGCACTGCTTTTTTCACTAATATCTCATCCTATATTTATACCATCTCCAACTTTGAAACATATCCAAAGTCGGCCATACACCATTTTTATTTATAAATTCAAATTAGGCTAGTGCCAAAACATTCTAGGGTGGAATTAGAATGAGGGAAACCCAAATACATGCTTCAACATGCTTCTATAAGCTTCAATAGCAATATTAAACACAAGGTCGTATAAACTAGTATAAAACACAAACAATTAGGAACGCACAACCTTAGCACAATCCAATCCTTCTAGATAATAAAATTATCTTCAACACAATCATATCAGCTTAACTCCAAAACCGCAAGTCATAAGACTCGAACAAGAAGAAATCCAAAGCAACTACATTTCTCTTAGACCTTATCCAAATACACTAAATTATCTTCAACGCGGTCATATCAGCTTAACTCCAAAACCACAAGTCATAAGACTTGAACAAGAAGAAATCCAAAGCAGCTACATTTCTCTCAAACCTTATCCAGATACACTGAAAAACACAATTCATAATTGGTGAACATAACTCATACTGTACAATGAACCAGAAGCCCAAAATCTGGATATAGCAACTTCCAACAACCATGATCAACATATCTAAACAACACAAACATAGGAGAAAATCCTGAAGAAAAACACTAAACACCTACAACCTTTTTCCTTTACAATTTTCCCAATATCCTTGACATATACAGCCAATAACCTTCATCCATGATAACAACAACTAGTTCAAAACTAGTTAACCAGTTGACATCAATGACAACACCTTCATACTTGCTTCATACTTGTAACAATCTCCCCCTTTGTCATTGATGGCAACACATGATGTGAAAAATCATCAAAGACAATACAACAGCTTTAAGCATATTTCCTCATGATTCTATTTTGTGTTTCTCCCCCTTAGTAGATAATATTTTTCACATGATACTTCTATATATATATATATATATATCTTTCTCTCCCCCTTTGACATTGTTGATGTCGAAAAATGACAAGGTAACAGCCCTTTGTGGGAAACTCAGTTAAAGGGGGAACCTATTGCACTAAACTAAGTAACCTTTGGATTTTAAAGAAGTCGTCTTCTTCTATAACTGGGTTTTTGAATGGGAAAAGGAAGCAAATATAAAATAAAAGGATCTAACTAGGGAGATGCACCAAGTTTTAAATTTAAGGCATGATAGATCTATCTTGTGGATGCGATCTAAGGGCCCATTCAGTAATCTGCTATGTCCCAGAATGACAGAAAATAAAGATAGAAGCCTGAATGATTCACTTGATGACATAAAATAACCTTCATACACATTTACCAGAGAGAGGAGTCAAAAGACATGATCTAAACCTGAAAACTTGTATTAAAATTATAGAAGTTCTATAAATGAGGCATTCAGTGCAATAATGGCATAGTAAAACTTATTAAATATCAAATAAAATAGAAAGGTCGAACAATGGCACAGTCTGTGAGTTCTTTTACAATAATCTAATGAAGCAATGAAAGGCTTGGTTCTTCTACCAATTCTCCTATCAAAATATGAACCCTTGCTTCAAAAGAAGAAGCGGTATTTATAATGAAAACCTAGCTCAGTGAGTCAGTAACAGAAAAGACCCTTCAATCATGAGAAATGATGTACTAGCAATGATTTCCCTTTATCGCTGCAACCGAAAAGATTTGAGCTATGAATGAGGATGTCTCAAAGCCAGATCCATCCCCTGTGAATGATGGCAGTGGTCCCAAAAGACTAGCATGTGTCATCCACTCATGGCAGAAATTACAAAGCATGACAACTGGTGTAAGGTTTTCGTTTGCTAATTCTCGCCTTTAGAAGATCATGTGGCAAGAGATTAGGGCCAACATTCATCCTTCCCCTAAAGAAATGAAAAACTTGTGTTCTGAAGACACGTGGAGGTCTCCAAGCATACTGCGCTGAAGGTGGGGGCCACCAAGAAATGTGTGTGGACTGATGCTACATGGCACATGGTCGGGTTCTAAAGGGAGAGTGATGCAAAGAGGCACTAAAGATTGTGAACTACTGACACGTGGAAGCATGGTGGAGGATTTTGAAAAGCAAGTGAAGGAAACCTTGCGAGGAGTGCTCGGCTGACAAGTGGTAGTATTCGCATAGGCCTTTGTGAAAGGAGCCTAATATTTCTTTTTTTAAGGAGGGTGTGGCCGATACTTAAGCAAAATAAAATCACCCGAAGGGAGCTTAGGAATTTTATATTCATAGCTTTTAGCAACTTATCAGGGGCATTTTTCTTATGGAACAAAGAACCCAAAATCATAGATTTTCTTACCAGAGTCTTCTCCATTGGGTGACATGATCAGAGATTAGAGAGGGCCATCTATAGAGGCAGCCACTCAACCTTGGATGGAGTCAATATGTTGTGCAAACCTTCCTGAGCTCCATGTAGATCGATCATTTCTTTGTAGGGTAGCGTCATTGGTATACCAGCCCAGGACTCAAGTTGAAAGAGAATTCATGCAATCAAATGAATGATGCTCTCAATATCCTCTGTAGCAAGGGGCTGACTGAACCTCAGAAAGGTGGATGAATCTAGTTGCTTTTCTTCAATTTTTTTTGCAATATGCTTCGTCGTGGCCAACGATTCATCTTCAAGAAAGGGAGATGGTAAGCCCATCTAAGTTAGGTGGGAGAACCTGGATCGCATGTTATTCATGGTATGATCTAATGTGGTGGCACACTCACTAGCATGAAGGATGGTTGTGTAGCAATGGATGAATCTATTAGTTATTTTGGCAGTGGCCTTCTGATCCTCAATTTATGTGCTTGCCAAGGCCTCATTTGGGACCATATATAGCCTATCTAACAACCTCCTGGCCTCTAGAATTATTTCCTCGATGGATTGAGGGAACCGCTCAATTGCCTTGCGGACTTCCCTATCCAAACTTATTGCCTCTGACATAAATTCGAGCATCAGTTGTAGAGTTAGGCAGAAGGCCTTCATGCTTTCCCAATGTGAAACATATAACTGTTGGGCTACTTGAAGAAGGTCTTACCCAATGATGGGAGGCTGAACAGAGTTCTTTAATAGGACTATCTCTGCGTCCCTTAATTCCATATTATGTGTGAGCTCCACTACCTTTTGGTTTGTTGTGGTGAGTTGTCCCTGCACGATCCGTGCTTCTGTGATCCAGCTTGCCTCGGCTCTTTCTTTTTTTGTCGCTTCCTTCCCTAAGGAAGACTTCATTTCTTAGATTTCATTCTCTAGTTGGGCCTAGCAGATATTGAAATCCAAATCTTTCTACTACATTTACTGCTCTAGTTGAGCACACTGGCTGAGAAATTCTTCATATTTTTGTTACACTTCCTGCTCCAAACACGCCAACTGGTTATGATATCCCCAGTTCCTTTGTTGTAGCTCAGCAATTAAGTTAGGATTGAGATATTTGAACTTTGCAAGTTCTTCTTGGAGCTTTGCTTGTTCTGCCTTGGCTAGTTGGGATAAGCACTTAAATTCAGCTTCCCTTGATTTCTCTTTGGTGAGCAAGACTTCGACCCTTCCCTTGACGCTCTTCAACTCCTCCTCCCTCTTCTTTAGCTAGTCACTTGAGTTAAGAAAACTAGTGGTCACCACGCACTATGATTCCTCCATGAGCTCCACCTTGTCCTGAGGTCGGGCCATGCTCAAATCAAGCCCCACGATGTACATGTTGTATTCATCCGACTGTATTTCTCCCTATGATTTATTGACGGTCGGGTACATAGTCACAAAATGCAGTGACTATTGGTCCTCATTGAAAATAGTTCATACTTTTGGCTTCACCAATTTTTAAGCATCCTTAGCCTTTTGCTTTCAGATACTGAGTGTTCGTTCCTGCTTAGTTTTGTCACCTTCTAATAAGAATTTTGATAGTGGCCGGATGAGTCCACCTGCAAAAGGTGCACTGGGAGGAAGGGAAAAAGGTAAAGAGTTGGTAGTGGGCCTAGGTGACTTCTTCTTTGGAATACTAACTGTTTGAGGTGAGAAAGGAGGGATATTCCAAAATCCAAACTGCGAACCAGTAGGAGAACTCGAAGGAAGTGGATTCATGGCATATTTCATTGGTTGGGAAGATTGGATCGAGACTGATAGGGAAATGGCTAGAGAGGTGTCAACGAAGGTAGTAGAGGTCGAATAGGAGGTAATTGGAGGAGTGGAAAGAGATAAGGAAAATACCATAAGGGTCTATGGAGGAGTAAGGATGAATGGGATCGCATGTGAGAATAGTGCAAAACCCCCCGCGACCATTGGAGAAGAGGCCGAAAAGGAGGTATCAGTGCTCGAAAAGAGAGGCACAGTGGGCACAGCTAGGGTAACTAAAGATTATAAAATAGGAGAAGATGGAGAGAAGGATACTTGTGGTGAAAATTATTGTGATCCTCGATTCATCACAGGCTCTTGGCTCACTTCAGGGTCCTATGAACATTCCTCATAAGATGTTTTGGTGTGATGTTGCTTCGCTAGTGGCGAGTCTTCTACCACTACGGTTTTGGATTGTTGTGACTGGGTTGTTTTGGTCCTTCTTGTGATCTAGGTGTGAGTCAAGGAAGACCCCACATTTGATATGTTCACCCTCACATTGAAAGAAACCTTGTCAGGTAGCTTCATGGACTTCCCTTTCTACTGCACCAAGGCCTTTTGAGCTTCTAACTATGGTTTTGCTCCCTCGTCTGATTGCGCTTCAGCTTCCTCTGAACCAGAGCCTCCTCTTTCATCATTGTCATCATAATCTAGATGCTCATTATTCCACAACTTGTCAAACTTGTCATCCATTTCCATGCTATCATAAGGAGCCTCAGTGCTTCAGGTTTTCTAGCAGTATATCTAGAAATCATTGATCTTCTCCTCCTTCCAGTTGTAATTATTTTTCAAGTTGTTGTGAAGAGTAGCCCCAATTTGCTTTGTTTTATCATATTTCCCAGTCGGCCGGTAGAATCTAAGCCACGGATGATGACCACCCTCAGTTAGAATGTAAGCAAGTTCGACCATGAGCTCATCTATATCAGTCAATGGATTTTGACGCTTTTCCCAGTAAGGTCGGGGTTCGTGTGTTACCTTGACATACTCGTTTGGCAAGTCATTATTGGGATTGTAATTTCATTTATCAAAAACTCATACTAGCCCTAGATGAGCTAGCCTAGCCTCAAGAAAGACATGAGTCCTTTTCTTTTCCATGATTATGGGCTTGAAGCTCATTGGGCAGCTAAAAAATCCCTTCTTTGATTTTCTACCACAAAAGGTGAAGTCAATAATTGATACCTGACAAAAGACTTCAAGCACCAATATTCGATTGGTAGGACATGCTAGGAGCTAGAAATATTCCTTGGTGAAGCCACACAACTGAACAATCGTGAAATCCTCTCCCAGAAACCAATCACACTTTGGAGTGAATCTCTGCATGAACTCAATCTGGTCTAAGCTAAACCACAAGACACTATTTTCTCCCTTCAAATCCTACAGTATCGGACCTAAGAAGTAATCCGTGAATGCATAATAATCAAACGTTGTAGAGAGGAGAGGATTCCAAGTGGAGATAGGTTTTTTCATTTGATTTTCATCAAAAATGGACAGCCCTATGTGTCTCTGGAAAAATTCAGGGTTTGATGGAAGAAAATATAAGTGAGGTAAGATGGAAACCTGAACCTCTTTTGAAGTTGGTACTCCACAATCTGGTTAAGCATCTCCTTGATGAGGAATTCTGCAAAATCATACCAGAAGAGAGAATGTTGCTTGCACAATTGAAACCCCAACCCAACTAGCTGAAACTCTTGAACCTCTTTATCATATTCTAGGCCATAAACAAATGCCATCATCAAGAAGGCATCTTTCATATCATCATTGAAGCTTTTATGTGTTGTCAATATCTACATTGTATTTTTCTGAGCTTCCTTGAGTCTTTGCATTTTCGTGTTATAAAATTTCAGAGCCAACTCTCTAGTTCTCCAATAGGATTCTCCCTTCGACGGATTGAATAACTCCATTTTAGGTACATTTGAGTTTCACTCTGGGATGCATAGAATGTCCCAAATAGACTCTATACAGATAATGACACTTAGCTCCCGACCCAAAATAGTGTTGGTATCTGGGTTGAGATGTTTGATGGCCTCATCGACCAATTCAAGACAATAGTACATGAGTGGGACCATATATTGTGGAAGCCCAATGTACCAACATTTATGTGCCAAGGAGTCCAAGTCTCTATTCCCTTTCATCCTTTCACAATTCATCTCCCTCGGTGTTTTAGGATTCCTTACTAGGATGGGATCATGAACATTATCCCATTCCTCCTTAATTTGGCTTTGATACCTATAGGGGCTCTTCTTTTGTGCAACCCGTGTATTCACCAATGTTGGCTTGTGTGGTATACCAAGTGAAAGGTAAGAGGTATTCTCGAAGACATAAGTAGTTGGTGCAGTGTGCATGGCTTGGAATAAAGTTTGGGTCCTTTCTTCTTGCATCTTTGCCTAAGAACTTTGAGCAGTTTCCATCCTTTGCAGACCTTCTGCCCTGAAAGCATGTTGAAGTAGTATGAATGGAACATAAAACACAACGCAAAGCTCTGAATTCAAAACCAAACAACCTTTTATTTTAGGTTTAATCCACTGGGGCAATGAATTCTCCACAATTACCTCTGCATTTAGCTCCTTTGTTGTTAGATGTGCCATACTTGGTTCTCTTAATATTTTTGCTCTTCCAAGTCCCTTTGCATTCTCAAGAAGTCTTATGCTATGCTTAGCCTTTGCAAGTGATACTTAGCTCTTTCTTCAATTTCTCGACTTCAACCAGTAGACAACGGTTTCCTTTTGCATTTAATTTTTCATGTACTACCAACTCCCCTTTCTATTGAAATGAACTACTTGCCTTTCTTGAAAAGAAAATAATTCATAATTAATTCAATGATAACGTCCCTTCAGCACGATTTTTATGGGAAATGAGCCATTGACGAAATGCTTTTCATCATTTTGTATGCCTTAGCAATTAATATCTCTCAAAGTATCGTTAATCCGAAACTGTAATGAGTACCTTAAAAAGATTCACGCTCAACCTTGGAGCTTGAAACAGCCTGCATCATGACACCTAAGCTTGCCACCAATTTGCATTAATTGATTACCACTCCTTAATCCTACACGCAACAATTTGTACATGTGGACGTAATTGAGTTGGGATATTGAGCTAGCCTTTTGGTGGGATTTTTGAGTTAACACTTGATTACCACCATGCTTTGTATGTAGGCTACCTCACATATTTATTTCAATAGGCCTAAACACAGTAGTGGAATTATACAATGATTTTAGTAGAAGTAGCTTTGAGTGATTGGATAGGATTATCATTTAGGCAGTTGAGTAGGTTTTGAATTTCTACAAGGCATAGAAATAGGTTGTCGAGTGGAAAATAACATGATGAACACTCCACTAAGATCAGTATGAGATAAGTCTCAAATAGATTTTCTAGGAGAGATTTCAAATAGGTGTTTGAAGCGCATGACCAAGAACAAACACTCACTGGATATCATAGCCATAAAGTGGGTCTTGGGTAGAGATTGTATCGAATATGAAGAAAAATATCAAGTAAACAATGATATTTTCTCCCATTTTTTTGCCTTGTTGTTGGATGTTTAGGCTCCAAAAGCCATGATTCTTAATTTAACACTTCATATTTTTCAAAAGAAATACCTTGGAGGTCTTGGCGAGGTCATGAGCAATGCAGTGTATGGCCTAGGCCTTCCCATTGTGAGTGACCTACGTAAGCATGTTGAAGAAGATGTGTTGGTACCATGGGTACCATTCTTGAGCAAGTTCTAGCTTCAATCACTCATCGAGCATCGTGAGAGGGCCACCTATGCATGCCATTTTCTCCTTTGTTGCTACAATGTAGTGTTGTTCTACGATGTGGATTGGTATACTAACTTTAGGAACATTTTGATCCCTTTACTTCTCATTCTAGGAATTGATGTTGCTTCTGCTATAGGTCTTGTTGTTGCCAGTGATAATACTCTTGTTGCCCCTACCAATGCTCCTAACAATGCCCCTATTGATGAAGAAAATGCTCTTGTTCTAGACACTTGAATTTTAACACGCTTTTTCTCTTTTTGTAGATATATGCCCCAAATAAAAGGGGTCGCATACAAAGATATATAAGGAATTTCTATATAGTCATACTTTTGAGCGCATGGCCATAGAGCCATTTTGTCAATGTTTCTATCAAAGTATATATATAACGAATATACTTGCTTATCTTCAACTCTTTGTCTTCATTTTTGTGTTCCCCGCAACCTTTATTGAATTCCTCGCGTATTTATTCTATGTTCCATGAACATGGTAGTCCTTTTGTTCTTTTAATAATGAGCTTCATGAATTTTCTTGCTTCTTGTATCCATGAAATTGTTGGAAAGAACTGGCCGACAAAACATGAAAGGAAAAATAATTACATTAATCACATATTTACACCTATATGAAGCAACTGGATCTTAATTGAACAATTTCAAATGAATCTCATTGACCAGAATTCCCAGTGGTTCTTGATCCATATTCTCTAATTCAAACGCATTATTTTGTTTCCACTAAATTATTTTGAAAGGGCCTTCCCATAGTTTGTCAAATTTTCCATGTTGGCTAGGCTTTGTGGCTCTTTCATTGAACTTTAGTACTAGGTCTCCGCATTTTAGACCTTGGTCTGAATATTTCTTGTCAAACCACTTCTTTACCACCTGCTGGTGGTTGGTCATAGCTACTATGGCTTTCTCCCTTTTTTCTTGTACTTCCATCAATTCATCCAACTGAACTTCCATAGCTTTGTTCTCCTCAATTTCTAGGGACTTGAGTAGTTGTAGCGTAGGTATCTCTATAGAGATAGGGAACAACGCTTCCTTTCCATATACTAGCTCGTATGGAAAAGTCTTCAAATCTTTCTTAGGAGTTATGCGGTCTGCCCATAATGTTGTTTGGAGGTTCTTGTGCCATTCCCTCTCATGGTCAGACCTTATCCTTTTAATGAGTCAGACCAAATTCATTTTAGTTGACTTGGCTAGGCCATTCCCTTGTGGGTAGTAGTTTGATGACGTTTTCAAGAATATACCATGCTCAAAAGTGAACTGACATACCTTGGAGCCTAAGAAGACTCTGGTGTTTTTTGTGATGATAGTCTTCAGCACCCCAAACCTCATCACTAGCCCTTTGAGGAAGTCTACGATTTATGCCTCTATCGCATTCTTCAAGGGTAGGGCTTTAGTCCACCTCCTGATCAAGTAATCTATGGCTGTGAGAATCCATTTGTGACCAGTACTAGAGGTGAGATTGATTATCCCAATGAAATCTAGCCCCCATTGTGCAAATGGCTCATCCTTTACAATCAGATTGAGCAGCATGGCAGAGGTTTTTCTTCTCCCTGCATAGAATTGGCATTCTCTACAAGATTTTATCATTTGGTAGGAGTCATTGAATAGTGTAGGCCAGAAGTATCTGGCACATAGAATCTTAATGGTGGTAGTCTTCGCAAACAAGTGTCCACCTTTAGGGTTGTTGTGGAAGGTGTTGATAATTTTCTTTGCTTGCTCCACGGTGATGCACCGTAATAGGAAGTTGTTAAAATTCCTCCTAAATAGGATCCCTTCAATAAGTGAATACCCACTATTCTGCAGTCGATAGAATCTTCTTTTCTGAGAGGGAAGTCCCAATGCATACTTGCCAGTGTACAAACACCTTATTCTATCTGTCATCCAACAACTTTTGGGTTCGATCTCATTTGTTAGGACCAGCTCTGATTGCTCTTCTTCTTTTGCTTCTTCATTGTGCACCAAGTATTCGCACAATCCTCTCCCTTTGATAGTCTTCATGTTTTTGACCTCGATGTCATATTCCAAGATTTTGGTGATCTAGTTGGCCCTTTTTTCGATGATCTCTCCCTCCATAATATATTCACGTATGCTAGAGTGTGTGACATAAATGATCACTTTGTTGCAAGATATCAAATGTCAGAACTTTTTGATTCCCTCTACAATTGTGAATGCTTGCCTTTTTATGAAGTTATAGTTCATCTCATATTCCTTCAAGGTTCAGGAGTGAAAATCTATCAGATGTTCTCCCTTTCCTTCATCTTCCTTCTGAGTCAAGACAATAGTGATGCTTGTTTTTCTACTAAAGATGTACATTATGAAGTATTTTGACAAGTCTAGATTCGCTAGCACGAGAGCTGAAGAAATAGCATCCTTTACCTTCTCAAAGTATTCTCTTGCTTCTGTTGTCCACTTGAACAATTGGTCCTTGTTTAGCATTAGGTTGATCGATCTAATTATTCCTAAAAAATCAGAAATAAACTTACTTACGAAGTTGACCTTTCCCAGAAAGGATTGGACTCCTTTCTTGTTGACTGGAAGGGGAATTTCCCTGATTTCTTTTACCCTTTCGGGATCAATCATTATTCCTTCTTGGGACACCACATGTCCTAAGAATTTTCCCTACAACACTTTGAAGACACATTTTTTTGGGTTCAAGAATACTCTAAACTCTTGCAATCTTTTGAAAACTTCTTCAAGATGGTAAAAATGGTCATCTTTTGATTTAGAAAATATAGTAAGATCATCTAAGTACATGAGGATGAGTGTGTTGATTAGTCCGTTGAAGGCTATGTCCATTGCCCGTTGGAAGGTGGCCCCTGCATTTGAGAGGCTGAAAGGCATCTTGGCATATGCGAACATTCCCCACTTGGTGGTGAACGTGGTTTTGTGTTGATCTCATTCATTAACCTGAACCTGATTGTAGCCCGAGAATCCATCTACTAAAGAGAACATTTCTCAACCTGCCATAGCTTGCAAAATAGATTTCATGGAAGGCAGTGGGTAATGATCTTTTAGTGATGCCATGTTCAGGTCATGGAAGTCAAAATAGAGATGAATGTCTCCATTATTTTTTCAAATCAGAATGAGATTAGATACCCACATACTATGCTTGATTGGAAACATAATTTTGGACTAGATCGGCTTCCCTGTTTCTTGTGCCATTAGAACTTCAATATTTGGATTGAAAGGCCTCTATTTTTGTCGAATAGGTTTAGCACCCTCTGTGAGTTCGATGGTGTGTTAGATGATGCTAGGATCATACCCCCTGAGGTCATCATAAGACCAGGCCACGACTCCTTCGTATTTTCTATAAAAATGCATAATTCTATCCTTGTCATGTTGTGGAACTTTCTTCCCAACCTTTAGTATTCTTTCATTTTTTACCTCAAGGTTGACGTAGTCTGCTTGGTTTGCTACAAATTTTCTCCTATCATTCCTTGCATCGTCATAGTTGAACATATTTTCAAGCATGACTAGCACTTTCAGAAGCTTGTTCAATCTTAGCTGAATGATTTTCCCTTCGTATGCTTCTTCAATCCTTGTCCTAAGTTGATTAGTGAATTCTCTCGACTATTGAATGAACGATGCAATGTGTTCGTCAATTTTGAACACTTTCCATCTCTGATCATTATTTGTAATTGAGGGTCAGATGATTACTCGCATAGAGTGTACATTCTCAATCAAGTTGGAGATAGGATCGAACTGAGATCCTATAACTTCCATGTGATTTGTGGTTGAATTATGCTCCCTAGGTATGGCGTGAATGTTAAAAGCTTTGAAACCTTTAATGAGGTCCCATACCCTATTTCTATATCACCACATGTAGACATTCCTTGTAGTGGAGATGTTTCTGACTTGATTCATTATGAGTTCAGAATCTCTGAACACCATTATTTTTTTGACCTCCATGCGCTCTACGAGGCTTAGTCCTTGTACAAGACCTTCATATTCTGCTTCATTGTTCAAGAAATAAAAATGAAAGTGGAAAGATCTGAGAATTTTTTTGTTGGTTGGGGATGTTAGGCATATCCCAGCACCAATGCCAATTTTCCATCTTGTGTCATCAAAGTTTAATGTCTAGAGCCTTGAGGCTTGTTTGGTCATGGGGTTCTTCAATACCTTTGGGAATTCTTGATCTTCATCATAGATGACATAGGTTTCCAACCTGGTAGCATGGTACTTTCTGGAAAGGTTGGCATCTACATACTCACTCGAGAAGACCTCTTCTTTGTCAACTTTGTCTTCATTTATTTTCTCATCCCTTGGTAGCTTGATGCCATCGGTCTCTTCTTTTGTGAAAGAAGTATGAGCAACTTCAAATTTGATCATGGCCTCATCAGCTACATGTTCTGAATGTAGAGATTCTGATACTATCTTCATTTTAGACCCGTCCTTGGTCCTGAGAATTAGGTGGGACCAATCCAAGGAAAGGTATTTGCCTATCTTTGAGGTAAATTCCCATGACAGGCAGAGGCCAAACATGGGAGGAACATTTATGATCACAGTATCTTGCAGTAGCATGATACTAGGGTAGGAGAACAAATTCAAGGGGATATTTTTAATGAGGGCTATATTTTGAACCTTGTTCTCATCTTGCTGCATAACTCCTTTCTTTAAGGGTTCATAACTGATCCCTAAGGCTTCAGCTATTTGTTTTGGCATGACTATAGTGTTGGCACCGGAGTTAATCATGGAATTATGCAGCATTTTCTTTCCCACAATGAGAGTTAAGAAGAATAATTTAGGTTTCAATTTCTCCTCTTTGACCTCTGTCAAAGCCTCCTCTGTAGTATTCACAAGAACTTTGGCTAGAGGTGATGAGTCAGCGGTATTTTTAGAATCTTTTTCTATCGGTTGCACAACCATATCTTTTTGTAGTAATGATTTTTTCTGGGATGGCTAACATATCCCAAAGGGATACATTAGTGGAATATTTCTTCAATTGTTCCACCACGTTGAAAGGTGGTAGATTTAGAGGTTTTTATTCCTTGGACTTGGTGATGGCAATCTCCTTACGCTGATACGGTTGTGGAAAGGCCAGGGAGTGGGTCCTGGACGTTTCTAGGTTGCAAAATGACCAGCTCGCCTATGAATCTCCTCTTCGATCAAGTGGTGTAGTTGAACTACACTTGCGAGGTTTCCAAGGTGGATGTTTCATAAGTGAACATTTCTTCCTCTCCTTCCATCCAAGAGAGGAGGGCATGGTCGGAAGCAATGCCTTTTTCTTGTTCTAGGGACATTCCCTGCATTTGTGTGGTAAGAACTGCATTCTCTATTTGGGGAGAGGCATATGTATATCCTGAATTCATCGCCACGCCTTAGATGTGATACTCTATAAATTTATGCTACAAATTATCATATGGAAAATTTTGAGGCATATGTGCATTGCCACAAGGATAACACTAGGGATTGAAATCTTTGGCGATATTGTTTTGCCCTACGATCAACTCTCTTCTTGTACTATTTTTATTAGTCCCTAGTGGAATCAATACTGGTACGATTTGGTTTTTTTTTGAGTCAGTAGAGTTGTGTGCATGGCTCCTTGATATTGGTTTTGTTGGTAGGAGGGTCTGCCACCTTGATAACCTTGGTAGGATGGTCTTGGAGGGGTAGCATATTTGTGCTTGATAGTGGTTACTTCATTTGTTAAGTTTTGTAACATCTCTCTTATGTCACTCATCTCATCCTTCAAAGCACCAGATGTAGAAGCAACATTCTATGGCACACTTGGATACGTGTACATAGACGAGAGTGGTGTGGGCGTGTTGGTTGATGGCATCCCCTGGGTAGAGGTTTATATTTCAGGGAATATCAGCATACTAGGTTGAGGTGGCAACTTCCCAATGTCAGTCAGGTTGTTCTCCACCTTGACAACTATGTTGTATGCATCTAGTAGTGTGGTTCCACCAAGTGACTGAATCATCATGGAGATGTTGACATTGATGGACTTTAAGTAGAACATAAATGCTAACTCAAGTAGTGATCAAATGGTATTCTAGATCCTCTTCCAGGTTGTATGGAACCGGGCATTGAAATCAATCATGGCTTCAAATGGGGCCCGCTAGATTGTTGATAGTTGGTGATATAGCAATGACCTATCTCTGTTATTAGAAAATATTTCATATAAAGGATCCCTGAGCTCATCCCACATATCAATAGTATTAGTCGGTAGAGTGTGATACCAATCTAGTGCTCTTCCTCGCAAAGAAGCAACAAGAAATCTTAGCACTATGTTCTGATATGTAACTCTGTGTACTAAACACATGTCTGCAACATCTTGCAGATGTTCAGATGGTGTTCTCGAGCCATCTTCAGTAAAATTTGGAATATCCTTGAGAGTAGAGATCACGATAGGGGCCCACACAGCGGGTGCGACTGGGGCTACAAGGGGACTTCCAGCATCCTAGGCCACATAATTTTGATTTGTGATCTCCAACATGGTTGGGATCTGAAGGTTCTACTGGGAAATTTTGGGAATGGATGGCCTATACAGCCTCTTTGATTTATGGGATAATATTTATGGTCCCACTAGGCGTGCCAAGAAAAAAAAACTTTTGATGCCAAAAAATGACAAGGTAACAGCCCTTTGTGGGAAACTCAGTTAAAGGGGGGACCTATAGCGCTGAACTGGGTAACCTCCAAATTTTAAAGAAGTCGACTTCTTTTATAACTAGATTTTTCAATGGGAGTAGGAATCAAATATAAAATAAAAGGATATAACTAGGGTGATTCACCAAGATTTAGATGTAAGGCACAATAGATTTATCTTGTGGATGTGATCTAAGGGCCCGTTCAACAATTTGTTATGTCTGAGAATGACAGAAAATAAAGATAGAAGCCTAAATGATTCACTTGATGACATAAAATAACCTTCATACATATTTACCAAAGAGAGGAGTCTAAATACATGATCTAAACCTCAGCAAACTTGTATTAAATTTATAGAAGTTCTCTAAATGAGGCATTCAGTGCAATAATGGCACAATAAAACTTATTAAATATAAAAAAAAATAGAAAGGTCGAACAATGGCATAGTCTGTGAGTTCTTTTACAATAATATAATGAAGCAATGAAAGGCCTGGTTCTTCTACCAATTCTCCTATAAAAATCCAAACCCTTGCTTCGAAAGAAGAAGCAATATTTATAATGAAAACCTAGCTCGGTGAGCCTATAATAGAAAAGATCCTCAGATCATGAACAATGATGCATTAGCAATGATTTCCCTTCATCATTGCAATCGAAAAGATTCAAGCTATGAATGAGGACGTCTCAAAGCCAGATGCATCCCCTGTGAATGATGGTAGTGGTCCTAGCAGACCAGCGTGTCGACATGTGTCATCCACTCATGGCAAAAATTACAAAGCATGACAGTTGTTGTGAGGTTGTCATCTACTAATTATCCTTCATGATAAAGCCTTTAGAAGATCATGTGGCAAGCGATCGGGGCCGACATTCATCCTTTCCCTTAAGCGATGAAAAACTTATGTTGCGAAGACAGGTGGAGGTCTCCAAGCACACTGCGTTGAAGGTGGGGGTCGCCAAGAAATGTGTCTGGACTAATGCTACGTGGCACGTTGTTGGGTCCCAAAAGGAGATCAATGCAAGGAGGCACTAAATATTGTGAACCTCTAACACATGGAAGCATGGTGGCGTCTTTTGAAAAGTGAGTGAAGGAAACCTTGCGAGGAGCGCTCGGTTGACAAGTTGCGATATTCGCATAATCCTTTGTGAAAAGAGATCGATATTTCTTTTTTTAAGGAGTGTGTGGCTGGTACTTAAGAAAAATAAAATCAACCGAAGGGAGCTTAGGAATTTATATTCATAGACATCAATGGCAAAGGAAAAAGATATTTTACATTGATTTCCCATTTTTCATTAAGAACATAATACTCTTTCAATGACAACACATGACACTACCTACTCCCCCTGAGAGGGAACCACTAGAAAATTAGTCGAGAAGAAAGATCGATCCATAGATCCACCATATTGATGAATATACATATGCATCTAGTTCAAGAAAGGAGGGGAAATGACCCCTAACTTCTCTTGGAGATACTCAAAAGTATCTTTAGGAAGAGCCTTCATAAATATGTCAGCCACTTGATCCTTCATAGGTACATACTCAAGATTTACTTCATTCTCCACAACCTTCTCTCTCAAAAAGTAATACCTGATAGATATACTATGTGTCCTTGAGTGAATCACTAGATTCTTTGAAATTTTAATTGCACTTGTATTATCACAAAAGATAGAAATAGGATCATTATACATTACTCTGATATCCTTCAATGTCTATCTCATCCATAAAACTTGTGTATAGGAATATTTTGTAGCAATATACTCAACTTCAATAGTAGATAAGGAAAGTGAATCTTTCTTTTTACTCAACCAAGCCACCAATCTACAACCAAGAAAGAATGCACCACCACTTGTAATTTTCCTATAATCTATACAACCAACCCAATTTGCATCAATGTAAGCACTTAGTGTAAAATAAGTATCCCTAGGATACCACAAGCCATAATCTGGAGTGTCATTCAAATATCTAAATATTCTCTTAACAGCAACAACATGTGTTTCTTTAGGATCTTCTTGAAATCTACCCACAAGACAAAATGCATGCATGATATCCAGTCTAGTAGAAGTTAAATACAACAAACCTCCAATCATAGATATATATTTTCTTTGATTATCCTTAGGTGAATCATCATATTTACTCAATTTGCAACCAGTCACCATAGGAGTTCATACCAGTTTGGAATCATTCATCCCAAACTTCTTCAACATTTCTCTTACATACTTTGACTGTGAAATAAAAATCCCTTTCTCTATTTGATTAATTTGCAACCCAAGAAATAAATTCATCTCACCAAACATAGAAATCTCAAATTATTTTTGCATCTCTTCATAAAACATCTTGCACATAGTTTCATTTCCTCCAAAGATTATGTCATCAACATATACAATTATTATCAAGATCTTGTCATTTTCAATTTTAAAACACAGATTAATATATGTCGTACCTTTGTTGAAACCTTGCTAAATCCAATATATGTCTAACCTTGAATACCAAGCTCTAGGAGCTTGCTTCAATCCATATAAATCCTTCTTCAATTTGTAAACCATATCCTGTTGATCTAAAAACTAAAATCCTTTTGGTTGTTCCATGTAGACCTCTTCCTCTAATTCACCATTCAAGAATGCAGACTTAACATCCATCTGATAGACCTTGAAATATTTATGAGTAGAAAACACTAAAAACATTCTGATAGCTTATATTCTTGCCACTGGAGAAAAATTCCCCTAAAAATCTATACCTTCTACTTGTGAATAACCTTTAACACAAGCCTTTCTTTTTTTTTGACTACTTCTCCATTCTCATTCAGCTTGTTTCTAAATATCCACTTTGATCCAATTATGATTTTATCTATTGATCTAGGGACTAATTCCCAAGTTTTATTCTTTTCAATCTTTATAAGTTCTTCTTTCATAGCTTCCATCCAATGATCATCTTTGCATGCTTCACTTATAGTCTTTGGTTCAACCTCATAAAGTAAACACATATTTATCTCACTAGCAACAATAAATCTACTTCTTATCAATACTCCTTTCCTTTTGTCTCCAATAATTTTATTTTCTAAATGGTTTTTCTACACATATTTAGGTGTCTTAGGGGACACCACCAGAGCTTCTTCTTTTTCTAATTCTCCTATTCTTCCATAACTTCTTCAATTCTTACACAATGAGGTTCATCGGATAGATATCCAACAACGTCAATTGAATTCTTCATTACTTCATCAACCTTGAAATTTGTGCTTTCCAAAATATTTCTCAATCTCTTATTGAAATATTTGTAAGCTTTGCTCTTAGTAGAATATCCAAGGAAAATTCCTTCATCATTTCTAACATCAAAATTCCCTAAATTTTCTTCATCTCGTTTGATATATCATTTGCTTCCAAATACCTTGAAATACTTAACAATAGGAATTTTTCCACACCATAGCTCATAGGGGGTCTTAGTACTGTTAGCTCTTACTTTAACTCGATTGAACACATAAACAACAATGTGAATAAATTCTCTCCAATACACTTATGGTAGACTAGCTTCAATAATCATTGATCTAGCTACTTCTTGATTTGTTATGTTCTTTCTTTCAATAACTCCATTCTACTGAGGAGTTCTAAGAGAAAATAATTGTATTTGTATTCCATGAACTTCACAAAACATATTAAACTCATGGAAGGTGAATTCACCACCTTTGTCAGACCTCGAGCATTTTATTCTTAAATTCACTTCATTCTCTAAGAAAAGTAACCCATGTATATCTAGAGTAGTCATCAATCAAAAGCATAAAGTACCCTTCACCTTGTAGACTTCTCACTCTGGTAGCACCAAAAAGATCTATATTAATTAAATCTAGTAGCTTGATAGTAGATTGTTCCTTTGACCTGAAGTTGTTTCTCGCTTGCTTTCCAAACTGACAATTCCTACAAATAGCATTAACAGGCTTTGTAATCCCTGGTAAATCTCATATGGATTGCACCGCATGTATCCTCACCAAGCTATCAAAATTCATATGACACATTCTTTGATGCCATAACCAACTGTCATTAATCTAAGTCATAAAGCAATGTGTATCAACACCCTTAAGCTGATATATATTTCCTTCAGACTTCTTTCCTGCAGCAATCACTATTCTGGATCATTTCCTGATTTCACATCTCTCATCCTCAAATAAAAGATTATATCCTTTACTACACATTTGTCCAACACTCAAGAGATTATGCCTTAAATCCTTAACATAGTAGACATCATCAGTATTATGCTTGCCATCAAAACTTACTGAACCTATCCCACAAATTTTAGCACCAATATCATCTCCAAACATAACTAAGCCTCCATCATATTTTTCATGTTTAAAAAACTTACTCTTATCACCGGTCATGTGATGTGAACAACCACTATTCAGAAACTAGTAGTTATTTTCTCATTTAGCATGTAGGGTAGAGATTACAGTATCTTCATCTTTTTCTTTATCCAAAGAACATTCCTTCACTTGTCTTTCAAATTTAGCAAAAGTAGGTTCATCTTTTATATCCAAGAACAAGCATTCATTGTAATGAAAATCACCATAATCAGATTCTTCATCAGAAATACTAGCATCTGCATTCACATAATATGCTCTGTTTATCTTATTTCCTTTGTTTTATTTTTTAAATCTATGTTTGTTCTTCTTATCTCTTTTCATACATCTGAAAGCATAATGACCTATTCCTCCACAACTAAAGCATTTAAAGGGTAGCTTATCTTCATATTTTTCAGAGCCTTTTTTTATCCTTCTCACAAAGTTAGCTTCTACTTCATCAAGATTCTCTTCATCTGGATCTTTAGCTCTTGTAGCCTTGAAAGCAGCTTTCGATTTGGATATATTTCTCAAATTTGGCTTTCTCATCTCAAGATGTTACAGTTCCCAATAACTAACATTTAGTATAAGTCTTGTAGTCCACATATTCTTCAATAGAAGATACCTTTTCACTATATTCATTAGGGAGAGTTCAAAGAATCTTCTTCACAATCCTGGATTCATCTACTATAGCACCAAGTCCTCACATTCCACCTACCATCTCATCCACTCTCTATACATGGGATTTGATATTTTCATCTTCATACATATGTAGGACCTCAAACTATGCCTCCAAATTCTAAAACTTTGCTTCTTTGACCTTTTCATCTCCTTCATGCATCTTCTCTAGAGCATCCTAGACTTCTTTAGCAATCTTCATATTTTGAACTTTAATCAGCTCAAAATGTGAAAGACTATTCTTCATAATAAACTTTTTCTTATTTTTTCTTCATGCACCTTGATTTCATCAATTGTACTCAAACCATTAGTCAGAGGAGTGTATGCAGTCTTATAAGCTTTCTCAACATCATATCCACAATACTTCAGGTATCCTTCCATTTGTATTTTCTAGATAGCATAATTTGTTCTATCGAACCTAGGACATTCAAAACTAATATTGCTCGCCATCCCAAAACTTTATTAAGTGGTTAAGCTTCTCTCCAAGGAACCAAGCTCTGATACATATTGTTGAACAACACAACTGAGAGGGCGTGTGAATTAGTTTTCACAAAGTTTTATCTTCAAAACTTTCACCTAATACTAAATCAATCATAAATCATTTACTTTGCTAATATGATTAATCATTAAGTGCAAAGGAAAAAATTGAAAAGCATCACATATACACAATAACACCAGATTTACGTGGAAAATCCAATAAAGGAAAAACCACGGTGAGGATTAGATCACAATATAGAGAATATCAAAACCAATTACAAAGGCTCACTACCAAAATAGGATTCAATGTCTGGATCAGAACTCATTGTCCAACAAGGACTAACTACCCAGAGGGCTTATTGCCATAGAATTACAAAGAAGATAGAAGGGATTTGTTACACAAAGAAAAATAATCTCAATGCAACACATATTTCCACCACAATTCACTCAAATACTTGCAGACATGCATGAATGATAGAGTACACCTTCAGATCACCACATTCAGAAACTCGCAATTAGATTTTATATTGATTTGCACCAATTCACATCACATACACATTGATTTGCATCTATCTTGCTTGCATTATTTGCACACCTTTTTCTCCAATATCTCATCCTATATTTATACCATCTTTAACTTTGAAACATATCCAAGGTCGGTCATACACCATTTACATTTACAAATTCAAATCAGTTTGGTGCCAAAACATTCTAGGGTGGAATTAGAATGAGGACAACCCAAACACATGCCTCAACACGCTTCTATAAGCTTTGATAGTAGTGTTAAACACAAGGTCAACCAAACTAGCATAAAAAACATAAAAAAATTAGGCACATACAACCTTATCACAATCCAATCCTTCTATATAAAAAATTCATCTTCAACATGATCATATCAGCTTAACTCCATAAACGCAAGTCGGATCTGTAAGCATTTAAAATTGCAAAATTCATTTGTAACTCTGATCACCTACTATTAATGTTGGCTCTATAATTTTTCATGATTTTTGTTGAGTTACTTTAACATTAATTCATGACATGTGAAAGTATATTCATGTCTTTATTCATTTGGACTTCCACCCAAGCAAACATTAAATTTTAAAAAGAAAAGAAAGAATAAAAGGGATTTCATAGCAGCATAGTTTTCTTATGGATTCATTTATTTTATTCTCAATGCACATAAGCTTTTTTTGATTCATTAAACAAACATGGTAATCCTTTAACATTATTTTGGGGGACATTTTTATTGTTTTTCAGTTTGCATTGAATGCATGATCAGTATATTCATATTGTAAAAAGTTAGATGTTGTTAATAGTTAGGTGTATTTTTTGTTATTAAATTGGACATTAACAATAACTAATAATAAATCATTTGTTTGTTGATGAGGGATAATCATCAATTAGTTGTATGGTTGTAATGTGGTAAAGGGAGGTCCCATCAAACCTTGTTTCAATTAGCCTTCATCATGATCTTTATTTCAATTTGGAATTTATAATTTGTCTTTAATCAAACAAGTGTTGTATAATGATTAGTCTTTGTTATTATAATGTAATTAGAACTAAACTTGGTAGTAATTATTAGTTAATTTATTAATAAATGTTGATTGTTTTAATTAATTAGTTGTGAAATTTATAGTACAAATTTGAGAGAAATTAAATTTTAGCAATTAATGTTAGATTCAAAAGACTTATATAAACAAGTAATACAAAAGGGAGTAATAAATAGAGATGGAGAAAAATCATAACTAGGATAATTAAGATAGATAAAAATTGAAAATAATTAAGATATCAATCTTTTCACATGACTTCAAACCTCATTTTTTTCCTTGTCTAGAATGCCTCTTATTTCTATAGATTTAAAACTCAAGTAAAATTTCCATATAACAAAACAAAACCATCACAAAATTCTATAATTTTTATCTATATATGTGGTGGTTTACAATGACTATAGTGTCACCATTCACTAGAGTGCATAAATTCCCTCGTAAATATAAAACCCTAGCACACTTTTAGGGTAGGGCCCCCACCTCCTTATAATAGCTATAGATAGGGGGATTGAGATTAGTTGGTCCCATCTCCTTGGCCTCCTCTCCCTATTAGCCCTCAACCCCCACTACATAATGGTCTCTAAAGTCAAGTGTTATCAATTTTCCAACCCCTCCCCGCCAATTGACTATAGAAAGGTATCGTTGTGGAACTTTACGATATATTCCCCTTTCTAACCAAGAATCAAGGTGTTTGGACATTTTTTTATATTGTACAATAGGCTAACTTAGAACCTCAATGACTATAATATGCATAACTTGCACATATAAGCACTACATTAAACATTACATTTGCAAATAAAAATATTTCTCTAAGGTTGGACCATATTCCCAATAAAGTATAATTGATAGTAATTAGTTAAACGACTAGAAATTATTGATTGGTATACCATTTCATAGTTATTTTATGAAAATTAAGCTCAAGAAAAATGTGACTAGAGAATGCCCTTATAGATATGTATACAAAATGAGGTAAGATATGGAATGCAATTTGGATTTTTGATGGAATGGTTGTGCAACATTAGGTACATTACAAAATTCAATAATTAAAGGTTATGCTCACCAAAGAAAAAAGTAGGACTATTTTTCAAGAGACAACAAGAAAAAAATGACTCAAAATCTCCTCCCTCCTTCAAAATCATTTTCATTTAAGAGATCTATTTGGAAAAAAAAAATCAAGATGGAATTTACAATCCATATAGTAATAGTGGGAGGATGATTTCCTTAAGCAATAAAATTTAAGTTGTCTTCTTTATTCATGAAATTTCACTCATTGTAAAGAAAGCATTACCTAAAAGAACTTTGTGGAATGGTGTACCATGGTAAATTTACATACACACTAATAATTATCTAACTTGAAAATAAAAATTAACTTGGTCAATCACATTATCTCAACATAGAATCTATAGTAGAAATTGCCACTTTCCATCACATATTCTAAAAGGATGCTAAAATATTAAAATTTAGGGGAAGTAGCATGAAACCAAAGCTTAATCTATCACATTTAATTCAAATTTTTTGAGGTTTTAAACTTAAACCTATTATTCATTTAACCTAAAATGGTTTGAATGTGTGAATAGGAAATCAGTGATCAAATGAACTCAAACAATAGGAAATCAGACAAACCCAGTTCAAATGATCAACAAGTTTTAATCTCAATAGAGTGTATGTGCAATTCAACATGAAAGAAATAATAAGAATGTAAATCAAATCAATTAATTTACTTTACCTCCATCGAAAATACCTATCCTTGCTCCATTTTAAAGTGTAAGAATTATTTTATTTAGTATGATATGTGGATTTCTCAAAAAACCTTAGCATAACCTTGTTAAGAAAAAGCATGATGAATAATGAGTATAGTTTGGTTGTTGATTTAAGGAGATTGAATGATCAAAAGATGTATGATTTATAGGTTTCGGAATATTAGGTCAATGGTGTGAGATGTGAAATGTGATCAATGGATGAGGATTGATGAGAGATTAGAAGGATCATTTATGAGGTTGCATGGAGAGATGAAGAGTGAAGTTTAGTTCACTCAATAAATATAGCTTTGTAAGAATAAAGTTAGAAAATTATATAATTAGCAAATAAATAAAATAATAACTTTATTTATTTTAGAGGATGGTGCAAACTAAATAAATTAAAATAATTTATTTAATTTTGAAGAAATAATTAGCTAATTAAATAATTAACATTTAATTAATTAAGGAGATGGAAGAATAGTTGAGAATCAATTAAATAATTAAAATAATTATTTAGTTAAAGTGGATGAGGGAAAATGATTAATTAATTAAATAAATTATATTTTTAAAGGTGATGAGAGAAAATGATTAATGTGGGAAATGGGTTAGTTTAATCAAATAATTGAAAATTATTTAATTAATAGTGATGAAAGGGATGATGAGTGATGATAACTAGAAATGGTGAGTTTAGAAGAATGTGTTAGACATTTTTAGGTGTCTATATTTTGCCCCTCTTTGAGACAATGTACACAATTGCATTATTTCAAAGACATGTTGATATGGAAATATTTGGTGATAAGATTCCCCACTGTGCCCCAACAAACAAAGGAATGATGGTTGGGTTGTAGGTTGCCCCCTCCCCCTCGAGAGATTGGCCATAAAACAATAGAATTTCACGCCAGGCTCACAACAAGTAATTAGGTTAGTTTGGTGAAGAAATAGATCGGGAAAGGTAGGGTATGATGAAAATGGAATGAGGGAGGGTGATATGGGGTGAATCTAGGGCTCAATTGTTTATTTATAGGTCTCGAGATATCATTTTTAACTCATTTGCACACTCAGAGTTAAGAGATTTTAGAGCCCCTAGAGATATTTTAGCACAAAGTTGTAGAGATGGTTGGATTTCCATGTGTTGTTCACCGATGAGATCAAGTTCGACAATACCAAAGGCTAGTTAGAGAACCTCAAACAATATGTTTATATCCCTTAGGCCTTTAGGTATCAATTTGAGTGCATTAATTGTTAGGTGAAACTAGGAAATCAAAAGCGTCGAAGTATGGATTAGTGCATCTAAAACTCAATGTGAAGCTTTTGATATGTGACGTGTGATGCTTTTGATGGTGTTCGCTTGCATTTGATAGTGTGCAATACCTTTGAAATTTTAGTTCACATTTGGTTTGGATAAAGTGGTGCCTTTGAAAAAAGGCTTCGCATTTTATTTTGGTTAAGTGATGCCTTTGAAAAAAATATTGCATTTGATTTGGTAGTTCAATGCTTTTTATTTTTAAGGTTGCATATGATTGTGCAAGTTCACATTTGACTATAAAAATCACATTTGAAAATAAAGGCTAGTGAACTTAGTATTTTTTTGGTTTTTGACAAATTGACGTTGTGTGCACTATGTTTGCAAGTTATTTTAGATCATATTATTTCAACATAATGGCATCCTACGTGTTGTAGTACATTGACCATCTGATTGATTTGGATTGAGATTTTCAAAGAGTTATCACTTTGTTTCATGCCACTTACATGCTTGATATTAGAGAACATAAGGAAATAAGGACCACCCTCATAGAGAGGTTACATAGTGAGAGATCGGTATTTGTATTTCTAATTGGAGAGGCTACAATTACCCTCAAGGATGTATGGAGGATATTAAGAATCCCCATTCATGGTGCCTAAGTTGTATATGATACCGAAACTAGTAAGGAGGTGTTGGAGAGAATTTTCCATAATGATGATCTTTACATTAAGGATGGTGAGATGGATCTTATATGAGTGATAGAGAGATATGATGATCCCCCATTGGTGCTAGGAGGTTTTATTTTCGGGGTCATTATTCTAGATCACTAGTCGTGGGGATGTTTTAAATGTATGGGGATGCATCCTAGAGAGGATTTTCAAATATGGTGTTTTGTAATCTTGGGGGCCATGTGTATTGGCTCACTTATATCATGATATGCACTAGGTTATGTGTCGTCATGCTACCAGCTTATCTAGTTGTGTGACTTTTCTACATTTTGGGGTGTGGGAACATATCACCATCACTCTTCCAATGGGATATGTTCCACACCAGATTGGATTTCCTTATGTATATTCCTATGATGTTGCATCAACATAGCATCGCTTAGGTGATCTAGATTATTGGAGGTGATGCATAAATGATATGGATTTTTTTTTTTTGGAAGCCATAGATTCTTCATGGGGTATGGGATGACAATGCTAGGCATATTCCTTTCTACAAACAGACATGATGGTTGACTGGGTGCACACCCTATATCATTGAGAAATATTTTCTAGATAGAGTGAGATAACAGTTTGGGGAGGCTTAGGAGACTCCTATGGATTTATCCATGTTTTCTCACATGTAGTGAGAAATTGGAGACTAGGGGGTGATGATTGTCCCAGAGATAGTAATTGGAGAGTTCCATGTACTTTTTCTCATTTATTGGGAATGGACTAAAATATTTGAGGATGTGGGGACTACCCCCAATTATGATCTATGGTGAGCAGTACATCGACTTTTTAGATTTTTCACATCCAAATGGTGGGCTATGAGGAGAGAAAGATAGGTTCTCAAGGTAGCTAGGGCTCAAAGGGTGAGGCACCAAATGGAGGGAATTGATGGAGAGGGTGGAGGTGGACCTAATAAGGGATCTAAGGTGGGGGAGAGAGGATATGATGACTAGAGAGGTGAGGATTGAGGAGATGAGGGTCTATGAAGAGAGGATCATGGGGGGGGAGAGGATTATGGATAGAGGGGAGGGGAGGATGATGATATGGATGTGTATCTTAGATTTTCAATATAAGAGTAGTACTAGTCCCACAAGGAGTGATATAGTTACAGGGTGGAGAGGGACAACCTCTTATTTCACCTAGTACAATGGTCAATAGAGAGAGACACCAAGGTAGCTTAGTGATAGTGGGCTAAGACATTGTTGGCACAGGTGACAACTAAGAGGGACATGAAGAGGGCATGATGTCAATAGCTGGAGGTGATAGTGGGGATGGAGAAGGAGTAGTATCTATGGAGAAATGTGTGGAGGACATGAGGAGATTGACACAAGAGACTACTTAATATAATACATTTAATGCGGTAGTGGTTCCACCAAGGAGGAGGACACCTAGCTTTTCATCAAAAAGTAGGGCAAGATCGTCGTGATCGATAAGATCAAAGGGAATATCAAATGGAGTTTTAGTGGGAGGGACACCATTGGTTCCATCACATTAAATGAACCCAACAACACAAGATCTAGGGGCTCAGTAGGCAACACAGTAGCCCGTGTTCCTCATCATCCACCATCTCCTACTCAAGATGAGGGTGGAGGGAGTTCTATGTAGATATGCCTTTGTATATATGATTGTACAAATATTTTTAATGTAGACACACATTTTTGTTATGCCTTCAAATGGATGTATATGTATATTCATGGCTCTTAGTAGCCCTTGTACATGCATTTGTATATATGAATGATGTATCATGACACATTTTTTGATGTATATATTAGATGATATTTTGTTATGGATATGATGTGATGCATATGTGTAATTATTTTATTTGCATGTGATGGATATCTATATCATTTGATGTATGCATATAATGATTTTTTCTCTCCATCTCGGGTCACTTTCTATCATATTTCCATGACCTTCCTACCAATACATGGCATGCATCCATTGGATAACATCACACACAAATTTCAACCCTACAAATCTTTCCTATTAAAAACTTGATTAAACACCTATTATCAATAATAACTTCATTTCATTTCTTAAACTGAGAAGCATGATAAGGATAAGAATGGTTTTCACATAGTAGGCCTATTTTCTATACTATTTCATTGGAAACCATATTTTCACAACTTCCACCATCAATAATAAGTTTCTCTACCTTTCCACTTAAAGTGCAGGGTATGTGTAGGATCATGATGGGCCAAAAAGTGGCAATGGGAAAAAATTACATTTTGAATCGACTCAAAAACGCAAAAATTCTCGAGTTGACCTTTTTTAGACTTGGGTGCTAGTACATTGCTCCAAATTAATGCCCAAACCAAGATTTACAAATCGGATACCCGATTTGAATTGGATATCCAATTTGAGTTGCGTATAAATAAAAAAACAGGGGCCTTTTAAAATCATTTTAAACATTTTGAAGAGTTCAAGAGATGGGCACACACGAAGAACTTCGATATCAGACATCCGATTTGAATGATAAGTTTTTGGATTTTTTTTGTTTTAATCAATTTTTCAATTAGATTTGTATAATTTTAAGTAGTTTTATGGATTTTTTTTTAAAGTAGGGTTTTTTATTTATTTTTATTAAAAACTAGAGTTTACAATGGATTTTTATCAAAAAATAATGCTTTTCATGGATTTTGATTAAAAACTAGTATTGTTGATGTATTTTTATCAAAAACTAGAGCTTTTTATGGATTTTAATTAAAAAGTAGGTTTTTTTTTTCAATTTAAAACTAGGGATTTTTTACAATAATTTCATTTATATTGTGTAATTTCAATTAGATTAATTATTTTTTAACTTTAATCAGGTATTATGGTTGAGAATGAAAATGCACAAATGCGAAATGCTCCACCACCTTTGCAGCCACCAATTGAAGACTTAATTGGTGAAAAATTGGAGCAATTGAGGGGAATTTGTGAAGTTTATAAGACAATCCCTCGATTATCCGAGATGACAAACACATTGAAGGAAATAAGTAAAAATATAGAAACCCTCTCCACCCAACATAATGTCTTTCATTCATAGTGAGAAGACATGAGGGAATATTATGCATGTGGATTTTCTTACGATGATGTGAAAGATATCCAAATAGCCTCTTTATTCGTTAACCCCCGCACCAGTTTGCCAGTTAATAATAAACCAAAAAAATTTATAAAATGGTGCACAGAAAGGGACATTGTAGATAAATTTTGGGATCGTTGGTGTATGGTTTTTGATAAACCACCGAACAACAATTTTGATATACCATTTTACTTTATTAAAAAATTATATGTTGAGTTTGTGTTAGGGCATCGTGTCAATTACTTTGACATTAAACCCTTCCAGGGTGTCAGTGGAGGTATGCCCCAGGATAGACCAGGGGAAAATTAGAGTAGTCCCACACCTATATGTTCCCCCTCCCCTTCCTCTGCCACCTCTAGTATATCATCTAGATATTATCCAGGGTGCAACCACACAGACTATTCAAGCTATTCACTCTTTGAGTGGTCATTTGGTTTTGCATGCTTCTACAGTAGCTCTGCCACATTCTGGTGATATTGGCGATGGCTTGAGTGTTGTTGCATCATCCTCCTTAGGTCCACATATTTGTGTGCCACATACTTGCACTATGTTGCACTAGATATGCTTGGGTCCTCTTGTACAACTCATTGAGCATCCATCGGACACTTCTGATTATGAACCCCATGATGTGGACATTATAGATCACACACAGGGGAGTGGAGCACACCCTATAGAGTCCTCTCCTACTAGAGAGGGGGACGTTGGAATAGTGACACATGTAAGATTTAAGTTCTAAATTCATAACTTGCATTTGTTTTTAAATGAATATTAATAAGAGATAGTATCAAGTACTAATATTTATTTATATGGTCTATTTAATAGTTGATGTCTGAGGAGGAGCTCACACAGGTGACTAATAGCACCCTTAGGGCCATTTCATTTTGCCTCGACATGCACACAGTATATATTTTCGCACTCACTTGTTTACATTTTTTTATCATATAATTGCTTATCATTTGAATTGTCATTAATGAAATTATATAATAACTTATATTTTTATCTTATTTTCCTCTTGTTTGAAATACCTAGTGCGAGCGAGGTGCAACCTTGTCCAGAATCTGGAGGCGCAAAGTTGTTGGGAAATTATGCCTCAACGTTCTGGCTTGTTCCCTTTAGACTTGGCATTTTCCTTCATGTTCTGACATTTACCGCGGCATTCTAGCTTGGTCTTGCCAATGTCTATCTGCAATTACCACCTTACTACGCATGGTGAGTTCACTCATCGTAGTAGTGCAGTAAGGCTGCCTGCAGCCTGCGTTGGTGGTTACTACCTTACCGCGCACGATGAGTTCTCTCACCACCGTGGCGCAGTAAGGTCACCAATGACCTAGCTCAGCAATTACCCCCTTATCGCTGGCAATGGTCCCTCTCACCGCGGTGTTCATGGTGAGACCACCTGTGGTGGACTCGATGGTTACTGCCATACTGCAGGCAGTGGTTCCTCTCACCGCAGTGTCTGCGGTGAGACCGCCAGCGGTGGGCTCGGCGGTTAGCACCATACCGTGGGTGGTGGGTCCTCTCACCGTAGTGACCGCGATGAGACCGCTAGTGGTTGGATTGGCGGTTATCGCCACATAGTAGGAAGGTTTTGGAAGGTTGGTGGTAGCATGGTGGATATGGCGATCAACGTAGGTTGTTAACACCTTACCGTGGGGTGGCCAAATGAGCTCGGCAGTAGCGCGGGATGGCTAAGGGTGAGCTCAGGCATGGTCACTGCCATACCATGAGGCGACTCAGATAGGGTTGTGATAGTGCAGTGGAGTCAGGGTGCAAGCCCAGAAGGCTTACCGCCATACCGTGAGGTGATTTTGTCAGGGAAATGGTAGCGAGGTAGAAGGCAGGGTGAGCTCAGGCGATTTCACCATTGTACCGCAGCTAGGTCATGTGGGCTTGGCGATAACGCAGTAGGAGCTCGAGTGAGCTCGAAACTCAGTTGACCGAGTTGGACTAGTTTGACCAACTGTCAGTGTAGTCATAGAGAAATGAGATGGTGACATGTGGAAGTTCTTTGAGATCCCATTGGCCGAAGCTTTATTCTCTTATGTGCAATTGGGTTGCATGATTATAGCAAGGTTGAAGGATATGTTTGAGACCAATTTAATGTTGCGCGGATCGATGCTTATGGATTAAACGGTGCACGTTATCATAAATGGAATGCTTGCGGGTGGATAATTTACTATCCTAATGAACATTGTTGGCAGGGATGGGTTGAACAGATACGCACATGGTATATGTATTCTGGTGTGTAGATCGATAAGAATGATGAGTGATAACAGAGAGAGGTTGAGAGTGTTCGAGCGGTTCAACCGTGAAAACTTAGACTCTCAGATCTGTTAAGATGTGAACATGATAGGCCAATGGGTTGGGCTAGCCATGAGGCTGGCTGTGACAATATTTTATGAGGAGTTGAAGGGAATCTACATAGTATGTCATGGAGGAAATTGTAACTGTGTGAAGATTTTGGTTTGTTGTTGCCTGTATTCTCTAGATGAACAAGATGTAATCTCCTGAAGAGCATAGCTCTGGTTTTGTATTGCAACTGTTTTAGTTACTGAATAATACATGTGAGTTTAATGTTTTGGAGGGTGGGGTTTTTTACCCGAAAGGGTTTTCCCTACATAAATCTGTGTGTTCATTGTTTTGTCTTTCATGGTTGTCTGATTCAGTTTCTTTAATCTATACTTGTGTTGAATCTATTATAAGTTAAGCATTTACTTTTCTCAGAGGATCAATGGGGGATCAATTGTGCCTGCTTCCGCTTTATGGCATAGTTTTTTGTGTCTTTAAAGTGATAAAAATCAAAATCACGAAGCCACTATTGTCTTAGACGTGTTCTATGATGACAGAACTGACTCCATATCCCCAACAAGTGGTATCAGAGTTGGTTGAAGGAGGTTGAGGCTTGATGATACCAACAAGTGGTGTCAAATCCTTCTCTTAGTTACTAAAGTTCTGGGTATTTCTCCTGTGATGATTTCTTAGCCTGGCAAGCTTGATAAAATCAAGAGAAATCGGTTGGTGATTGATCCTTCGATGAGTGGAAGTTTTTGCTTCTTTGATTCAACACATAGTTTTGAAAGACACTATATTTTCCTAGAGTTGATCTTATTGTGGCAATATGGTCTAAGGCTCCTGGCTTCCAACAAATGTTCTTGATGCAAAGGGCATGAGATGTGCTTCTGGTTGTGTTGCAGTGGTACATGGTTTCATACTGCGTGTATGTGTGAGAGGCTCCCTGGCGGTATGAAGTTGCTTGTGTTGTTGTTCAGCCATGAAGCTTTGGTCCTTGTGCTAGGTATTATGACTTAGCACTGAAGGTTGTTTCTTTGTTGCTCTGATTGCATGGAGGCTATGAAGTTGATCCTACTGGTTTGCAACTTCTAAATAGTCTAGCTCTCTCATATGCTTGTGCATGACTGTGGTTTTTTGAATTGGTTTGGAATGGACCTGTTGTTCCTATTTACCTATATCTTGCACTCGCATGGCTCAGATTCATGTCTTTGTCTCTAGAGGTTTTTTGTAGTTTCTTCCTAAAAAATCATATCATGCATATTCATGTTTTTCATTGTTCTAGTTAACCGCGATGGTTGTGTGCAGACTCCTGAGTCATCCAGATGAGTAGTGAATATGGAGATGCATGGATATTTTATAAACACTATGGTTTTGCAGGTTTTGCACGGTCAAGTAAAACTTGTGGCTTGTGGAGTTGTTGTTCTGCTATTTTCTAGATCCTAGTTTCTGGGGTGTGACTGGATGCGATAGCTGCAATTCAACATGGTTTGAGGAGGTGTGATTTCTTCTCTGCATTGGAATGTTGGTATGTGTAGACATCAAAAATTGGTCTAGGCCAGAGAGTACACATTCGACATAATTTTCTATAATCCGTGGTCTTGATTAAATAATGTTAATTATTTAATTACCTTTTCTAACACATATTTCTTCTATTAATTAAATACCCCTTTTTAGTTAATTCATTAATTCATTATAGCCCTTTATTCAACTTGATTAATTAAATAAATCATATTTATTTAAGCATGCCGCTAACTAATTAATTCTTCTTTCTTAATTAAATATTTATTATTTAATTATTCATTTAACCCCCTTTATCATACTTTTTCAACTATAATTAAATATCTTTATTTAATTATTCATTTAACCCCCTTTATCTATGATTAAATATTTATTATTTAATTATTCAATTTATTCTTTTCAATAGTCAAATTAAATAAATTATCTTTATTTATTTAATTAAAGTCTCTCATTTTCTAATGTTGAATTAAATTAACATTTAATTCATATTTATTAATTATTTATGTCACATTCTTCTATCATTCAGTTATCTAATCATTCACTCACCTTCTGATTCGAGATCTATTTTTAGTTCACCAGTTATCTCTGGATTCAACACCTGTTTATCTCTACGAGAAGACTCTTTGTCACAACTAGTTGATTAAATAGTTCTAACTCTTGTTTGCATTTGAATGCATTATTCTTCAAGTTCTAACTTTTTCTTTGACATACAAAGTCTATTTCTTCTATTTTCGAAGACTCTTAACTGAAGATTAGGATCTTGAACTTGTGTTCTAACTCACATTCTAACTTAGTATTTATCCTGCAATCTTTCCTAACTCATGTTCTAACTCATGTTCTATCTGAGACAGAACTCACATCGCATGGAATTCATCAATTTCATCTGTTGATCTCTCTTTCAATCTAAGCCAATCGTTCAAAAACCCAAAATCCATAAAATGGCCTGTCGTTATCATTATTCCTCCTCCCAAAATCATACACTTTTGAGAAGAATCTTATCTTCGATATTTTGGTTAGACATTCAACGAAGTTATGCTTGCATTCAAACACAAAAATCTAAGGGCAAGAATATTGAAAAGGAAAAATGGAGAAGAACAATCAAGATAATTCGAAGGAGTGAACGCATATTCAGTGAGAGTTTTCCATTAATTTGTTTAGTTTATTATGTTTACTTATTTGTCCTTTGTTGTTTGGTTTAGATTAATATTATTTAGATTAGGATTAACCTCATTTATTCTAGTTGCAGATTATCTCTTATTCACAGATCTTTACTCTATGTTACATTTGGTGAACCCAATGTGAACATGCTTCAAAATTCGCACATCTTTTCGTCATTCTATTTTTCCGTTTTTCTTTTTTTTGCAAATTTTTCATACGGCGCACCGCATCTGTGGCTCCAAAAGCCACATCTAGCTGGTAAATATTTTTCAATTTTTAATTGACTTTCATACATCTGTGTTTTCTTTTATCGATTTTGTGTGATTTTCATTTTTTTTTCTAATGTTTGTTTTAGTTGTGTTTGCAGGGAATAACGTAGTGTTTACAGGACGAAGCATAGAAGACAGTAAAAACCAAAGACAATATTTTTTGCAAGATGAAAGCTGAAGACAAGAACAATGAACTACTAATCAATTTGCATGCAGGACCTAATGCCTTTGTGTTTATTTATTTAGCAAGCTTTCTGTTTGGTAGATAGATAATTATCATTTGGAATAAAAGAATCATTGTCTGCTTTGTTTGGTGTGTTGCACATATTTGTCACCCTTATGATTTAGTAAATCAGAGTATCCTCTCCCCTTGCGTAGTCATGCGATCCTAGGTGTAAGAGAAACGATTACTGACTCTAGAACTTGGGCCTATCTTGGTGGGAAAAATTACTCACCCCAAGATGACTCAGACCGGTAACACGCTAAAGCCAAGCGACTTCCACCTGGTATATAAAAATGGATTTCTGGAGAAAGCCCAGAAATCACGCTCACTATTCTGATGAGATGGACAGAAATGGACTCTCACCAAAGTTGGATAGTGCTCCACAAACAGAATGCCCTTATTAAACACCTTGTTGTAGATTTACCAAAATCCTACCTACTTGTTGGCGCACCAGGGTCGGCCCTGTGAAGCCATCTTACATTCTTACGGTTTATGTGTGGAAATGAGATGTATGACATGGGAGTTTCATGGGTACAGTAGCTTGGTTGCCCCGTATAAGTTGGTGTCATGGAGGGGAGCTAGTGGGGTCAAACTACTAGTCATTTGCCATAAATATGCATAGCTGGAGAAATCCAAGTAAGAATTCAACAAGTATTGTCCAAAAATCCTAGGTTGTAAATGTTTCTCGAGTCTTAACAATTCTATCATCACAAACTGAAAATACATTGATTGTTGTGTTTTTTTCTACTATGTTCATCAAAAATCTTGATCAACCAACGAATTCAGTCAAAATAACTTTTTGGAAAATTTCAACTGTCAAAAAATTGAGTCGCAACTATCAGTTTTAACACCGCACTTGTCTTAGTGAGCCGCATTTGTTATGGGAAAAGCCACATGTGTCTGTCAAAAAAATTCATCATTCACGGTCTGGATATTACGAGCCGCAACTGTCATATTTTGAGTCGCATGTGTGCATGCAAGTTGCATTTTCCAATCATCAAGCTGCAAGCATCTGTCAAAAAATTTAGGTTTACAGAGTCCATATTTCAAACCGCATGCGTCTTTCAAAACTGCATTTGTCATAGAAAAAACCGCAACTATTAGAAAACCGCATGCGTATTGAAAAACCACATCTGTCATAAACAAAATTGCATCTGTCAAAAAGTACAAACTTTTTAAGTGTTTGAAACAATGTTTTAGTCAAAACACCGCATGCACAATTATAAACTGCATCTATCAAAATCTGAACCGCAACTGTTAGGTGAACCGCATTTGACTATCAACACAAAACTTCGAAAAAACCGCAAACTGAGTCTGAAACATCATTGTCACACTTTTCTTCTGGTTCTTAAGATAAACCTTGGACAGAAACTGATAATTTTTTCTCAGAAACCTTGCATCATTAGGTATCATATACGTCTTAGTCATAGTAAACGTCGTAGTCATAGTCATCCTAAGTTGCATGCATATAAATACTTCCTAGGAAATTGTATATCACAAAATAGATAACTTTCCTCGTCATTGGAAACATTCATGTTCCGATTTGTCACAATCATTGAACCTAGTCACTTTAGTCCCATTTGGTGGATCTTTTCAGCTCAACAGTCTAGTTTGGAAAATTCACCTTGTCAACTATCTTTGTCCTACAAATTAGGTTCCTTGGTCAAATACAAATCATTGCATGCATTTATTCCATAGGTGGTAGGTTATACCCATCTTAGACTCATTTATCATCATAGTCTACTCGAGATTTTGTATATTTTCCATCCTATCATACGTCATTTTAGTATACGTCTTTTTAGAAATCATTTTAGCAACATCATTTATTGTCAAGAAAATCCAAAAACATAGAAATAGGACATATTAGGTTTTAGACGTAGTCTACATTACCCCTTTTTGAGCAAATTTTTCATGGTCAAAACAAGCTCTAAAGAGAAACATAAATCAATGTCCAACCCAACAAATTCATCAATCCATTTGGAAATCAACCATCAGGAAGTGAAAGACCACACAAACCTTTGCTTGAAAAACACGTCACTAGGGACACACATGGACAAATTTATATAGAAGACATAGACACCGCTGTACAAGATCCTAAGTTTGCATCCTTTATGGATGAGTGTTTGGAAAATGATCCCCAATTCTATCTAGCAAATTTGCTAGTAGAAGGTGCCACACTACCACCAGGATTTGATATTCATACTTTGAAAATATAGTCTACTCAACCAACGCAAACAGTGACATCAAGTGTTTCTATTCCCCAAATTACTGCAGAAATTCCAACTGGCATACCAACTCAAACATCATCAATTGTAAACACAACCCCTTTCAACATAACACAAGGTTTATAATTTATTGCGGGGGCAACTTCCTCCAACCCCTTTGGCACCAACACGATTGGTAAGAGATCCAAAGTTGGCAGGAATATTCCTATACCAGATCAGACCATTCAGACAAGAAATATTCCTATACCAAATCAGACCATTCAAACATGAAATATTCCTATACCAAATCAAACCATTCAAATAGAAAATATTCCTATACCAAATCAGAACATTCTAACGGGATATATTCCCTCGCCAAATCACAACCCGTCACAGAACTTGGCATATCAGAACACCTACATTGATCCAAACAATGCAAACACCATACCCTTGACACAAGTAGATGTCCTTCAAAACCAAATGCAAACTCTTCAACAACAGATGGACAACATGTCTATGTCAGGCAAACAAACTATCTCAGCACAAGACCTATGTCCATGTCCGTTTGACAAAGCGCTTTATATGACTCCTTTCCGCCATGGATACATTATACTTATTTTGCCTAAGTATAATGGGAGAAATAATCCTTTGGAACACATTAGAGAATTTTCAACGGCATGCATGGACATATCATATGACCCCACATACTTGATGAGACTATTTCCACGAACCCTTATCGGGATAGGACTAGAATGGTTTTCTAAATTACAGTATGGCATACGATCCTGGGGTGAATTAGGTGAGAATTTTGTCGAACATTTTTACTTTAACATAGACAATGAAGTAACAATAGCAACCTTGTGCCACACAACACAAGAAGACAATGAAACTTTCACCACTTTCTTTCAGAGATGGGGAAGTCTAGCTAGCAGATGTCTAGTTGAAATACCGGAAAACAAAAGGTCACGATATTGTTAGAAAACATCAATCCAAAACTGAAAAGTGACTTAAGGGTACACTGTTTCACTTCATTCCTAGACTTGGTACAAAAGGGCATCATCCTTGAAAAATTCCTTATAGACAAAGGAGAAATTAAGGTACCAGGCAGAAATTCGGTTGTCCAACATCAGAATGCACCAAACGATAGAAACAAATTCTGGTCTAGAAATAAAAATGTTACAAATGATGGCATTGTTGATGTTAAAAACATACATACGGGACCAGTTATCACCCTTAGAGGTTACAATTCCAATCAAGACATGATGAATAGTCTAGATCAAATAGCCAATTATGTCCAAAGTTCACAACAACAAAGACCACAAAGGAGATTTCCTACACGTGAATTTACACCTTTAGGACAACCAATCGAGATGATTTTTAAAGAATTGATTAAACATAATCTCATCAAACCTTTGGAACCAAGAGAATATGATCCTGGACAATTTAAACCTTCATGGTGGGAGGACAATTCCTATTGTGACTATCATCGAATGAAAGGACACAACCTACAACAATGTCGCCGATTGAAGAATATTATACAAGACTTTGTTGAAAATGGAACCATAGAGGTCGGTGGGCAGAAAAATACCAAGAACAGTGATCATAAGGTCTTCAAAAACCTGTTATATGACCATACGAAAGGAAAAGCCTCCAATTTGGGAACCAAGAATAATTCATCAACCAATTATACCAATGCCAAGTATGACTATGGTAAAGGAACGATCATAAATCACCTCTGAGCCGTAAATGAGAACGTTAATACCATCATCATTAAGAAGCATCCAGAATGTAATGTAAACACACGCAGAACTAAGATTACTATTCCAGGTCCTTCTTCTAAGCCACCTATGCAAACTTCCAAGTTTAAGTACAACCTCTTAGATCAATTGAGTAAAACCCCCGCACAAATATCTATCTTGGAATTGTTGACTTTATCACTTGAGCATCAAGACATTCTTGACAAAGCTCTACAGAGAATGATAGTTCCTACAGACTTAGATGTCAATCATTTCGAGGAAATGGTGGGATATTTAACCAACTCACATCATGCCACATTTTCCCAACAAGATTATTCAACCAAAAATTCTGATCTTTATGACCCCTTACATCTTGAAGTCTTAGTCCATCAAACCAAAGTCAGACGAGTCTTGGTAGATAGAGGAGTAGGTTTGAACCTATGTACCCTAAAATTGGTTAAGGCATTAGGATTCTCAGAAGACTGTGTAGACACCTCTAAGAGTATAGTCATCAAGGCTTATGATGATGAGGAAAGATCATCCAAAGGATTTGTCACACTCCCTATCAGAATTAGCCCAGCAATCATGAACACCAACTTCCAAGTCTTGGATCTCACTCTTCCATACAACTTGTTGTTAGGTAGACCTTGGATACACACAATGAAATTTGTACCTTCAACATATCACCAATGTCTTAAGTTCTCGTATAATGGCACAGAGATCATGATTGATGGTGATCCAAATCCTTTTCAATATTGTACAAGCCTAAGAGAAATTCCATGACGACAAGTACCAGTTAACCAAGAAGCTTCATCATCCACTTTATCCCTATATGTTGACCCATCACATCTTACTAAGTCCATTTCATTCAAACCACCATCATCCACTCCTAAGCTCAAGATCCAAGACAAGGTTTGTGGCGAATATCATATAAAGGCATCATACTGTGTCAGTCAACTGATTCCACCTAAGGCATATGGATTACCCATGGCAGATAGAAGATAGTCAGTAGTCACATTTCATATTCCCCCTACAATGACATTAACCAAATGGGGAGAGTTAAGTGAAGAAATTATGGATCAAGGTGATATTAACTCCTGGTTGTATCAAGAAGACAATGAATACCCCTTGTCGTCTATTCAAATACCTAAGGACCAATATGCAAAAGGCTTTAAGATAATGCAAAATGAAGGCTATGAGGGAACAGTGGGTTAGGACTACATCAAAATGGAAGAACAGAACCGATCACTGTCTCACCATGATCGAAATACCTAGGGCTAGGGTTTCAACCACTTAGAATTGGGCTTCCTAGTACTTCATCACCATTTCAAAAGGAAGTGAGTGCTTGCACAAACATCGAGATATCTCATGAACCACTTCCCCCAGTTTACGACAAACCCCCAATTTACGATGAATCCCTTGAATAAAGCGATTGTGAATGGGATTCCATTTCCTCTACCTATACCATGAACATAGATGCTCTATTTGGAGAATTGGACCTAAAGATAAAACCTGTACCAAAACCATCTAGTCCCCATCATAGGAAACACTTGTCCAAAGAAGAATGGAAAAAGAACTATTATTGGGAAACCCTTGATCATGCATCTTGGGCACTTGACAAACCATCTTCTGATGATTCAGCCCTTGCAATAGTCCCACATTAGATTTTACCTACCCCTAGGAAGAAGAACAAGGAGTTAGTCCAAAACTTCTATGACCATGTCAACCATTCTTTACTCACCTTGTCAACAGCTACCTTTAAAAACTCCGATGATGACATGCCCCTTATGTATCCCGAACTTATCGACTAGGATCAACAAGGTACACCTATCATAGATACATTTGAGAATGATGAAGAAATTGTTGAGTTCATGGGACTTAGAGAAGGCATACCATGAGGGGATCATAAAGTTGGTTTTACCATAGACTTGGATGACAAAGCATATTTTGGGGAGTCTATTTACACCTCTAGTCGCAAAAATGAGAATAAAAAGAAAAAAGACAATGAAAAGAAAAATGATGAGTCCCTAGTGAAAACCAAAAGGTGCCTTTGGACAAAGAAACAGTCAAAATAAAGGATGTATCCAAGGGCGAAAACCTCTCAGAAGCACCCAAGGATAGAGGTTTAAATATTCTCCCCATTGAACAAGAAAAGTCACTGATGCTAGTAGAAGATTCTGTTGAAGTCAACATAGGTACATAACAGAATCCTTAGATGGTATATCTTGCATCTTCTTTAACAGAGACAAAAAAACCTGAGTTTAAGGACTCCTTCACAAAGAGATAGATAAACTTTGCATGGTTGTATGTTGACATGCATGGGTTGGATCAAGACCTAATATTGCACCATTTACCACTATAGCCAGGTATTAAGCCAGTCAAACAGAAGTTAAGGAAAATTCATCCGCAAATTTCTCTATTGGTCAAAGCAAAACTTAAGAAAATCTTGGATGTAGGATTCATAACAACGATAGATTATGCAGACTGGATATCTAATCTTGTACCAGTGACTAAACCAACTGGGGGCATTTGCATTTGCAAAGACTTTAGAGACATCAATAAGGCATGTCCTAAGGATGACTTCCCTTTGCCGAACATCGACATGATAGTAGATCTTACAGCAAGATATGAGATGCTATCCCTCATGGATGGTTTCTCTAGATATAACCAAATCAAAATAGCAACTAAAGACCAACACAAGACAGCTTTCGCGTGTCCATGGGGCACATACTATTGGAATGTTATGCCTTTTAACCTTAAGAAGGCAGGAGCTACCTATCAATGAGCAATGACTACGATTTTCCATGACTTTGTACATACTCTCATGGAATATTATGTAGATAACATTATAGCTAAATCAGAAACAAGGGAATATCATTTGAAGGTTCTAGACAAGATATTCTAGAGGCTAGATAATTACAACGTCAGGCTAAATCCGAAGAAGTGTGTCTCTGGAGTGAAATCAGGGAAACTGTTAGGGTATATCATTTCCTGAAGAGGCATTGAATTAGATCCAGAGAAGGTAAGAGCTATCATAGAAATTACTCCTCCAGTCAGCATTGGTTAACTCATAACACTACAGGGAAGATTACAATCTATTAGGTGTTTCATAGTACAGCTTGAAAATAAAATACACCCATTTCAACATCTACTCAAGAAAGGAGTACCATTTGTGTGGACACCTAAATGTTAGGACGCCTTCCAATAAATCAAGGACTATTTTCTCACTCGACCAGTCTTAATGCCACCTACAGAGGGAAAACCATTGATATTATACATTTTAGCAACTCAATCGACATTAGGGGCTCTTCTCGCACAAAAAGATGATCAAGGTCATGAGAGAGCAGTCTATTACATCAGTCGTACCTTAGTGGGCTATGAATTGAATTACAGCAACATAGAACATGCATGTCTTGCGGTAGTCTTTGCAACCCAAAAATTTTGGCACTATATGCTCAATCGCTGAATAATGTTGCTTGCAAAGATTGATCCCCTCAAATACCTCCTAAGGGAGCATTAACAGGCCACTTGGCTAAATGGGTTATGATACTTAGCAAGTATGAAATCCAATATGTCGAGATGAAGGCTATAAAAGGGAACGTGATTGCAGATCAGTTAGCCAATGCACCTATGAAGGAAGACCATCCTTTAGTGGGAGATTTTCCTGATGAATTTCTCTTCAACATTGACATTAAAACTGAATGGAAACTATACTTTGATGGGTCACATTCAAATCGTGGTTCAGGAGCTGGTATCCTATTTGTTACACCTCAAGGTGATACCATTCCTAAATCATTCAGGATTTCTTGCCCTTGTACCAACAACATAGTAGAGTGACATGATTAAAAATGGTCACTCAATGGAAGATTAAGAGAATACATGTTTTTGGGGACTCTCAGCTAGTAGTCCAGCAAGTAAATGATGATTACGAGACTAAGGATGAGAAGCTTGCCCCTTAAAAGTGCATGGCTAATAGTTTGAAGCAGTACTTCAATGAAATTACCTTTCAACAAATACCACGTATACAAAATAGAGTTGCAGATGCTATGGCAACCGTGGGTTCCTTGTTGGATATTCCAAGTAACGTGCCTAAGTTTGAGTTTCTGGTTGAATAGTTGTTGGTCCCTGCCTATGATGTCCCCGATACTGTGATGGTGTGTACCATTGTTGGTCCTACTTCCCCTTGCTATAAAGACATATTTGGCTATCTAACTGACCAAACCTTACCTCTAGACTTGTCCAAAAACCAACACTGAACCTTCATCCGAAATTCAACTAATTACACCATCATCAGAGAAACCCTGTATAGACGTACCTTAGATAACACCCTAATGAGATGTCTCGATGTTGAGGAAGCACAAACAACTTTGCGAGCAGTGCACGAGGGTATATAAGGATCTCATTCGAGTGGTCCTACTTTAGCCCTTAAGATTATGAGACTAGGTTATTATTGGCCTACAATGGAGAAAGACTCATATATCTTTGTAAAGAAATGTAGACAGTGTCAAATGCATGGAGATTTGATAAGAGCACCGGCACAAGAGCTTCGTCTGATTACATCACCATGTCCCTTTGCCCAATGGGGACTGGACCTCATAGGTAAGATACACCCTCCATCATCCAACGACCATAAATTCATCATAACCGCCACTGAATACTTCACCAAATGGATTGAAACTATTCCCATGACCTACATCATCGACACACAAATATCTAAGTTTATCCTAAACTATATCATTTTTCGGTATGGTGTACCCCAATCCATAATCATAGACAATGGCCGCCCATTCAAGAACCAAGAAGTATGCCATTTATGTGAAGAGTTCCATATCAAACATCATTTCTCCACCCTAAATTACCCACAAGGTAATGGCCAAGCAAAGGCATATAATAAAACTATTGTTAGAATTCTGAAGAAGACTATCAATGACGTTGGTCGTGACTGGCACCTACAGTTGAATCCTGCCTTATGGGCTTACCGCACAAGCATACATACTCCCACTAGCGCCACTCCATATTCCCTCATATTTAGGTCCGAAGCTATCTTACCTATTGAAGTTGAAATACCTTCCCTAAGGATATCCTTGAAGGGTCACATTGACGATGAAGAATACCATATATCTAGGTTACAAGAGATAGAATTACTAGATGAACGAAGACAGAAAGAATTAGACCATTTGCAAGCATATCAAAATTGTCATCGTCGTAGCTACAATAGGAAAGTTCTCAATAGAAACTTTGACATTGGTGACCTGGTTTTAATGGATAATCCTAAGAATCAAACTGAACGAGAAAAACCAGGTAAGTTTGAACCTAACTGGTTAGGGCCATATATCATCACAAAAGCTTTTGGATTAGGAGCGTACCAATTGTCTACTCCTGAAGGAGAGCCACTTTGGTCACCTATCAACAGTCTTCATCTAAAGAGGTTCTATGCTTAGCTTCTGAGAATCTGTGTCTTAATCTAAAAAATACAAAAAAATGGAAAAAACAAAAAAAAAAAGTTACCTTGATGAAAACCTGGCAAATAGGCATCTTTGTAACACTAAAAAAAATTGAGAAAAACAAAAAATTAAAGAGAAATAAATTCATCCAATAGTGAAAACCACTTCGGTGGCGCTATGGATAAGTACAATGGTGAAAACCTAGCAAACACGCGCCATGTGTAGTCAAGCTCGCTCTTTTGTCTACCATCATTCCATTCAGACCTTTTCACCATCACTCATAATAAATGGTTGTCTTTTCCATTTCTTGGAACAATTGACATCTAACGTCCATTCCATCACATTCCCCACTCCATCTTGCAAATCTTATTCCCAACTGGGCGAAAATCCTTGTTTTGTGCCCTGACACCTTGTACATAACATCACACCATCGAAAATGTCTTGAAAAATCCCAAAAACATTAGAAAACTTCAAAAATCCAAAACAATCAAAACATGTCAGAAAATACCAAAAACAAAGTCAAGTCAGTCATGTTCAGTCAACATAGTTGAACTATGTTGCCTCTGCGGCTGGGATGTAGGCAAGGCCATCAATCGATGTTCCCCCGAGGCATTAGGTCTGTCAGTCTAGATTTTTCATGCATCACACACATTTAAATCATGACTCTTTGTACATTCATATTCATTGGTCGTGTCAAGCTACAAGGTCTCTACGTGTATAATGTAGGCAAGGCTAATCAATTGATGAGCTCTTAAGACCACACTAGCTCAGTCCAATAGGGTTCATTCACAATCACTATCACACAAGTTGCATAGCATAGTTTAGGGTATCATCTTAGGTCATACACTATCCGCACACACACAATTTTTATCATTCAAGGAATCAAAACAAGTCATGCATCAACAAGGCAACATTTCAAACTATCATCAAGTCAATATCAAACATATTGTCAAAGCAATCAACCTATGTCTTAAGCAAGATATGTCTTTCTCGTCAATAGACATTGTCAAATTGTCATAGTCTCGTGTTTTTTGTCGCACCAACGTCATCAAGCTCCAACGTCTTATACGGCACGTTTCTTTCTGAAACCAGGATTTTTCATGCCTTATACAAATAGTCACCAAGTCGAAACCATACTCAACATCTTATTGCGGTATGTGTCATCACTCACATTACACTATGTCAAACATCAAACAATCAAACAATCCCACAAGATCAAGTTTTCATGAATACTTTTATTTTGGCTTTATGACTTTACATCTTACTTTGTCTTGTCTTTTTATTGATTTTTGAATTAAGTCCGGTTACTAGCTTTCTCAAGGATGTCCCTTGAAGGATTTAGAGAAGCAAGGATGTCTCGGGATTCTTTTTCTTTGATTGTTGTCTATCAACTATCTTTTTAAATGTTGATTTTTGAGTCATGTTACTAGTTTCCTCAAGGATGTCCTATCAAGGATTTAGAGGAGCAATGACATCTCATGACCTGTCTTTTATTTGTCTGTTGTTTGTGGTTTGTCTCGACAAAATGATTGGGGCAATTATGTCCTTAGTATGAGTTAAGACACTCCTTGTCTATGACTGTCTATTCTTCGTAGATGGATGACTTTGTACACTATGGTCTATCTCATATCATAGTGTGTACCATCCATTTATGTCATGTCCCGCCCAATGATGATAACAAGCAAGCATAGCATATTTGGAAATATATCAGAGATTATATGTTTTTCTTAATCAATCAACCGTAATTATTTCTTACTAACATTTTGAATTCATTCATGCTAAAATTTCTCTTCTTCAACATAATGATAAAGTCTTGTGACACAATAAAAACATTAAAACATCTACATATGCATATGCATACATTCAATAAGCATTTCACATAGTTGCATTATATTTCAAATATATAGATAGTAACATTAACATCTTCATTGCATACATTTGAAATCATGACATAATAGGAATTTCATCATCATAGCATAAATAATGTAAACATTGCATGTACATATCCCCATCACATATAAGTAAGCATCATATAGAACATTGCATTCATTATCCTAAGTAAATTAAAACATCCATAACATCATAAAATGCATAACTCATAACATGTAGAAACATTCATTCATAACACATGTGCATACATCATCTAGGAAACATAATCGTGTAGAAATAATGCATCATCCATAAAATAGGGCTGAATATCATATAGAAGCCACCAAAATCATATATATCTATCGCTCAAAATAATGTGTCACAGTACAATGTCAGAATGTATCCATAAATAAGAATGATCTCACAGGCTCTCTAATCAAAATACAATGTCTACATGTATAACAACTGTCATCATGTCCCACTGCCACTACTGTCACGTGGTGAAGGTGGTGGGAAAAGCCTTGAAGGTGCTCTCTATGAGGTGAAAGGCCTCTCACATGGACCTGCCCTTGGTAGTCCTACCACACCCTCTGTATTCTTTGTCTTGGTATGACTCTCGCCTTGTGATCTCTGATTGCGCACCTCTGAGAAGCTAGGAGCTCGTCTCTCTACTGGCACCACTGCCTCATATAAATCCCTATAATAGGTGGCTCTCTCAACTGATTTGACTAACTCTCGTACCATGCCATCAGATGAAGATCCACTACAAAGGCATCTCACCTCTGTGAACTACTGCTCTATCTCTTATCTTCGAGCTATGGCCTGATCCCTCTCCATGAGTGCATTGTCCCTCTCCGCATGTGCACTATCTCTCTCTGCATGTGCACTATCTCTCTCTGCATAGGCACTGTCTCTCTATACTCATAGCATCAAATTTTGCTGTCATCAGTCTAAGTCTCTCCTCCAAAGGCTCCCTATCACCATCCCTAGCAGCATCATCCTCTCATCTCCCCTCCACAATCCAATCCTTGAGCTCTCTCTCCTGCTCCTCCATCAGTGCCTCCTCCTCAACATCATCCTCCCCATATCCTGCTAGAATACCCAAAGGGTCTATATCCATGTCCATATCCACATCCTCTGCAGCATCCTCTCCCCCAATATCTACCTCTGCACGCTCCTCTACAACTGCCTCCTTTGTAGCATGCTCATCCCTAGCCTATACATCAGCTCCACCTCTGATGTCCAACATCGGTGCATCCTCTACTAATGCCTCTCAGATAGGTGAAAGTCCACCTACCCAACCCCCTCTCCATCCTCTCCATCCTCACCTACCACCTCTGCCATCATCACCTCTCCCTCCAACTCTACCAACTCTGGCACATCCAGCTCTCTACCGTCCTCTCAGTCCTGTGCCTCGTCTCTCAATGGGTGTTCGTTGATCTGGATTTGTGTAAGGAATAGGCCAATGCTCTACCCACCATGCGTCATACGCAGCTATATTTCTTGGGTCTGCTGCTCCATCTCTCCAACCCCATTGTACTAGTTGTACGGCCTATATCTCTTCCTCTGCAGTAGCAACAGGAATCATGGGCCCCTAATATGGAACCTCTCTAGAAGAACGAGCAAACTCTACTCTACTTCAAGGCTCATCCTGAACCTTTCCGAACTGTCTCAAAACTCTATCTGGAAAGTGTCTCTCAATGATGTGCACACTCAAAATAGTCCTCCCAATAAGGTACTGTGTCTATCTGTAGAACACCAAATGTTTGTCCTCATCCGACCACTCCTCACAATCCATGTACAGTCTCCATATGAACTAATCCAGAATGTCCAGTGCATGTCTCCAAAATCCAGTGTCTCGAACATGAGTCTGAGTGATGTGTCCCATATACCAGAACACATACAGGAATCTCTCTCGTCGCTCTACGGTAACTGGAGGATGAAACACAGCTATCCTCTCCCAAGCCCATACCATCAACAAAGTGGTCCCATAGCTCAGTGACTATGCGTCTCTATATGCAATATTGTGTAAGTGAAAATATAACATCCCTAGTAGACATGGACCCCAAGCATACATAGTCTCTCTCTCTATCATACCAACCAACATCGCACCCCATCCAACCAGAAATCCATAACCCCGTCAATTAGGTAGAACTATCCCCCTATCAGTGTACACAATATACAATCAATCCTATCATATCTATCTGCTAACACCGGCCATCTAATCTCATAATGCTCGATGTCAAGCCTACTAATATCATCCACCTGATAAAATCTCGCTAGCTTGATCAATTCACGTTGGGTATCGTACATCACCCGCTCTCCTCTAATCAGCAGTCTCAATATCCTGTACACATTCTCCAATGTGACAATCGCCTCCCTAGTCGGTAAGTAAAATGACGATGTCTCAGAGTGCCATCGCTCGCATAATGTCGTAAGCACCCCCTTGTTCGCCTGAATAGTGGGCGTTGACAGGCAGTGACATAGACCAAGTCTCCATAGAAGCCGTATCTCTGCACTAGTCAAATTCTCTCTCAGATCGAATGTGTCAAGATGTGTCTATGGTGTATATATAGGATCTAATACAACCTACATTTCAACCACGATGTCAAAAAAATTCAAGTTTTTCTTAGAAAAAAAATTCAAAAAAATTTACCAGCCAAATGCAGCTCACTTTCACAAATGCGGTGCATTTTAACAAATGTGTTGCACAACACCTCATTTGTGTTGCATATTACATATGCATCACATATTTCCCATACCCACTTTCTACCTACTGCAAATGCGGTGAACTAAACCAAATGCAGTGCATTTTCTACAGCCTACCTATTTACTACATATGTTTTTCACTAATGCACATGCGGTTCACTACCCCACATGCATCTAATCCTAATGCAGATGTGTTGCATATATACATATGTGGTGCATTATATTTCACATGCATTTATGCCCTAAAATGCCTAACCTAGCCTAGACATTTTTAGCACATGCGTCGTTTCGCAGTCAAATGCGGTGAATACAATGGCATATGTGTCATTCATGAAAAACCGCATATGCTAAATAATTTTTAAAGACCTAGACATGTATGCAAACATAAATTTCAAAGGTTCATTTTCAGGTACATACCGGTGGTCCTGCATTGGTTGGCCGCCTGAAGGTCAGATCCCATATCCTCGATGCGCAGCATAGGGAATGGGTGCCATTTTCGTCCGCTAGTCAGAGAAAATTCTTAGTTTTCCTAACTCCTCTGGGTGCAAATGAATTAGATTTCAACCTAATTCCTATTTAGAGATAGGGTTTGGGTGGCATTTCTTCTGCCCTAGTCTATTGGCCACTTAATCTTTCAACTTCAAATGACCCGTACATGTCAGTATCACTTCCAATTTCAATTATGTCAACTCGATAGCATTTCTAACCATCAAATTGACTTATCGAGAACATTTCTTGATTTTTTTGAAATTTTTCAAAAAAAAATCAATTTTCCCGAGGGGGCATACCTTACCATTTCATGTTGGGGCAAGATCGGGGCATATTTTCTTTGATACAACGTCGTAACGATATTGTATCAAAGAGGGGAAAACTGTAGACACCGAAAATTGGTCTAGGCCTGCGAGTACACATTCGACATAATTTTGTATAGTCTGTGGTCTTGATTAAATAATGTTAATTATTTAATTACCTTTTCTAACACATATTTCCTCTATTAATTAAGTACCCCTTTTTAATTAATTTATTAATTCATTATTTCCCTTTATTCAACTTGATTAATTAAATAAATCATATTTATTTAATTATGTTGCTAACTAATTAATTCTTCTTTCTTAATTAAATATTTATTATTTAATTATTCAATTTATTCTTTTCAACAGTCAAATTAAATAAATTATCTTTCTTTATTTAATTAAAGTCTCTCATTTTCGGATGTTGAATTAAATTAGCATTTAATTCATATTTATTAATTATTTATGTCACATTCTTCTATCATTTAGTTATCTAATCATTCACTCACCTTCTAACTTGAGATCTATTTTTAGTTCTCTAGTTATCTCTGGATTCAACACCTGTTTATCTCTGCGAGAAGACTCTCTGTCACAATTAGTCGATTAACTAGTTCTAACTCTTGTTTGCATTCGAATACATTATTCTTCGAGTTCTAACTTTGTCTTTGACATACAAAGTCTATTTCTTTTGTTTTCGAAGACTCTTAACTGAAGATTATGATCTTGAACTTGTGTTCTAACTAACGTTCTAACTTAGTCTTTATCCTGCAATCTTTCCTGACTCATGTTCCAACTCATGTTCTATCTAAGACAGAACTCACATTGCATGGCATTCATCAATCTCATTTGTCGATCTCTCTTTCAATCTGAGTCGATCGTTCGAAAACCAAAAATCTATAAAATGGCCTATCATTATCATTATTCCTCCTCCTGAAATCATACACTTTTGAGAAGAATCTTATCTTCAATATTTTTCTTAGACATTCGACGAAGTTATGCTTGCATTCAAACATAGAAATATGAGGGCAAGAATACTGAAAAGGTAAAATGGAGAAGAAAAATCAAGATAATTCGAAGGAGTGAACACATATTCGGTATGAGCTTTCCATTAATTTTTTTAGTTTATTATGTTTAATTATTCATTCTTGGTTGTTTGATTTAAATTAATATTATTTAGATTAGGATTAACATCATTTATTCTAGTGCAGATTATCTCTTATTATTCATAGATCTTTAATCTATGTTATAGTATGTGTTCTTCATTCAGCATTCTTAAGGTATGTTTGTTGGTTTCCTAGACTATGGTGCTTGAGTTGTAGACGTGACTAGAAAATCAGATATGTTTCTAATCTGGTGTTTGAGTCATGTTTGTCTGCTTTGGTTGTTCTCTTTGATGATCTCAGTTTTGCAGTTTCTAGTGTGATGATAGATTTGTGGTTTTCATTTGGTTTCATCCACGAGTTGTGCAATGTTGTGGGCTGTTCTTACCTACATTTTTGTTATGAGACAACTCAGGAGTGGACTGTCAATATCCATGAGGTTGTAACAGTGTGGTGCAGATCTATTAGTTGGCCTTGTCTATGGTCACTTGTGCATTGGCGTGGTTGTTTTGAGATGAGAGGAGGAATGGCATTTGAGTACCTGAATAGTCAGTGATGGGGACCTGAAGCATGTGAATCACATTGTCATGGAGAGCTTGATACACTAGCTTGTGTAAGCTTTTGACAGTGATGGTGTGGTCTGCGTGATCTAGTGATCCTTGTGTTGTTTGATGTTGGTGTCTGATGGAAATGTTGTCATTTATACCTGGAGGATGATTGGATCAGTAGGTGGTTAGTCATGGTGCTTGGAAAGCTCGGTGTTACAGTTCAGTGGGAGCTTTAGCAGTGACTATGGATTCATCACTTGGTGGTGAATGATCTTCTTTGGTGTTGCAGATGCTTTTTGAGGACTCTTAGATCCTATTGTTGCAGAAGAGTTCCTTTTGCATATGCATGGTCACTATTTGAAGATATGCAGCATCTTGGATCCATGAAGGACCTTGGTAGTCTTTGGCTGAGATGTTGGTAGTGCTTGATAGGTGATTTTGGTTTAGATTTTGTTTTCTTTATGTCATGGTATACTATTGCTTGTGCATTAGAGTTTTGGCATGTTTATTTTCTCTTGAGACCATGGATAATTCACTTGAAGCATGGTATCTCCTATGGAGATGTGTAGATCATGGTGTCATGATAAGTTCTTGGTTCAGCTAGTTTGGAGCTTTGACAGTGGTCTGGGGTTTCTCTTTGTTTTGAGTACATTGGTCATATGCTAGAGGACTTCATGTTTATTGCAATGATGTAGTTTGGAGTTAGCATGAGATGATAGGTTGTTGGTGCTCATGGATGCATGGAGAATAAGGTGAGGCTGGAATTCTTTTGAGAATGTTGTTGTTACAGCTGAAATTTTGAGTAGCCTGCACCTTGGTTGAATGTGAGTTCAACATAGACCATGAAGGAAATTTCTCTTGGGTAAGTCACGGTGACTTGTATATATTGGAGGAGCATCTTTTATTTTCTTCTTGGTCTACTCGGCAGCAATGTGTATTTGAAAGGTATTCATCCATTATATCTTTCAGATGTGTGTTATACTTTATCTTTCATAGTATGAATCTTGAGTTGTTTTAAGATTCTGGAGGATTCATAATGGAAGGTGGATAGAATAGTGGATCTCCTTGTGCTATTTGAGGATTGATAGGAGATGGTTATATGGGTGAGTCTGATCTTCTTTGAGGTGCTTACATCCATGGATTTGTTGGGTGTTGTTATGGATTTTCCCTTTAGGATGTGAAGAAGATCATTCTTGACATAGCTGGCATTTAGAAATGTATGTAGGAGGATGCTACATGTTATGATTTCTTGTTTCTCTCTAATCTGGTTTTCTCTTCCTGAAGGTTCTTGACTTTAGATTTTTGTGGAGTTGTGATGTTTCCTTCTTCAATCAGATATAAGAATGTGGAAGATTGATGAGAGAAAATTTTCTTGCAGCAGGTGGTTGCAGGTTGTGCATGTCAGTGTAGGTGTTCCTCGTAACTACTTGGTTACTCATTTCTATATGCAAGGTTTGGTGGACTTAGTATGCCTGGATCATGTGTGATGATGTTTTGTTTGCACTCATTTGGATAGTACCTTTGCAGTGGGAGTACTTGGATGTGTTTGGTCATTTGACTGGTTGGCACATGGTGCTTATTTTTATGATTGGTGGGTTGGTTGTGTGATGGCATGAGTTCATTGATGGTCATACCGAGAGCTATGTGTGGTTGAATGGTTTTAGCATGAGTTGTGGGTGTTGGTTTTCAATTGTGTGGGTTTGATCAGCTGGATGGGGGTAGTCAGTTTTGTGGTTGTTGGTCTAGCTGATGGTTTCTTGTTCTGGAGAATGTTTCTCATTTTGTTGTTTGCATTGTGCTTTGCTGCCACTGTGATACCTTGTCCACCTAAAGGATCTAATGTTTTTTTTCTGGAGATTGGTGCATATATTCCTTGACTTGTTCCTTTTCCTGTGTTGGATGTTTAGAGCTGTAGCCTGAGATGGTAGAAATTTTTTGATGTCGTTGCATGGGTCTTGGTTGGAGCATGGAAGCATGGTGTTGGTCCGTGTTTGGGTGTTTGGAGAAATCCTGAAATTCTTCGACAAGTGGGAGATTGTTGGGAAATTATGCCTCAACATTTTGGCTTTTTCCCTTCACACTTGGCATTTTCCTTCATGTTTTGGCCTTTACCACGGTGGTCTGGCTTGGTCTTGGCAGTGTCTATCTGGTGGTTACCGCCTTACCATATGTGGTGAGTTCACTCACCCTGGTTGCACGGTAAGGCCGCCTGCAGCCTGTGCTGGCAGTTACCCCCTTACTGTACGTGGTGAGTTCTCTCACTGTGGTGGCGCGATAAAGTCGCCAGTGGCCTGGCTCGACGGTTACCGCCTTACCACTGGCAGTGGTCCCTCTCACCGTGGTGTCCACGGTGAGACCGCCAGTTGTGGACTTGGCAGTTACTACAATACCACAGGCAGTGGTTCCTCTCACCGTGGTGTCCACGGTGAGACCGCCAATGGTGAGCTCGACAGTTACCGCCATACTGTAGGCGATGGGTCCTCTCACCATGGTGGCCACGATGAGATTGCAAGCGGTTGGCCTAGCGTTTACCACCACAACATAGGAAGTCTTTGGAAGGTCAGTGGTAGTGCAGTGGATATGGCAGTCAATGTAGGTAGTTACTACCTTACCACGAGGTAGCCAAATGAGCTCAGCGATAGCGTGAGATGCTTGAGGGTGAGCTCAAGCGATCTCACTGCCATACCATGAGGTGACTTAGATAGGGGTGCGGTAGTGCGGTGGAGTCAGGGTACGAGCCTGGATGGCTTACCACCATACCACGAGGCGAGTCTGACAGGGCAGTGGTAGCGAGGTAGAAGGTAGGGTGAGCTCACCATTGTATCGTGGTTGGGTCATGTGGGCTTGGCAGTAACGCGGTATGGGCTTGGGTGAGCTCGAAACTCGATTGACCGAGTTGGACCGATTTGACCGACTATCAGTACAGTGATAGACGAATGAGATGGCGACATGTGAAAGTTCTTTGAGATCCCATTGGCCGAAGCTTTATTTTTTGATGTGTGATTGGGTTGCATGATTATAGCAAGGTTGATGGATATGTTTGAGACCGATTTAATGTTGCGCAGATCGATGCTTGTGGATTAAACAGTGCACGTTATCATAAATGGAATGCTTGTAGGTGGATAATTTATTATCTTGATGATCGTTGCTGGCAGGGATGGGCTGAACAGGTATGCACATGGTATATGTATTCTGGTGTGCAGATCGATAAGAATGATGAGTGATAACAAAGAGAGGTTGAGAGTGTTTGAGCGGTTCAACTATGAAAAATTACTCTCGGATCTGTTAAGATGTGAACTTGATAGGCCAACAGGTTGGGCTAGCCGTAAGGCTAGCTGTGACAATATTTTGTGAGGAGCTTAAGGGAATCTACACAATATGTCATGGAGGAAATTGTAACTATGTGAAGATTTTGGTTTGTTGTTGCCTATATTCTCTAGATGAACAAGATGTAATCTCCTGAAGAGCATAGCTCTGGTTTTGTATTGCAACTGTTTTAGTTACTGAATAATACATGTGAGCTGAGTGTTTTGGAGGGTGGGACTTTTTACCCGAAAGGGTTTTCCCCACGTAAATTTGTGTGTTCATTGTTTTGTCTTTCATGGTTGTCTGATTCAGTTTCTTGAATCTATGCTTGTGTTGAATCTGTTATAAGTTAAGCATTTACTTTTCTCAGAGGATCAATGGGGGATCAACTATGCCTCCTTCCACTTTATGGCATTGTTTTTTGTGTCTTTGAAGTGATAAAAATGAAAATCACTAAGGCATTGTTGTCTTAGACGTGTACTATGATGACAAAACCGACTCTATATCCCCAACGAGATTTAGATAAGGGGAAGGTAATTGAACTCAAATTGGATTGAATTAAGATTTTTAAGATGTTATATTGATTATGCATACATCAACATAGATTGGTATTTTCATATGTACTTGTCATTTTCATGTACAGGCAATTATGAGCTATACATCGTTGTTGACAAGTGTCATAATGCCTGAAGGATTAGGTATTAGAATACCTCACAGAGTAGGTGTTGAAACACCTCAAGGAGGAGATGTCGAAACGCCTATAGGAGATAAAGAAAAAGATCGGCCTAAAGAGGTACGTGTTTATTTTATTTTGTGTTTGGTAAATATGTTCCTATTACCAATAATCATATGCTAACTTGGATCAATTTTATGTTTTTGCTCACATATATGGATTGGCATTTCAAATTTTGGTTTGGTATATTCTAGGAATCTTAGCCCTTTAAAGAGACGTATATTTCAGTTAATCAAGATTTTAATTTTAGAGTTCAATTAAAATTCAATGTATATTGATTTTGATGTTAATTATTCGATTTTAAATTATATAGTATAACTAATCTCAATTGTGGTTTGAATTTTTCTTATGTAGCTACCTTCAAAGCCAACAAGTGCTTCAAAGAGGCTCAATTTTGATGATCCACCAGTAGTTTAGGATGAGATAGACATTTTGGCAAGTAAATTTTGAATAGATATTGAGATGGCATATGCCACATTTTGTAAAACTTTGTTTGAGTTGGCGTTGATTCCATTTTTGTATATGGACATACATGATTATTGGATAATTTGATATATAGAAGTTGACAATCGAAATTTAATTTGCTCCTCATATGCATGATTAAAATCTTTGAAAATTTAATCTTGAGAAACGGTTAAATATCAATGTACAATAGCATAAAAAAGAATGGTTATATTATGTAGTTTATATTTATATCGTTGATTACATTGCATTGCACATCTTTCAAACTCAAAGCATTACTTCACATTGCATAACTAACAACTAGATGTTGATAGATGAAAATTTTCAATTACAATATAGTTTTTACAAATTCAACCTAAGCAGTTATGCAATTACTTCACATTGCATAACTAAAAACTAGGAGCAGTTGTCAATTGCATTTGCTTGTCATGGAATTCTATGAGACCACATTTCTTTGAGGCTTTTTTTCAAATATTCCACTGCCTTGTCTATGCTACCATATTTTTCATACATGTCTACCAAAGGTTTTTATCAAATAGTTCACTGGCTTGTTAGTAGGGCTTATTGGAACTTGTATTCTCTGACCTCACCCAATACCGAAGCCACTTATTCCCTCTTAAGTTTTTCTACTTAAACTTAAAACATCATTGTATTATGCTGCCCCATAATTTTGCTTACACTTTCTTTGTAAAATCACCAATTTTCCCTTGTTTTTGCCCCTTCCAACTAGGGTATCACACTTTTACTCTTCTTGGGTTACTCTTAATCGCTCAGACCTCTTAAACACCATTAAATACACCTGTTCCAACAAGTTCCAACTTATTTTCATTCAACTTCTCAAAAACTCACTCTCTAGCCTTACTCAAAAGGCACAAAAAATTGTGTTTCTTAACAGGGAAGTGTTCGCATACCACTCTAATCCCTTTATCACCCCTAAAAAGATGTTCTTATTCCTACCCCTATCTAATTCACAACCATCCCTTTGAGGTACAGCCTATATAGAAGGAGGAATGGCCTTGTCAATTCATGAAATCTTACATGTTTTAGGTGCTCCTGCACCATACTCCTTGGGTACAAAAGATTTATGCCCCATAAATCACACCATAGGTCTGGTCCTATCTTCTTCACAATCCCTTCAAACCCGCTCCAAGTCACTTGCATGGAAATCTTCCTCCGGGGGATTTTGTACCCTTCATGCTTTGTGTTGTCTTGGTCTTGCCATACTTGATCCTTCTCAAATGGATCTTCTTGTTGCTATTTGTCTTCACTGACACATGAAAATGGTGTTTCCCAAGCTTTGACACCTACACACAAAAATTCAATACACAAAGCTAAACATCCATACATTAGTATCTTTTTTTCATGCTCTTCCATAAGTTTTTGCCAACTTCACATGTATCTTTGCCCTTCAACTCTTCTCTTCACAATCTCTCTCGAGTTCTTTATAGTTAGAACCATCCCCATAGTAGCATAAATTTGACACACAAAAAAATATGACAACCAAGGACAATCTCCTGACCTAACACCATATTCCTCAAACTCTTCTTGTCTAGCCTTCACTAGGCCACTCACCATCAACTCTTCCTCTCTAGTTTCCCACCTAATCTACTATTTGCAAGATTACACATTTGAAGGTTGATAGGTTGAGAGGTTAGGTGTAATATATTTATGCTAAATAAGGTCAATCAAGACCATTTAAGGTGTATTAAGTTGAAGTTTAAATTCTAGGGGTCCAATATGCCAAAAATGCATTCTTGCTCCAAAATTGTCAAATTTGCCATGTAGTCTTTTGAAGGAAAAGTATTAAAATTATAAAGGGAAGTGCAAGATAGGAGTCTATAAGTTGTGGTGGGGTTGAAATAAATTTTTTTGACTAGTTTTATTAGTCATAGGTGTCTTGGAAATAAAAGTTGCATAAAAGTGCATTATTAACAAAAAGTTGTCAATTTTAGCAATTTTTAATAAAAAATGAAGGGTCTTGGTAATTGAAAAGGTGGTTGTGGATGTTGGGGAGTCTATTTGAATTCATATAATGTGTATAAATCTCTTCAAGGTTCAAAAATAGTTTGGTTGAAGGAAATTTTGTGAATTCCAATACAAAAGCAACGTTGATTTCAAATAAATTACTGGTTTTTCACAATAAGCTATGGTCTCATGGCTTTTTTCGCACGAAAATCAGTGTTGGAGTTTAGTTGGAGGTTGAAAACTACTTGCAAGGGAATAAATAAATCTTGCTCTATAACTTGTATGACCAAACCAATTTTTATATCATGTCCGGATGGGTACGTTTAGGTTAGGTATGGTTCCCTTTCGCACCCAAACAGGTCGAAGCAGTCTGAGCTACGTTCAATTGGTGAAATCTCTTAAGAGTCCAAAGTGCAGAAGGGCGGAAATATTTGATGGAATGTTACTTAGAAACCGTGATTCTTATAGACTCTTTGTCTAAGTCTATGGGATCGTGTCAGGACCATCTACAATAACCTCTCTCATTTTTTTCTATCTCGGAGGCATTTTCCCATGGTGATGAGTTTTTAGTTGAGGGAAAAGTTGTCAGATGCAAGCAATGTAAAGTTCCAAAGTAGTACAAATTTCATTCTCCAACTCGTATGACCAAATAGAATGTTCCAACACCTATGGATGGGTATGCTTATGCTAGGGATGGTCCTCTTTTGCACCCAAATATGCTGAATCACTTCGAGCTACATTGAACCGGTGATTTCCCTTAAGAGTCCAAAGTGCTAAAGGATGCAATCTTTGAAGGGCCATTTCTCAAAAACCGTGACACTTATAGACTCTCCATCTAAGGCTATGAGATCGTGATGGGACCATCCACAATAACTTCTCTTGGTTTTTTCTATCTCAGAGGCATTTTCTCATGGTGATGAGTTTTTAGTTGAGGGAAAATTTGCAAGATGCAAGCATGTAAAGTTGCAAAGTGGTGCAACTTTCATTTTGCAACTCATACAACCAAACGAACTGTTCCAACACGTTCATATGGGTACTTTTATGCTAGGGATGGTCCTCTTTTGCACCCAAATACACCGAATCACTCTGAGCTACATTGGACCGGTGATTTCCCTTAAGAGTCCAAAGTGCTAAAAGGTAGCAATCTTTGAAGGGCTATTTCTCAGAAATCATGATAGTTACAGACTCTTCGTCTAAGGCTATGGGATTGTGTTGGGACCATCCACAATAACCTCTTTCGGTTTTTTCTATCTTAGAGGCATTTTCCCGTGGTGATGAGTTTTCAGTTGAGAGAAAGTTTGCCAAATGCAAGCAGTGTAAAGTTGCAAAGTGGTGCAACTTTCATTATGCAACTCGTACGACCAAACAGACTATTCGAACACGTCCGTATGGGTATGTTTACACTAGGTATGGTCCTCTTTTGTACCCAACTACACTGAATCACTCTGAGCTACATTGGACCGATGATTTCCCTTAAGAGTCAAAAGTGCTAAAAGACAGCAATCTTTGAAGGGCTATTTCTCAAAAACCATGATGCTTACAGACTTTCTATCTAAGGGTATGGGATCGTGTTGGAACCATCCACAATAACCTCTCTCGATTTTTCCTATCTCGGAGGCGTTTTCCCGTGGTGATGAGTTTTCAGTTGAGGGAAAAGTTGTCAAATGCAAGTAGTGTAAAGTTGCAAAGTGGTGCAACTTTCATTCTGCAACTCGTACGACCAAACGGATTGTTCCAACATGTTTGGATGGGTACTTTTACACTAGGGATGGTCTTCTTTTGCACCCAAATATGTTGAATCATTCTGAGCTACATTGGACCAACGATTTCCCTTAAGAGTCCAAAGTGCTAAAAGGAAGCAATCTTTGAAGGGCTATTTCTCAAAAACTGTGGCACTTATAGACTCTCTTTCTAAGCTTATGGGATCATGTTGGGACCATCTACAATAACTTCTCTTGGTTTTTTCTATCTTCGAGGCGTTTTCTCGTGGTGATGAGTTTTCAATTGAGGGAAAAGTTGTTAGATGCAAGCAGTGTAAAGTTACAAAATGGTGCAACTTTCATTTTGCAACTTGTACGACCAAATAGATTGTTCCAACATGTCTGAATGGGTACGTTTATGCTAGGGATGGTCTTCTTTTGCACCCAAATACGTTGAATCACTTTGAGCTACATTGGACCGATGATTTCCCTTAAGATTCCAAAGTGTTAAAAGGCCATACCATCTATTGTATAGTCTGTAGCTTGATGGTATGGCCATGGTAGACGTTATTAGGACTGTATAAGGTGAATATGTGGATTTAAAGAGTTGGAAAGGTCTGTAGTTGAGTTGGTGAGTTGCACGATCCTCCTATCATATAAAAATGATACTCTCTGATTATATTTTGATCCTCCTTTGTACTATTAGGTGCATGTCTAAACGTTATGTGGACAAAAATAGCAATCTGAATGTAATTGTAATACTGAGATTGTACCTCATTTTGTGGTTGCAATGTGTAGTTTTCTGCAAAATCAACCACTGATATAATAGTTCCAAACAAAAAAGAGTCCTTACACATCTTGAATTGTTGATCCAACCACTGAGACCTATGACTATGCCTTGCATACTTGTAGAAAATATTGTCCTTAAAATCTAAAATAAAATAAGCAACACTGCATTCTTTTGTAACCAACTCGCATCTAGAACCTTCACCTCCACTCTGCAAACTATATTTGACTATCTCATATCTCTTTTTCTCAACAAGCTTCTTTCCAAATTCATGTTTAGAACCCTAATGAAAACATTGAACAAACTTTGACAAGCCACCACATTGTGAACACTTCGCATTTAAACAATCATTTCTATAGAAAAAGCAACCATCATCTCTAGAACATAAAAATAGATCTAGCAAGTCCCTTGAAGATTTCAAAAGATGCATTGCACCACACTCCTACAAAATTTCATTAGTATGCAAAGTAAAACGGATATAGCATAATAGTTCATGGTGCATTGAAAACTCCACGTGGTATTTGCAACAACAAGTATTACGAATCTTAAGAGGCACACAATAAAATGGCTTCGCGAAATTTCCATACTTGGATGTGTTGCAATGAAATTTTTGAACAATGTTGTTTGGCTTGATTCCAATAAATTTTTAGGATGCGATGTACGGACTCGATTTCCAATTCTTAACTTTAAAACATCCTTTGTATTGGGTGATACTCTAGATTTATCATGCCAAAAAAATTGATTTACCTGCTTTACATTATCGGTTAGCTTCTTATCAACACGTGGAAGCCTCCCGACAAAAGCCCATGTATCATTTTGAAGAGGATCATCTATTCTTTGTCTTCTTGCAAGTGCTATATCCAAAGTTTAATGATTTATGTCAAAATCAATACAATTTTGTCTCATAAAGTGAGCCTTTTTCAATTGATGTCTTACTAAGGCGGTTGTAATGACTCTCTAAGCAGCTCTCTTATCTTTTTCCTTGTTATTTTTTCCAATAGACTTGAGAGCATTAAAAATATTTTTGACAATAATAGAATTTTTTTCGGTCTTCTTGTTCACACGAATCTTCAATTTGGCTAGCAAAGGTCTCATCTTTTGCATCTTTAGCAATTGTACAAAAATTTGACATTGCTCATTCAATGTCTTATTGCTAAAATATTGGTTGAAAATCCTTGTAGCCCACAACCGAAAAATTCGTGTTCACCTCTTGCCTTCAAAATTGTTTATAATGTTCTCATCAATTTCAAGTAACCATTTAGAGGTTCTTGAAGGTCTTGAATTTGGAGTATGTATTTCTTCCACACAAGGTTCTTCATTTCTCATGTAATCTAGTGAAACATAATTTACACTTGGTTCAATATTATGTTCAACATCTTCAATTCCAACATTTTCACCTTGAATATTTTCAATATCAATTTGAATAATTTCATTCCCAATTTCAATATCATGTTCAACATCTTCAATTTCAACATTTTCACCTTGAACATTTTCATTATCAATTTCAATATTTTCATTCCCAATTTGAATATCATGTTCAACATCTTCAATTCCAACATTTTCAGCTTGAACATTTTCAATATCAATTTGAACATTTTCATTCCCAATTTCAATATCATGTTCAACATTTTCACCTTGAACATATTCAATTTCATCTTCACTTGAAAGACCATAGGGCTCAGGTTCACCAATATTTAACATACCTTGTCTTCTCTTCCTATGACCTTCTTTATCTCTTTGTCTATATGCTTCAATTTGTTCTTTTGTAAACTTTCTCTTACATTTTTTTCTTTCGACAACTGTTGCTCCCCATTATACCTCATAAAAGATGCTAAAAATATCATTGCTTATGACTGATTTGAGTAGAAGATGCTCCAAAAAGTTGATCTTTGTCTCTTCTTGTTTGAAACCACGTGTTTGTCGCCTGCAAAGAGAATTTAAGGTCCATTGGAATGCACAAAACGGCCCACATGGGGTTTTTCTATGGCCCACAAAACTAATATCCGATAAAATCGGATATCTGATTTGAAAAACATTTTAAAATGTTTTGTAACGATAGGATTTCAGTGCTACAAATCGGATATCCAATTTGTGCACATAGACCTAAGGGTTAATGGTAGAGGGTAGAGGGTTTAAGGGTTAAGGTTTTAGGGTTAAGGGTTAAGGGTTAAGGGTTAAGGGTTTAGGGTTAAGGTTTTAGGGTTTAGGGTATAGGGTGGAGGTTTTAAGGGTTAAGATTTTAGGTTTAGGGTTTAGGGTTTAGGGTATAGGGCATGTGTTTTAAGGGTTAAGGTTATGGGTTTAGGGGTTTAGGGTTTAGGTTTAGGTAGAGGTTATAAGGGTTTAGGTTTAGGTTAAGGGTTTAGGGTTTAAGGGTATAGGGGAGAGATAGATGGAGTGAGTGAGTGAGAGAGAGACTCCAAGAGAGGGAGAGATATAGAGGGAGAGACTTGAGAGAGAGAGAGAGTAGAGGGTAGAGGGTTTAAGGGTTTGGGGTTTAAGGTTAAGGGTTTAGGGTTTAGGGTTTAGGGTTAAATGTATAGGCTAGAGGGTTTAAGGGTTAAGGGTTAAGGGTTAATGGTAGAGGGTAGAGGGTTTAAGGGTTTAGGGTTTAGGGTATGAGGGAGAGAGATGGAGAGAGAGAGAGAGATAGATTGATGGTAGAGGGTTTAAGGGTTAAGGGTAGAGGGGAGAGCGATAGACAAAGTGAGAGAGAGAGAGTAGAGGGTAGAGGGTAGAGGGTATTAGGGTTTAGGGTTAAGGGTAGAGGGGAGAGAGATAGAGGGAGTCATTGAAAGAGGGGGAGAGAGGGAGTAGGAGAGAGATAGAGGGTAGAGGGGGGAGAGATAGGATTGATTGAGTGAGAGACTTGAGAAAGAGAGAGAGAGTAGAGAGTAGAGGGTTTACGGGTTAAGGGTTTAGAGCTAAGGGTTAAGGGTTACAAAGTGGAGAGAGATAGAGGGAGTGACTCTGAGAGAGAGATAAAGGGAGTGACTCTAAGAGGGTAGAGGGTTAAGGGTAGAGGGTAGAGGGTAGAGGGTTTAAGGTTTTAGGGTAGAGGGGAAAGAGATAGAGGGAGTGACTCTGAGAGAGAGAGACCTGAGAGATGGAGAGGGGGTAGAATGGAGAGACTTGAGAGAGAGAGGGAGTGGGATAGTGATAGAGGGTATATAGGGTTAATGGTAGAGGGTAGAAGGTTTAAGGGTTTAAGGTTTAAGGGTTAAGGGTTAAGGGTTTAGGGTTTAGGGTTAAGGGTTAAGGGTTAAGGGTTTAGGTTTAAGGGTTTAGGGTAGAGGGTAGAAGGTTTAAGGGTTTAGGGTTAAGGATTTATGGTAGATGGTTATAAGGTTTTAGGGTTTAAGGGTATAGGAGAGAGAGAGATAGATGGAGTGAGTGAGTGAGAGAGAGACCTGAGAGATGGAGAGGGGATACGAGGGAGAGACTTGAGAGAGAGAGCGAGAGAGAGTAGAGGGTAGAGGGTTTTAGGGTTTAGGAGAGAGTAGAGGGTAGAGGGTTTTAGGGTTTAGGGTTTAGTTTTTAGGGTTAAGGGTATAGGGTATAGGGTATAGGTAGGGGAGTAGGGGTAGAGGGTAGAGGGTTTATAGTTTAAGAGTTTAGGGTTTAGGGTTTAGGGTATGAGAGAGAGAGAGAGAGAGAGAGAGAGAGATTGATTGATGGTAGAGGGTTAAGGGTAGAGGGTAGAGAGATCTATAGGGAGTGACTTTGAGAGAGAGACCTAAGAGAGAGAGAGAGAGAGAGGGTTTATGGTAGAGGGTTTAAGGGTTTGGGGTTTAAGGGTTAAGGGTAGAGGGGAGAGAGATAGAAAGAGTGAGTGAGAGAGAGAGAGACCTGAGAGAGGGAGAGGGGATAAGAGGGAGATACTTGAGAGAGAGAAATAGAGTAGAGGGTTTAAGGGTTTAGGGTTAAGGGTAGAGGGGAGAGATAGATGGATTCAATGAAAGAGGGGGGGAGGGAGTGGGAGAGAGATAGAGGGTAGAGGGGGGGGAGATAGGAGTTATTGAGTGAGAGACTTGAGAGAGAGATAGAGAGTAGACGGTAGAGGGTTTAGGGCTAAGGATTAAGGGTTACAAAGGGGAGAGAGATAGAGGGAGTGACTCAAAGAGAGAGATAGAGGGAGTGACTCAAAGAGAGATACCTAAGAGACGGAGAGGGGATAGAATGGAGATACTTGAGAGAGAGAGGGAGTGGGATAGTGATAGAGGATATATAGATATCTAGGGTATATAGTGTTAATGGTAGAGGGTAGAAGGTTTAAGGGTTTAATATTTAAGGGTTAAGGGTAGAGGGTTTAGGGTAGAGGGGGAGATATAGAGGGATTGAGTGAGAGAGAGACCTGAGAGAGGGAGAGAGGGTAGAGAGAGAGAGGGTTAATGGTAGAGGGTAGAGCATTTAAGGGTTAAGGGTTGAGGGGAAAGAGATAGAGGGAGTGACTCTAAGAGAGAGGCCTAAGAGACAAAGAGGGGGTAGGAGGGAGACTTGAGAGAGAGAGGGAGTGGGGGAGAGAGATAGAGGGTATATATGGTTAATGGTACAGGGTAGATGGTTTAAGGGTTTAGGGTTTAAAGGTTAAGGTTTTAGGGTTTAGGGTTAAGGGTAGAGGGAGAAATATAGAGGGAGTGAGAGAGAGAGAGAGACCTGAGAGGGAGAGGGGGTTAGGAGAGATAAAATTGAGAGAGAGAGTAGAGGGTAGAGGGGAGAGAGATAGGAGTGATTGAGTGAGAGACTTGGGAGAGAGAGATGGAGAGAGAGAGAGGGAAAGAGATAATATTTAAATATTTTTTATATTAGTAATATATATTATATTTAAATATTTATACATTAACTAAAACATTGAAATAATATTTAAATATTATACATAATAATATAATATATTATATATTAAATACATAATTTAGTAAGAGATTATCATAAATTGTCTATTATATATTACATTATAAACTATAGTGTATATTATATATTAAATTATAAACTTTATTGCATTTTTTAAATCATATATTATAAATTTTATAATATTTTTGAACTCGTATCTAAAACATATCGGATATCCGATATGTCTGGCACAAAATTTAATGCCTAGGGATTAACCTTGGGCTTGCTATGGAATTTGGTTCAGACCTGCCAATCCTAAGAAGTCAACACAAAAAATGTGTTTAACAATTTACCTTTCTTTTCTAGACTTCGTCCATGTGGCTAACGACTTTTTTCTTACCCAAAATTGATGAAACGAAAAGGGTTTGTAAAGGAGCTTCTCAGCTTTCCACCAATATAAATTATACTTTACTTTGAATCTAATAAATAATTATTATTCATTTTCTATTAGAATTACGAATAAATTCCTAATTGATAGCCTAATTGAAAAACATTTATAGCTTTCAAACGGTATCACATTTTTTGAATCCAAAACATGTGTCACATTCTATGCTTCGCATACTATAGCATTAAAAGAAAAAAATCATGAAGTTTTGATCAAGTTAAGGTGGTCAGACATATGATTTTTTATATTTTTTAAAAGTTGTAATAAAAAATTCATAATTAATTATTTACTTGAAAAAAATTACAAAAAAATATGCATCACATCCGAACATGAGTCCTCTACTTATATCTAAAATCTTATGAAAAAATATTATGATTTTATTATGTTTAGGGTGGTCAGACAGATACCTACTTCTTCTTTTTTCCCTGAAAATTAAGTACTACTACATTGAAATTTAAATTTTTCACCAAATAGATTTTTATTTTTTTTAAATAAACCTAGTAGTTTAGAAACTACATTCAATTTTCCATAGATTCTATTCTTGCATATTTTTGAAATAATATAGATAGCTTATTCATTTTTGTACGTCAAGTTGCCTAACTCTAATTTTTCTGAATTTTCATTGCCACTTAAGGGCCTATTTTTTCCATGATGATTCTGCACATACCTTGCACCTAGTTCAAAAAGCATTTATATATAACCATGATTTTCCACTAACTTTAGGTGTAACATTTTATTTCCTTGGATAAACCATTGTTCTTCTCATCATGATGCTCTCACCTTCATCTATTGCAAATTTTGGATTGTGTTCTTCAACCTTAGGTTCAACCGAATTCACTCTTAGTCAATCCTTGTGCCTCATTTCAGGTGTATAATTGTGCAAACACTCAAATTATCTATGTATTTATTCGCAATACATGTAGAAAGATAAGGTCTATGTGGTCCATACCAACCTCTACCACCACCATAGCCTCTACCTCTTTAAAATATTCTTTGTTGATTATGAAACCCTTGTTTGGAATTTCTTTTTTCTCCCCTTCATATGATAATTTTCCCTTGTGGATTGAATGATTCCCCCTTTTTGGTATTAAACCCACCTCATCCCCTAAAAGGATATGATTTCCCTCCTTGCAACCATATGATCTCTCTCTAGATTTAAATCTATTTGATAGGCATCATCCAAATTATGAATACTTTGCAAGCTTAAATCATCATGAATAAAGAAGGTTAATCCATTTACATACCATGTAGCCACCTAGTCATTTTTTTTATCTTGCTCCACTTGAATGGAAAGCTTATTGAATTATTTTATATAATCTTGTACATTGTGCTCCTTTTATCCTAGGCTTTGACATGTTCTATAAAGGGCTTGTGCATAATCCATAGGATAAAAAAGTACCCTCAAGTTCTTTATCTTGCTTCATGTCTTGATCCTAGCCTTGCCCTTCCTTTTTCTTTCATTTTTAATTGATTCCACCATGTTATTGTATGACCCTTCAATCTTATGCATGCAAATTTTACGTTCTTATCCTCTATTAAACCCTTCCATTAAAACATCACTATACTATTTAACTAGTTGATCAACTTTTTTAGACTATCCCCACATTTTAAAACTTCAATCTTTATTCCATCATGTCTTCCTTCCAATGTCCTTACCATCTTTCTTATATTTTTGGTGGTTCTACTCACTCTTCCTCCTCTTCTTGGATGGATGTTGAATCTCCTTCTCTAACTTTATCTCTTTGCTCTATTTCTTCATCTTAGTCATATGGATATCTTTGCCTCTATCTCTATTCATCAATAATTTGGGTAAGCTCTTCCACCTACCTATTGATCATTTGCATAGCTTCCTCATCCTCTTGGCATCATATTAAACCTAAAATCTATATCCAAAGTTGAATTTTCTCTTATACCAAATAATGTATCCATATATGTAATAAAAGATTGACAATGTTTTAACAATAAAACCAGAATCTCTATCTCATTCTTCAAAAACTGAACCAAAATACATAATATCCTTTCATGTAAAACAAAATCCACCACTCATCTAGTATCTAGTATAATTAATATCCACCAAAAATGTAGTCAACTAAAAAATCCCTATAACAACTAAAATTTGCTAAATTTAGCAAATTATTATTTTTAGCAGTTTTATATTCAACCAAAAAAACATTATCCCCTATCCTCTAAATATCCTAATATGTATCAAGAGTGACTTACAACCCAAGATCGTGCTTATATACAAGCCTAAAAAGGCTAAAACTCAAGAATTTTATTTTTTGATGAATAGGCAGATATCTATATTAATATAAAGATAAGAACACTAAACTGTAATTTTGAGGCTTTAGATGGATGAATTAAGTCCTAGATTTTCTTGAAATAGTTTATAACCAAAGTAGGCAGGTTATGGGGATCTCAAAATTTAAAACATCTTCATGTTGAGAAAAAATAGGCTCCATCAAGTACCTAAGTCAAAAATTATGGCCTTGAGAAGTTATGCTCCCACTTCAAGAGCTCTAATCCCTAGGGAAGGTTGTGTTCACAATCTTGTATTGGAACATGTTGCTCCCACACAATTATGTCCACTTTGGAATTTTACCTTCAAGATCTACATAGCATGTTTACATGTGTTTTATCTATATTTGAGAAATGAATGGTGTTGAAAAGAACCTTTAGGGGCCTTCTAGGTATAGGGAAGATTGTTGACTTCCTTGATAGCAGTCAAAACTCACAATTGATTTAATAAAGTTGAATACATTCAAAAGAAAGAATGATAATACAACATAGACTAATTTCAAACTAAAATTGAGATTGATGCTTCTATGAATGGGTGTCAATATTATTGAATTTCCCTACAATCAATATGAATTTATTAGAATGACTTAAGATATTTTCCTTAAATGTAGCTCCTAAACACACAATTTGAGTCCTTTTAGTGTGCAAGCTAACACACAATAGTCATATTCCTATAAAATAGCCCTGAGAAGTGGGATTTTTATTGAGTCCCAAAATCCTTGCTCACACTTCTAGAGGAATCAATCCACTTCAAGATATGGAAGTACTATTTTGAAGGGGTGTTGATAAACTCATCAACAAAATTTGAGTGATTTAAGGCCAATTGTTGAGAGTGGATACTCTCTCCTTAACTTCAGGCTCAACTAGACCCAAAAGGTTGTTCCTAGAGGTATCTTTAATAGGATTAAACACAGTTGGAAATAGATAAATTGAAAACACGACAATAAATATTCAATGTATGACTAGTCTCAAAAGTTGTCACTAGAATGAAAACTAACCTACTTCACTAATGAAGACATCATTTCATAATTGCAAGATGGCATGCAAGATATTATTCTCTTAAGATAAAACTTCCAAGATCACTAAGTATGTTTCCTTGAATTAATCATTTATTCATGAAATGCATTCAAACTAATGCCCCTACTCCTAAACTACTAGTTAAGATATTTTTGTTTTGGGAATATGGAGGATCATAAGTTTCCAAAGCCGATATCTTATTTGTGGGTTACGTAGTCATGATCAACCAAAAACACACATCGAAATAGCAAAAGAGATGATATTTAACTGAAAATACTTATTAATCCCTCTCCTAACTGCATAAATCCATACGTAATAAGGAAAGGGCCATTACAAACAATGCTTGCAATGAATTAAAGTGTTATATCACTTATCAAATTCTCATTTTAATCATACCAATGAATGTGGCAAGAAAAACCCCTAAGCTAGAATGTTGGCATATTTATCACTTACAAGTTTCACTAAAAATCTACAAATGACCAAGGAAACATTTATTTATAGATATTTGTTATAAGTGAATTACCTTTATGAGATTCACAAAAGGAGCTCTTCAATAGGAAACTAGACTTACACAAGTTGAAACCTTGGACTTTCTTAGCATTTGCAATCATGTGGAAAATGGAGAAATGATCAACCGTTGTTTTTGCAAATGAATTGGCATTTATAACATGTTTAGTTGTTGAATTATTTGCAAGAATTTGACTAAGAACTAGATATAATTAATACGATGTCTAAAACAAATTTAAATCCCATGAAATCCATTGAAATGGCAATTTGAAACTAGTATAGGATTACCTTTAGCTAAAACCTCATACACCACATTGATGGTGGCATGGTTGCTCTAAACATCCATTATCAATTTTTCATGAAGATTTGCACCTCTAGGGATGGGCATTTTCTTAGGTGAGAAAGTGTCTCTAGAGTAGTTGTAGGGTAAAATGAGACCATTAATGGCATCTTGAGAGATTTGGGGGAGTAGTTGGGGAAAATAGAGAAATTTGTGAAAGTTTGACAAAGGTCAAGAAGTCTAGAAGGGGTGCAGAGATTTGATACAAGACTGGATCTAACAGGTGGACTTATTGATGGAAGTCAATAAATTTGAAGGAATTCTACAAAAAGAGTGAAGGGGGGCAAGGGGAGGGGTATGAAGAAATGTAGGATAAGGATGTGAGAGTGGAAATGAGGATTGGAAATTGGAGTGAAGATTTGGATGTTTGATGGAAGTTCACAAGAAAGAAAATGATGAAAACACAAAAAAAAAAAAAAAAAGGGAACCAAAGGTTTGGATGTCTAGAGGTGTCTAAGGATTCTGTAAGGGGGAATTGGAGATTATACAAGAAAATTTTGCAGAACAGAATGAGGGAAGTGGATGAAGTAAACGTGGAAGATGTTTGAATCCACTTTGCAAGTCTGCAAGAAGTGAGAGATAAGAGATTGTAGGAAAGGGAGGTTCAAATGTAGGGATGGAGAAGGGAGATCCAAACCACCATTAGGATTCCACGAGAGGGAATAGAGGAGAATGGAAGGGCTGGAGGGAGTGACAAACCTTGTAAGGATCTCATATGAGGATGGAGGTCAGAACAAGATATTAGGTAATCAAGAAATTTCCTATAGCCCAAGGAAAGTCCACGACTTCCTAGAAACAAACAATACTAACCAAAACACTCCTAGATTTGATAGGATTTTGCATCTTCTAAGTAAGACACCCTAAATTCATTTCTACTTCTTCATACTAGCTTTCCATAAATTAATTGAATAAACTATAATTTAATTAATTACTCATGCAGTTAACTATTTTTCTTATTATCCATTAATCCCCTTTATCCCCTATATGTAATCAACTAAGTCAAAATTAATTAATTAACCTTACCTCTCAAATCCTCCGACTAAATCAATTAATTAATCTATCCTTAATAAATTGATTTAGACTAATTGGTTTCTCATTAACATTTCCTCCAATATTTAATTTCACATCGCTACATATGGACAAAATAATTGTCCTTTAATCTCAACCATTGAATCCATTAACTTGGATCAAGATCTAATTGTTTTCCTTTTTCCATGTGTCCTCAATCCCCTACTCCCGCATGGGTGAGCATGCTAACTATCCACCTCAACTCTCTCTATGCTCCCTATGCTCCCACACATGTGAGCATATTTGACTTATCTTGCTCCTTGCTCACGCATGTGTGAGTATGCTAATTTGAAGGCATGCTAGCTCTCCACCTCAACCCACTCCATGCCCCAACATGTGTGAGCAAGTTTGACTTATCCCGCTCCTTGCTTACACACGTGTGAGCATACTAACTTGGAGGCATGCTAGCTTTCCACCTCAACCCACTCCATGCTCCTAAAGTTTTTAGCATGTTTAACTATCCCACTCCTTGCTCGCACATGTGAGCATGCTAACTTAGAGGAATCCTAATCCTCCACCTCATCCCTTGACCTTGACCCATCTCCACCTCCTTGTTCAAACATGTGTGAACATGTTCTCCACACATACCACCTCCATGCTGACACATGTGTGAGCATGTTTAGCTTTCCATCTCATCATCTAACCCTCTTACACATGCCCACATCTCTTTACATCTCACAATTAGATCAAATATCCTCCTTTGATCTTGAATCTCTCATCCTACAATGACACTTGTCACAAGGCTAATAACCCTATGCATATAGTTAAATCTTAACCATTGATTTCATCTCTTCATCTTTGCCCTCCATTTCTCCCTTGAGAAATCCATTTAATAAAGACTTGTCACCCTCATTCCATCATAGTTTTATATTATCCATATGTTGCTCATTTCCATAATCACATTATCGATATGTTGCTCATTTCCATAATCAACGATCCATTTGCATCCTTATGTTGTTTATTTGAGCAACAAATTGCAAAGAGCAATCACATACCATCACTTGATGCACATCTCAAATATTGTGGAGGTTTGTTGGATATTTTGTTATGCTTTACATTGTCTTATTTACTTCTATTTGCTCTATCACAAGTGTGCTTTTTTGTTTGAGTTTTTAGGTTTCTTTTGTTACTAATACATTGCTTGCAACTCAAACAAAGGAGTCCACACTATTACTTGATGAAGAAATGGAAAATAAAAAAGAAACGACACCTAGATGATTTTGACTTAGAAGAGAACCCATTAGAAGGTATCTCGAAGTGGGAAATAAAGGGTAAAATGATGCCTAAAGTTCAAAAAGGGGAGAGGACTCAAGCAAAATTTTACACTATTAGATTGAGTCCTAACAATTTATTTACTTTGAGACATAAAGACTAGAGCAAAAGTGAGATTCCATCCAAGATACAAAATCATTAAGATAGCCTAATCTAAAAACGATCTTATTCTATAATAATAGATTAACATAAGAAAACAATAATTCAAAATTAAAATCAATTAATATACCAGATAACTGAAATTAAATACTAACACCATACATTTACTATGGCCATACAAACAAACATAAAATGAAAAAATTACTTGTATCATCTACACTATCCTTAGAAGATCCATGCTCAAGCACAAAAGGCCTAGTGTGGCTAGAACTTTTTCAATGAGTTGCAGGTGATGAAAATAGACCCCTTAGATTTTCTCCTCGAGCATCTTTTAAAGGAGCAGGTGAAGAAGTCACAAGCATATTTATCAAGCTGTAGCAGTCTGAGTCAAAGGATGGATAATATCTACCTCAACTCACGGACGAATAGAAAGCTGTCCCACCTAAAGTTAAAACAATGAAGTAAAATAATCTATCCACCAAAAAGTTTTTACTTGCAGCATGGACGGGGACCATTGAAGTAGCTCCTAGTAGAGTTCCCAGCTAAGAGGTCAGTACTGATTTAAATGAGTACAATGGACAGTTTGACTCTTGATATTGTTTTCCTCAAAAGCGATGGCCACATTGCTCATAATTGTGATAAGATGTTATTTATTTCATCTATCAAACCCATTATTGCAATCTTATGCACAGCAACAAATTCGGGGAGGTGCTCAACACTATGTTCAGTACTAAATCATTATCAACCAGTCTTTCAGCCCTGTATAATTATATACAGTAGATATGCCATGCACCTTTTCAAACACCCTTCACCGACTTGCCTGCACCTTTATTTTAAAAGCAACAGTTGACACAACTCACGGGTGCCTGTGAGACCCACCTTTTGCAACAAATTACAAGACAATTTTGAAATACATCAAGATAAATCTAATAGGAAAACGTTGCACTATCAAACAAAATTTAATGATTTCATAAGAAATATGTCTTACTGGTCCTAATCCGCACACTGACCATTATCTATCTTTTTCTTAAAAGACAATTTTCAAACAAATTTCAATATTTTTGAATTAGATTATGAAAAAGTGTTTTCGGAAACGTTTCAAATCACATTCCATAATCTATTATAAAATCAGCAAACAAAAGAATAGAAATAAAATTATTATGACAGGTGTTTATGGGGTCTTTATCATGGGCACAAGATCCTTCTGGGAAGCTCATCTGGCAACAAACTGTTTGTCCAGCTCAATCTATGGATAATGTTGGGTGGAATTCAAATCTTGGTCGGTTGGTTTTTAAAGTTGTGTTAGGAGGACGCTTTCTATATCTATCTTGACCTCCACCCAGATTGCAGATTTTTGGGTGATTTACTGAGATGCTTAGCTAAGTATTTCAGAAAGAGATTTTATGCTATTTAGTCTTTATTTAGATGGTTTGCTGGTATTCAATTTATATAGTTTCCTTAACTTCCGCTTACTAAGTATAACATCCATATCCCATAAATTTCGAGCCAACGGTTAAAATGTCAGAATTCGGCCCAGCCTTGAAATATGTCAGGTGAATGCCCGTCACTTCCCTTTTTAAACCTGGAAAAGCTCTCTACTCTGTCAGATGTCTTCTGCTACCTCCTTAAAACAATGTATCACTTTTGTCTTTTGTAATGCTACCTTAATTGCTTATACTTAGGGGCTGGCATTTCATTTATGTAAGTCAGTGTGATGAATGACTGAAGCCTTTGCAGTGTTCAAGAGGGAAGATTTAGATTTTATGGTCTGGGGAGTCTGGGAGAACAATATTTAGAGTCTATACCTGATCAAACACGATATTGATTGCACCACCTTGTCAAAACAGAAGAGATTGATCTATATTAAACTGCAATTTTGGCATTTCATTCTCTTGTTTTCATAGTGGATAGTGTAAAAATATAAAACATGAATTTTAATCAGTTACATTAAAATGCAATCAATGGTAAACATAATAGTAAGCACATGATCATTGATACTATCAATGACATGATCCAAATGCCCCAAAACAATTCCCACTGCTTCATGGCTTCACTGCTGGGAGGATATATATAATCTAGTATACAGTCAATGTCAGGCATCAGCGAATTCAATACTTATTCTAGTATACAGTCAATGTCAGGCATCAGTGAATTCAATACAGATTGCAGTTGTAAACTGCATGGAATTCCCACAGTGGACAGCTCATACAGCTCATGCTGATACTAACTAATTTATGAAAAAACTTATGAGAGTTCCCAATAGCAGACAGCTATTGATTATATATAATTATTTATTCAAAAAAACGAAACACTTTCTTAGATTCTAGAAATACAGGGAAAAGTTGAGAAAATAAATACAGAGGAACACAAGCTGATACAAGCTCAGAGTGAGGTTCCTCAGAATTCAAACAAGCTCATCAGTCATACAGGTTTAATGCCGAGTAAAGATTCCTATTCTGATCTCCAAATCTTCATTGATTCCCTAAGATGGAGAATCATCTTGACGTGGGGAGTTTTTTGATGCAACTGAATTGAACCCATAAGGCTTGGTGTCCTCCACAAATGGCCCCTTAATTTACCAGTATTTAATTCACGGCTACATAAAGATAAAAGCTTCTGCATGGCATCACAGCTACATAAAGGTGTAAGCTGCTGCATGGCATCATAAAATTCAGCCAATGAAACCATATGTATAATCCTCCCATGAATGTATCACAGCAAACTTATCCATCTGGGTAACCTTCAAACACCACGAGACCAGCAACTTGACGCACCTTTGCAACAAATCTTGTAGATATTCCTGGAACTAATAATTTCGCTCTTCTTTTATTAGGCCTCAAGATTGTTTTCCAAATTCAGTACTATTTCTGAGTCAGGTCAGTTGGGATGTTCATATGAATCCCTGTTAGAGGCGAAAACAATGGGGAAATACAAGGTGATGAAGGAGATAAAGGCATAATGTGGCCTGTGAGATTGAGAGTGGAGACAGGGGACGGATGATGAACCAGAGAAGAGGAAGAAGAATTCGAGTCACCAACAATGATGGTTATAAAGGACCCATCTTCATCACTAGATATAGGCGAGGAAGACGAAGGCGAAGGAGGGGCAGGTTCGGGTTGATGCTGCTGCTGTTTCTTATTCAACTCCATTGCTGTGGTTTTTGCTGCTTTTATCTCTGCATCTCTCAAGAACTTGAACTTAGGAGGTGGAGAAGCAAAACCATTAGTATTTGGGTACAAGTCACCTTTAATTGGGGATTGCTGCTGTCTTGCAGGCAAGTGGAGGTGCCCTTCTTTGACAGGGTGGAGACTACAATTTCCCTGGTTGGGGAGAATATGCAGAGTTGTGCAAGGAGGTGGAGAGATGAACGGAGAATGTGAGGCGGACGAAGTAAAAGAGGAAGGAAATGAACTTGCCAATGAAGACGAGGCTGATGAAGAGGAAGAGGAAGAACTACTCTTGCTGTCCTCAGTAAGGAAACTAAGGTGGTGGTGCTGTTTGTTATGAACAGCTGATAAACGGGGGAAGAGAGCGTTGTGCAAAGGGGTTAGGGGTGTGAGAGGAGGAGTCGCCATGGGAGTGCAAAATGGTGGTGAGGAAGGAGGTGTAACAAATGGAGTATTATCAATGGGAGTTACAGTACCTGAAGCAACAGCTGCAACACTCATTTGACTCAGCAGATCACTCAGACTCCTGCTCCTAGACCCTCTTCTGCTTTTTCTTGATCTTCCATCCTCAGAATCCAGATCCTCCTTAGTCTCCTCCTTGATTGTAAACAAAATCCTGGGAGGACCCCACAGGTTGTGTATCCTCATAAGCTCACTATCCATCCCCTCCGCTGGGAAAAACTTGGCCACAAAATCTGTCGATTGATCCTGGGACCTCTGAACAAGCATGGCATCATCACGATGATGTTGATAAGAGCCATTAACTTCCCTCTGGCAATGACGGTGATGATGATCCAATGCTCGTGTAGAAGTACTTGTTCTCTGCTTCTTCCAGCAAAGTAAGTAAAAGAGCTCTCTGGATGGGTTGCTGTATTCATCCTCCACTTCACCATTCAATGCTGAACCTGAACTCTGTCTTCTCCTCCAGCAAAATACATAGTACAGTTCTGCAACAAGAGCCAACAAAAAACACCCAAACACAACACTCAGCCCAATCCCCAATCTACTCATGGAGCTCATCGTGTAACTTCTGTTCAAACCTACTCTAATCCAATCGCAACACACCAATCAACGCATTATACGCATCCAACCCGGCCATTAAAAGCATCTAAACTAGGGACAGTCCTATCCCCTTCCCGCTCATGCAGCATATTGTCTAACCACCCCATTTCAACCAACACAAACCCAATCACAAACAACTATAAGTGCATCATACATACCAACCTCTCCGGCTCCATTAAAAACTAATCTTGATCTTAAACATCATGGATTTTACTTCCATTTAAACTGCCCAAAGCCCCACTCTGCACCATCTTCAGCCCAGAAAGAACCACAACACAGTCCAATCCCCCAACCTACTTATGGTTTTCATTGTCTAACCAACTCCAATCCAATCAATAAATGCTTATCTCACTGCAGCAGAGTCATACACACACAATCATCTTAATTCATTAAACACAAGATGTACGCCAAAAATCTATTCCTAAAACATTTTAACTCTATTTTCACCCTAAATGCTCCATTATACACATCTTCAAGACCAGAAAAACACCCAAATGCAATACTCTGTCCAATCTCCAACCATCTAATGCACAGCCCCTGTTAAAACCCAACACTAATCCAACAGTAAAACACCCATCAATGCATTAATAATGCCTAAAACTACATTCCTAAAACACTGTTCCTTCATTTTCACCCCCAAAAGCCGCTACTCCATACATCCAAATTCAAACCCACTTCACAGTGTTTTCAAAGCCAATGCCTCATTTGTGCATCATTTTTTTCTTGAAAAAACATTCATTTCTTCACCAAATTTGTCCCCAAAATCCCAGACCCGCCTAGCATAAGTCCATGACTTGTTCGCCCATTCGCCAAACTAAAACAAATTAGATTGTGACGTTTCTCATGAAAAGTTTGGCTTGCTGAGCTCCAAACAATAATACTACTCAGGATAAAGAAAAAGCATGACAAAAACCGAAACCGCTAAGCATAAACCGTAAACAGGGAACAGGCACCGAAAGCGAACAGTGGTTTACATAAAGCAGTCTCACGTTCTCACGTGCAGACCTGACTTTAAGTCTACAGGGAGAGCCAGTTTTCGACTGTCACACCCGGTAAACCTAAGCTCTTTCTTGTCGTATATGGCACGTAAATTTGTTTTGCGTTTGGCGGGCGCGGGGGACGATGTGACCGTAGGCGGTTTTGAACCCGTGACCAACTGCTAAAGCGGCCGCCCACCTAATCAAATGGGGAAGAGAGCATATGTTGTGGTGGCTAACGGCTAATATTGTTGTGGGGGCACATGGGACCAGAGGGTAAGATTATTATATTATTATTACCTTGTTATTATGTTTGCTTCCTAGAATCTAGTTTGTCCTAGCCTTAGTGGTCCACTACTTTTAGCTAAGGGCTTTTTTTTGGCAAGACAATGAGGATATGGTCCTCCTAATGTTGGACAAAATGTACTTTGGAAAAAGTGGTGGGAGAGGATTAAATTACTCTAGATGTGGTTGTCATATAGCCTTTGAACATAAGGAGCCCGCATATTTTAACCTTAGGAATAATTGGAACCTTTTAGTTGCCCCATGTTCCCTAACCTTCACTATTAAGTTTTTGAAGTCAAAAATTGAGTTGAATTTTGGAATAAAGTACTTCGGAACTTATTTTTAAAAGCTTTGTTTAGTTAAATATTGAAGTATACATCATTGAATTTTAGTTTGCTTTACATAGGTTGTCCTAGTGAATTAGCATAGAAGTTTCAATTTTCACTTTCACATATTCAAAAGGATGGTATTTAATTTTTATTAGTATTTTAGATTAAATATATAAGTGTGAGGTTATCTCAATTTAGTTTTATGGTTTAAAAATGGTTTTGAAACTTTCAAATGTCAAATTTTAATTTGGGTCCAAGTTGATTTCATATAACTAGTCATTATTTGTTAAGTTCGGTATGGGATTCATCAACTTGTGTGTTAGGATATTGTATTTATATACAATCCATAATTCATTTTACATCGAAGATCCATCTAAGATAATTTAATCATGAGCATTCAAGATATATCCATATCATCATTATGGAGTATCAACATTGCCTCATCAACTTACATCAACATCTTATATATCCCTATATGTTTGCTTGTTTTCTATCATTGTACCAAACAATCAAATCAATAACAAGAGTTTGATCAAAGAAGAACAATCCTATCTTAAGAAATTCCTAAACAATGTCTATCAACATTACGCCTTTTCAAACGTCCATTAAGGCAACTAAATTCCTAACATGAAATTTAGTACAGTTTTGTAAGGCTCAATCATGATGTGGCCTTAGTCACACCTTGTTTACTAGTTACCCTTGTGTTAACATGTGACTTTAACCATGGCATGATTAATCTTGTGACATTTTGATGAGGCATACTCTATTCACCCATTGTGATGTTCTTGTAAACACTTATTGTACTAGATGATGATGATTTGATTCCTTGATAGTATTAATGATTGTGTTCATGTTTTTCCTATGTACGAGTGTATCAAAGGGGCATGTTAATGTGATTGAATGTTTGAACCAAATAATTTTGATTCATCATGTTGAATATTAATTTTGTTATGTGTTAATAGTGCATTTAACTTGATGTTGAATAGTATCAATTAAATAATTTTGTTAATCCTAGTTTAAAACTATCTAATTGTCGATAGATTTGAATATCAAGTTGATTGGTTATGGTTAAATGAATTAAGGTTTATAAACATAATTTAATCAAGATTGAGTCGGGTGAAAGAAGTAAACATATACTGAAACATGAATAGTGAATTACGAGGATTAAATAATATATGCTTGTAGCATTTTGATTATGTAATTTAATTGTATTAATTATAATTTAATTTCAACCACATGCTTGAGATATAAAATGTGTTCCATTGTTGTACATTCTTGTGTTGATGAATAGAAAAAATCTCATGTGAATGAAATTGATAACAAATGCGTTGATAGATGAGTAGTACAATCATATATTGTAATGCTCCAAGTATAATTTATTATGATGAGATTCCATGTGTACAGAGAGGTGGAGGATTGTCAAGACCATTTTTACCTATCTCACTCCAAAAGGTGGAGCAATGATATTTGTTGTCATCAACCTATATGTTGAATCATCTTGATTGAAAGTGACTAAGACCCCATGCCAATCTATCCTTTTTTTATTTAATTATTTTCAAAGGTTGGACATATGTTGTAAGGTGAATTTTATTGTCCTTTTTAGCCTAACGTAAATTGGTTATATTGGGGTTTTCAGAAAAAAAGATTAAAATTGTTATTTGGAATAGTTTTAGTTTTAATTTTTTAAGGTTATTTTGGGCATGTCTTTTTAGGCCTTTCTTTTTGTTTTGTGGGAAGAAAAAGGGGATTGCCAAGTCCAAGCTAAAGGATTGGCTACCAAAGCTTTCATAGGGAAAGATTTTTTTTTAATTTTTGGAGGCTAGAATGATACCATTTATGGATTGATCTTCTTTTTTTTGGAGGGGATTTTGTAATGTCTTATTTTCTACTTTGATTTGGATGTCATAGCCTTCCATTTTAGTTCTATGTTACTACTAAATATCTCAAACTTGGATGCCATTGTTTTTGGTCATTTTACAATTCCTTGGATGTGATTTTCTAATCTTATAATCCTTGTTTTGGACACCATGATGACTAGTTTGGAAATCCTATATCATGGGCAACTTGTTAATTCTATTCTACTCAAAATTAGCTACCATTTTTTAGGTGTATTGCTCCCCTTCTTGGTAATAATTTGTTCATATTCCTTGTCATCCCTTTTCCTACCATTGTTAAGGGTTTGTGATACAATAATGGATGGAGGTATATTGAATGATTATTTAACCATGTATCCCTAACTCCTAGATCTAAGCATCAAATATCCATACCTCAATACACAACAAAAAAATTCTAAATGTGAATAAACACATAGAGAAAATGGTGTCTTTGTTCAACCAAAATAATTACATTAATCCATTAGAAATTATAATCAAGCTTTGAATCCTTATGATATCCAAAGACCAATAGGTATTAAATAGTTCCATATAATAGACTTCACCAAGAAATAATTCCTAATTTATACGTGCATTGTAAAATAATTTTGTAATATGAATGCTACCACATATATTCAATCATGTACCTATTCCACATGCAATGTACAATTATACATATTGATGCACCATTGAACTTCTAATTAACTATATGAATTCACATTAAAGTTTGACCTCCTACCTAGATCTTCAATTCTAGTATGCAATCTAGTTCTTTTATGCTACATCATTCCTTACTTGTCCCCACAATGCTCCTTAATTGAGTGTAAACCTTTGGTTTATATAGATGATTCTCAAAGGAACCATATTGCACATCTTTAAGAAATAAAATTCACCATCTCATAATCCCAATGCTAATTAAGCATGACCTTATGAAGTATTTATCAATTACAACCTATTTTCCTCTTTTCATCATTCCTAGGTAGAATAAAGCCTTAATTGTTTATCACCAAGAAATAAGTCGTCACTAAGGATCAATATAGCCCCAAATTACTAATTATATACAATTATACCTCCACTTAGCCCCTTTCTTTACCTCAAATCACAAGATGCATCCTTTTGACCTCCCAATAAAAGAAAACAACTCCAATTTGAAAAATTAAACTTAATGTTAATTCAAATCATGAAATATGAGAAAATGAGGCTCAATGTTGTTACTCTATTACATCATTTTCCTTAATGTGTTACCCCACAAGCTCCAGACTATAAATTGAACTTTGTCTTCATGTAGCAAATAAAACTTGACCAATAACTATGTGCAACTATAATATGTATTCTTAGGCTTGATAAGGCTACTTGTAGAATCTTAATGCTAAATACTAATTGAAACTTTATAAATTTGTAAAAAGAATTAAAAATACATAAAAAATCAAAATATGTTTTTTGGGTGATGCAATATTGCATGACCCTTAAGGATACCCCAAGTAAGAAATTTGCAAGCTATAACCACCCTTTAATTTTTTATCCTAACCTTAACACATCGTCAACACTTGAATATGTTTTAGAAAATATGTTTGCATATTTTCCTACACCTCTTATATTTCTATAAGTAGTAATTGGGGCATATCTCATCCTCCTCCACCCAAAATTATCATCTTCCACCACCCAAAACTAACTCAAGTGCACTCTTCCCCACTCATTGAGGACAAGATTCTTGCTTGTTCTATCCACGTCCTCGAAGTGTTTTTTCATTACATTCTCTTGCAATATAAATCTCTTAACCACATCTCTACAATGTTTCAATTAGACCTTCCTCTATAGACTAACTCCTCATAGTATTTTTTGTGTCTCTTACATTAGTTTGTAACATCACATTTCACCTTCTCATTCTTTTAATAAAATCCTTATTCACTCTCTCTCTTTCAATTGTAACTTCATTGAATACATGAACTTCTTGATCCTCATCCCGCATCTTCTTCTTATGACAATTATTTCTCATTGCATTCAACTTTATATTATCACTATGACATCCTATAATGGATCTATGTCCATCATGTGTTGATCACAACCTCCTCAAACTTCCTCATTTTTGGGTAATATATTATGTACATTATGCTACCCTTTATGACTTCTCTCCAATCTTCTCATTCTTTTAAATATAAATGCACACCAGGTTAATGCATACACATCTTGAATCACAAGTTCAATAACACTTTCAATAAATTTCACTTCTTTAATCCACTCAATGTACAAGAAAATTTGGTGCTATTAAATACCCATATAAAGTATTCACTTGATGATTTAATTTGAATCACATCCTTCAGGTTTTCTCCAAAACCAATCCATATACATCTTTCAAACTAGGCACTAACGCTTCTCATTCCAAGGATTTCACACCATCTTTCATCCATACTAAATGCATGAAAAATAGAATAAACCAATAAGCATTAAAATCAAATAAATTAAAATACTCAATACTACTCACAAAAACCTCAGATCAAGCTCAAAGTAAAGCTTTGCTCATTTATTAATGTGGATGTTCAAATTTCTAGCATAACAACTACATTCCTTAGATAAAAAACTAATAAAATATGGATGTATGAATGAGTGCTTGTGAAATTTTGAGTAATGTGTTTTATTTATAGATTTTTAATTTAAGAATCAGATGAATAGCTAGTATTCAATCTAAGATCTCAAGTATAATCCATTATTAGGGGAGATGGTGAGGAGATGTGGCAACCATGGGAGAGTTGCATATTTTTCTTAATTTTTTAATAAAAATAATTATTATTGCTCAACTCAAATTGACCAAGGAGATGACATATTTGATTGATGAGTAAATTGCCTACATGAAGGAGTTAACTGAGTGCATGAGAGAATTAGGGGGAGTTGACTGTTTACATGGAATATTTAACTAATTGCATGAATGAGTGAAGTGGATTTAATTTATGAGTGAGACTAGGACTATGCCTGAGTGAATTGGATAAACTAGGTAATCAACTCTGGTGAAGTAAATTTTAATGATTTAATAATTAATTAAATGAATTATAGGTGCATATTAAGTAAAAATTGATATTAATTAATTAATTAATGGAAAATATGAATAAATAATTAAATAAACAAATAAATATGAATAAAATAAATAAATAATGGATAAATAAATGGATTATAATTTAGTAAATTAATGAATGGTGTTTTCCTAATTTAATAAAATGATTAGGTGTTAGGGGTCTTAGGTGATGAATGGGTGATCAAGCGATCACATGTACTAAAGAATTATGATGGGATGATAATTGTGAAGGAAAATTTATTTTGGTGCCTCCATATACTATTGCTATCAATTGATTCACAATTCTTCTCATCCCTTCCTGAAAGGAATTTTTGATTTCCATAGCTACAATTCATGGCCTCATTTTAATCTCATATATTCCTTCTTTGTTGTTGTAAATGAGTCCAATCTCAAGTGTTTACAATTTTATTCAACCTAGATCAAGTCACAATGCTTCAAATGCTCTTCCTCTTGGGCTAATACAAACACCAATCATTTAATTGTAAGGAATTTTTTTCTTTCTTAACTAAATTACTTGACTAAGTCCAACTTTAAGTAAATATTTTATTTAGTGTACTCCATTACATTAGATTTATACTTCTTACTTATCACCTTGAACTACTTCTAAACAAATTCTTCGCACTTTGTACCAATCCACTCACCATATAAAATTATTAGTTGATCATTACACCCTTAGAAATCATCATAGACACCAAATAGAATGGTGTCCTTCCTTTATATACATTCTCTAAATTTTTTACACTAGCAAACAAACCCATTATGTAGGCCTATCTCTCAATGTGTGCTCAAAAGGATACAAGAGATTTGTATCTCCATCTAAAGGGTCACTCTATTAAAACTCATGTAAATTTTCAACCTCTTCACAATGGAAATCTACAATCCTGGACTTGTAACTCTACTTTTGACAAGGAATAGTAAGTGGCATTCTTGTAAAAAATAAATTATGAAGTAAGAACTATTATCTCTTTGAGTTCACAATTATCCAAGGAAAAATCCATGGTAAGTCATTCATTTTATCCTTTTACAAGAACAATAAGGATATTATGATCCTCCAATTCCCTTCCTTATTTTGGCATCATTGCAAACATCTTTGGTCTTTGATCTTCATAAAAAATATCGATTCCTCTAATCTTGTCGATGTATTGCCTCTATAGATCTCATCATTCCTTCAAACATCCACTTTATTCTTATAGGGAAGTTCATCTTTCAAACCTTGAATTATTGGATGTCTCATTACACATCCTATAGAAGATTCCATGTTACTATACCTAGCAACTTCCCTTGCTACAATAGTGGGTTTTGGTTATTGGTATATTTTTTCTATTTATTTCCCACTTTCTCCACCAAACCAAACATCTAATATAATCTCTTCAAATTTAGTCTAGCATTACCAAAATCTTGGCCTTCTTAATTAGTTATTGGTTACTTAAAATGAATTTTACCCTTCACACTATTTGGAATCAGTTGTTTCACTTCATTGTTCCTTGGAGTAATCGCTTATTTTTTATAGGGATATTGCTTAAAGTTATCTTAATATGATGTTGGTGGTATCAACACACATCTACTAGCATATTTTGTGTTATTTCTCCCCTTAAAAACTATCTCACACTAAATAATTTGATATACAAAAGAATCCATGGGATATCACATCATTTTTTTCTACTTTTCCTCATAATCTTCAATATCTTCCCTTAACTTCTCTTTTATCCAAGATAGGAACTATAACTCCACCTTTGAAAATTATCCCTCTATTCTATATCTTATCAACAAGGCCCACAAAATTTCTTCTTAATTCATATCACCATTTACCAATTCACACCTCCTACAAGTTGTCACAAACTCAATGCTTCATCTGCTCACCCTTCTCACAAATCAATTCTTTCAAGAACTAAGTCTAATTCTAGATCTTCTAATCCAATGTACGCTTTACCCAACTCGCAATTGTTGGAGGATTCATACACATGGGGATCTTCCACACAAAATCATAGTGTTGGAAGATTCCTTCACTCTCCTTCTATGGACAAATTTTCTTATGAATCAATTATAGTGTGATACATGCATAAGATTTTTGTAAATCACACATTTGATGAATCACCTGTAGTGCAAAATATGTGCAATTTTTTTTTGAAATAACCCTCTAACGAATCAGTTGCAATGTAAGACATGTAAAATATTTATTACTTTGGAACATTTATCCTAAGTATGATATTACACACACTATTTTAAGTTTACTTAGGTAATTTATTTTTAATTATTACTTGGTATGATAGGATAATGAGTTGCACAATCTATGGATTTTTTTTCTCATCCTCATGGATTTAGAAGCTTGGATAAAAACTCCCTTATTTTTGGGTTTTATGCCTTATCTGCACTGTCATCAAATTTATAAACTATAAAGTTATATATTTGTAGCTCCTTTTCCTTCATATTTGATAATGAAGCAAGCATTGTGAGCTCTCTCATCTTCTTAGATATTAAATTTTGGTAATTAATTTCTATTTAAAATTTAAAATTATATTTCATGGCACTAGATTTTGGTTATAAATATGATCACATATTCTAACATGGTATAGAACTCAAATGCTAGGATACTCTTTTAATAGTGTCTATATTTATGATATTTGAGGGGATAATAAAATATGCATGTAGCTTTTCTAAAAACCTAGTATGATATTCTATTACATCTTGAGAAGATCTAGAAAAATAGAAAGGTTTAAAGAAAATTTTATAATCTTTATAGATGTGTGTGCTTTTTATCTACTTTGATGAAGTGCAACATTTTGGTGATTATGGCATCATTTTCAACTCTTCCATTACATCCAAAAGGCTTAAGAAAGTTAGAAAGTACCTTTGGTTTGTTAGCTTTGGATATAATTTGACACAAAAGTAGACAAAGTTTTGAAGCTTAAATTTAGCAATCAGCTTTCATATAGGATGTTTTCAAGCTAAATAGGCCTCACCATTATGTCCAAAAGGCCACAAAACCCCAATTTCTATACTAAATATGCCTACATTAAATGTTAGGAAGATTCAAGGAAGAAAAAAATCCAAGAAGGTCATATGGCCTTCTCAACATGCAATTTGAGGCAAATATTTTTTAAGTGCATAGCACTTCCCCTTTGGCACTTAGTGTTAGGTTTCAAATTCTTATTACAATATGCAAAACTAAAGGGCTTTGGCACTTAGGTTGTGGCCCCACATCCACTATTGTATTTGACTCCAAATTCCAACAAATGTTCGTCGATATTTTGACAAACTATTTTTGAAATACCAACGAAACACTCATATGAATTTCGTCGCTATTTTTTTCACAATTTCAACCAACTTTTATACGTCGAAAGTACGACCCAACATCATCAGTCATTGCTATGGAAAATGGAATTGGTGTTCGTCGGAAAATCAACACAAACTTCATCGCAATTTCGATGAACAATCACAAAATGCTTGTTGTACAATCACCAAACGTTTGTCACATGTATAGCAACTTCGTCGTAGGTTTTAATAAATGGTTTATATTTTGCAGAAAGGTGAATTATCATGGCCATTGATGATAAGGCATTAAATCTCAGCCGCTCCCCGCCATCCTGTGATGACCCCACCACAGAGTATTGAGCAATCACGATATCACGGGAAGGCCCCATCTGTCACATTCATAGAGGCCAAAAGAACATTATGAATGTTCTAATATATTAAGCCGACCTTAATATATTAACCGGCGTGTTACTAAAGTGGATCTAAAACATACATGCTTAAAATCAACGGAGATGTTTTAATCTCAACAAAAAAGGTGCTTGACATTTAAGGTCAAAGTTGTCAACCATCCGAACGAGCAAGTTCGTTGAAGATCAATTGCTTTGTTTCCCATTCTCATGGTCAAGGAAGTGTTGACACAGTAACACACGGTTCATCATGGGAATTACAGAGAGGTTGAAGACAGTATTGCAAAAAATTAGAGGTATGACAAAATAGTGAAGTAACATAAAGTTGTGAAAGAGAAGACTGATACATTCATATGAAGGACAACCATCAAACAAAGGTTTTAATCAAGACACAGTCATCCTTTGATAAGTTGAAATAAAGTCATGAATATAAGAGGAAAGTTTGTAAGATAGTCATATACATTGTAAAGGACAATGAATAAGGTTTTAAATTATTACTCAAAGAGCAACTAGTAACCTAATCCTAATATCTGAACTCCATTGCATAAATTTTTATTGAAAAATGAAAGTACTATGCAGCTAAATACAAAAAACTCATCTAACAAATTATAGACACCTAAAAATGACCTAGGCATGCGAACACTATTTTACCACTTTCCATCCTAGCATAATTATGACATTTTAATTATGTCTCTAACCCACCTTCAACTATTAATTAAATAGTTGACAATTATTTAATTAATTCATAATCTTTCATTCTTCATGATTATTAAATAAATAAATCTGATTTATTTATTTTAATATGTCACTAATTATCAAAGTCTTCTAATAATTAAATAAAGACATCAATTTATTTAATTAATCCTTATCATAAAAGTCTTCTCGATTATTAAATTAATATATTTTAATATATCTATTTAATATGTCACTAATTCCTAAATCCTCTCTTAATTAAATAAATTCATTTATTTATTTAATTAATTAACTACTTCTTCTAAATTAAATAATTATTTTAATTATTTAATTAGGGCATGTGACACTTCTATATTTTTAAATAAAACAAATCATTTAAAAATATCTCACTAATTCTTCATTTAGTAATTAATTTCAAAAATCAATTACTAATTACCTCACAAAATCTTTTATTTTGAATTAATTTAATTCAAAAGGGAAATATTCTTCTACAAATCAAGTAATTTCCAAAATTATTGATTTTCTAAAATCTCATCCTCTTGTCTTCTGATTTTTACTAATTTCATTTCCACTGTCACATTCAATTTGGATTTAATTAATTTGCAGGTATAGCTAACTGTTTGAATTCAATCTTGCGGGATTTTTAGATCATTACATTGGTGAACTCGACTTCCTAACATGATTTTACAGGTTTCGTACGGATCTAGTTTTTTTTGCAAGTCCAGGGTATGGAACGACGCAACTGCAGGCTCAAACGATGCAGTCGCTTTGTCGCAACACATTTGCATTCGCAAGCGACGCATATGCATTGTTGCAACGCATTCGAGCTTTCAAGCGACGCATTTGCCAAAAACTGAGCCACATCCGATTTTCCGAATTGCAGGTAACTGGTTAAAAAGATCATTTTTTTTGGTTTTTTTTGTAAAATTGGATCCGACGCGACCACGGCCAGTATTTTCAACTTGATCATTTTTTTTTCTTTAAGGATAAAATGAACCAATCCTAGGGTAGACACACTTAAGGATTAAATCTATCAACCCTAGGATAGACATTTTGTTTAATTTGGGAATTTATCAATCTAGGATAGTCACCATACTTACTATTGTTTAAAGTAAAATAAACCCCATGTTTTCGATGAAGCAATATCTTCACCTAGAGTAAAAAATATTTCATTTGGGGTTTAAAATTGAACAATTGTTTAGTGTGCTTGTTCGGATAATAGGTATATGCTCTCCCCTTTACTAGGTGATCAAAAAGCCAGACCTATCCGTTTTATTTCATGCATTTACTGCTTTATTACAACCTTTAGAAGGCCTGCCGTAGTGGGAAAAAGTACTCACCCTACGGGAACGACCTAAGTGGGAACACCTAAAGCCAAGGTTTCCAACCCACTATAATCAAAAGCAAGTTGTTGATGAAAATCCAACTTGACAGTAGTTGACAGGATAACCATCCCCAAAACCTTTGTTCTAAAGGTTGGGAGGTCTCTCGAGGGAGTATATCCATTGCCACACTGAACGGAAAGACTTACTAAGAACCTAGTGTAGTAGCCAGCCGTGTCAGTAACCAGACATCCTTTCATTCACAGTGCAAGGGGAGGGAAGAATCTCCCCCCAAGACACTCACCATATAATCACCATGGATTGTTTGCTCAGGGGATTCAATATCCACTTCCGTCACCTTGAGTACGCACCTGGAAAAGACAAAAACACGGGCGCCCTCTAGAGGGTGACAAGGGTGTGTGAGTTGACGTGATTTTAAGATGTGGGTTGTGATTGCGAGGATGACCCACTTGAATTTTAAGAGTGAGTCTGTTTGAACAAGCATTTTAATTTTGATTTTTTGTGTTTGCCAAGAATTATTAAAAAAATCTTCAAAAAATTGCAAAAACACGAATTTGGAATCACAAAAACTGGTCAAAAACTACAAACTGTGTTCGGGTTTTTCCCTAAAACTTCATATTGCGACGCAAGCACTCTGCTGCACCGCATTTGACATCTGCAAAACCGCATTCGCTCTGATGAGCTGCATCTGAGCCATCAGGAGCCGCATTCGCTCTGTCAAGATGCAATCGACAGTTACAGAGCCACATTTGCAACCATCGAGCCACATTCGGTTAACTGAGCCGCATTTTCTAGACATAAACCCGCATTCGCAACACTGTGTCGTATTCGACACTTCTTGAACCGTATTTGATTCAGTGAGCCACATCTGCTCTGTTGCAACGCATTTGCTAGACTTTACAAACAATTTTTCACTGTCAAAACAGAAAGTTCACAACCTGTCTACAAGTCAATTAGATCTTTCTTCACTGTCACAGTCCAAACCAAACTCTGACTTGCTCAACTTTCCATCCAAACAATTGCATATTTAGATACCATTTTAGGCTCATAATAGGTCACTTTCATTAGATTGCATTGATAGTTTCACCACTTCCTTAGACACTCACTTTGGCAGATTTTAGGAGTTGACTCTTACCATTCATTGTCCAAACTTTGCATTCATCAATAGGTTATCATTGGACCCAATTACCTTTGTCATTTTGTCAATCCTTTGGTGAATTATTTCCCACTCAATAGTCTAGTGTGGAAATTTCACTTTGTCCTAGTTATAGTCCTTCCACGGTCCATTGGCTTTCCAAAAGTTGAATCATAGCAAAAACATTGTTTGTCCAAGTTTGTCCTCTTTAGATCTCTCATTAGTAAGTACATCTTAGGATCACTTATTGCATATCATTTTAGCATCTCCATCTAGTGTCACACCACTTGCATCCACAAGTCTTTTTTTAGCATCATTTTAAAATCCAAAAAACAAAAAAACATAGTCTCATATTTAGATCATTTTCCTCCATCATTCCAAGTTGAGCAAAACTTTGTATGGTTGAAACTAGACTGCAGAAAAAGAAGACTCATGGATTCCTTTGGACAAGACACCAACTTTCTCGAATTCACAACTGGCATGGATTCATTCCCTAATGCCATGAACAATCCTTGTTTTGACATGGGAAATTCCACAATCAATCCTTTTAGTGAGATGAACATACCATCATCTCCCTCACATATTTTTGAACCATTTATCCGACGGGATCAAAATGGGGATGTCTTTGAAGAAGACATATTAGCTGTCACTCAACATCCAGAAGTTGTTGCTTTTGTAGAAGAAGTAGTCTTAAATGACTCTTCTAGATTCCTAGCTATGCTCCTTGACCAAGGGGCTAAGTTACCAAAGGGATTTGACCTTAACACTCTTAGAGCAACTTCTCCCACTCCAACATCATACAATTCCTCCATGGGAGAATCCTCACAGAATGTCATCAACACACTCAATTCTACCTCCCTTGGTCATACCACTACCACAACCAATACAACATCTATTGGGGGATCATCTTCCCAAACCAACACCACATCACAATCCATCCCCCAACAAACATCCACCATTCTTCACAAACAATGGGGACAACCACATCAAACCTCTTTGGAACTACATCTAGTTCCATGAGTACATCAACAAACCTACTATTAGGTTCTTCAAGTGCCATTGCAACCAACTCATCTAACCCATTTGGGAGAAATAAACAAAGAGTTTTCATCCAAGGCACCCAATCCACTTCATCACAAGTCAACACCAGCATTCCTATGACCCAAAACACCAACACTCCTCAAGGTCATAATCTTTTATTTGGGCAAGGCAATCAAGGCACACAATCATATACTCCATTTTGGCATCAACAAGCTCAAAATCAACAAGGCGCTCCATTCTTCACTCCATTTGGCAATCAACAAGGTCAAAACCAGCAAGGTCCTCCAATCTAGTCCAATATGGCAGGATATCATATTCCCACTTATGCTTCTCAAGTTCATACATAGTAGCACATCCCTCATCAAAACATTCATTTTCAACAACTGCCTAATCACAACACTCACTTTGCCCACAGGCAACCCACTCAAAATCAATACATCTCATCTCAACAGTTGAGGACTCAAGCTGCCCCTATCACCAACATAGGTGATGCTACCAACCATCCCATGGTGGAAGCACTCACTCACCAACTCGAGCTCTTCAAACACAAGTGGAGACCTTGCAACAATCCAATAAAAAGTCATACATGTCACATGACTTGTGTCCTTATCCGTTTGACACAACTTTATATATGCCACCATTTCCTCATGGATATGTGGTCCCTCATTTTCCCAAGTATAAAGGCAAAACAAACCCCCTTGAACACATAAGGGAATTCACAACTAGTTGTATTGACATTGCTTATGAGCAAAATTATCTCATGAGGCTCTTTTCTAGAAGTCTTGGAGGTCATGCACTAGAATGGTTCTCACTCTTGCCTAAGGGAATAAAAACTTGGGACGAATTGGCAAACAAGTTTGTCGAAAACTATGCTTACAATATCGACACAGACATTGACATCGCCTCCTTATCCAAACTTACCCAAGAGGATGCAGGAGAGACTTTCATTCCATTTTTTCAAAGATGGATAACCTTAGCAAGTAGATGTTCGGTAGAAATACCCGAAAAGGAGAAAGTAACCATGTTTGTGCAAACTCTCCTTGGACCACTAAGGTATGGATTACAAGTACATTGTTGCACCACTTTTGTTGACCTTGTTGAAAAGGGGGTTCAACTAGAAAAGCCTTGATTGCCAAAGGAAAACTAAAATATGGTGGCAAAACCATCAACACAACCACCAATAATAACCCAAGTAGCTCAAACGATAAAAACAAATACTGGGTTAAGAACAAACACATCACAAATGATGGTGTAGTTGATGCAAAAACCGTAAATGCAATAGGTCATGTAATCACAATAAAAGGAGTACACAATCAAAACACACCTATAACTACACCAACACCAACTGCCAATGCTCTCCAAAACAATCATACACAATCTAATCAAAGGTAGTTGCGTCAACCATGACAATTCCAAAAGCGTACATTCACCCCGTTGGGTGAACCCATCGAAACTGTCTTAAAGAAACTTCTCCAAAACAGTGTCATAACGCTGGAGGAGCCGAAACCGTACGACCCTGGTCAATTCAAGCCATCATGGTGGGATGACAATTCATTTTGTGAATACCACTGTGCCAAAGGGCACAAAAATTCCTCTTGTTGCCAATTGCGAAATCTGGTGCAAGACCTCATAGAGAACCACACCATTGAGTTGGGTGGTCAATCTTTTACATCCAATGCAAATCATACCATACACAAGAACCCATTGCAGGACCATGGTAAGGCTTCCTCATCTGGCACCAAGCATACAAACAACCAAGCCAACCACATTCGTCCGGCCTATAATACTACTCGTCCTGCATACAGTTATCCCAATGGTACTATTATTAACAATCTTCGTGCTGCTAATGAAGATGAATCCGTTAATACCATCAACATAAAAAGAGCCCCAAAATGCAATGTGACTATGCGTAAAGGCAAGGTCACTATCCCGGGTCCTTTTGCCCGTCAACCAAAGATCACCATACCTGGTCCATCTGCTAGAAAATCCACCCCAAAATCAGAGTTCAACATTGTTGAGCAGTTAAATAAAACACCTACTCAAATATCCATTCTTGAACTACTCCATATTTCACCCATGCATAAGGCCATCTTCGATAAAGTACTACAAGAGTCAACCGTCCCAACCAACATCGATGTTAACCATTTTGAGACCATGGTCGGATACCTAAATTCGCCTCACCATATCACCTTTTCAGGCATCGACTATTCCTCACCCAAGCCATCACATAACGATGCCCTCCACATTGAAGTCTTTGTCCACAAGCATAAGGTTCGACGAGTCCTAGTAGATGGCGGAACAAGATTGAATATCTACTCTTTGAAATTGGTCAAAGCTCTTGGTTTTTATGAGGCATGTGTAGATGCTAGAAAAAGCATCGTCATCAAAGTATATGATGATGAAGAATGCGCTTCTAAAGGCGTTATTACAATTCCACTCCGAATGGGACCAATCATCATAGATACCACATGCTAGGTCCTGGATCATGATATCCACTATAATATATTACTCGGTCGCCCTTGGATTCATGCTTTAAAGGCAATTCCATCCAGGTACCACCAATGCCTCAAATTCCCTTTTGATGGAATTGAGATCACCATCCCAGGCGATCCTGATCCATTCCAATACTGTACCAACCTGCGCGCTATTGCTGAGCACCAGGTGCCCATAAATCAGGAAGCCTCATCTTCCACTGCATCCAAATACATTGACCCAATGACACTTACAAGATCATCCATTCTGTCATCTTTTACCACACCATCTCCATCGACCTCCATCCCAAGTAAAGATATTCAGATCCAGGACCTTGGTTGTGGAGAGTTCAAGTTAAATACGGCTTACTGTATAACCACAATACCAAAGCCACCAAAAGTCTATGGTAGACCTTGTTTTGCATTTGAGCCCAAAGTAACTTTCAACGTTCCCCCAAAAAGTGTTTTTACATGGTGGGGCGATATGGGTGATGAAGACATCATTGACATGGATAACTGAATCTACAAAGACCCAACAGAGTTATCTCCACTACCATTGCATCTTTATGGAAAAGGATATGATATATGCAAAGCTCAAGGTTTTGATGGGACAAACGGTCTTGGAAAGAACAACAATGGAAGAAGGGAACCTATTATTATAACGACAAGACCAAGATACATAGGGCTAGGGTTCAACCAACTCGGAACTGACGATCAATGTATCTATGAATTTTCAAGTAAGGACGTAACGACAACAAAAAGTGTTGAGACAAGCAAAGAATCCCTAACCGAAATAGACTCTAATGAATGGGAATGGGGATCTGACAAAACCATCAGTGACTATGGCATTGATGAACTATTCTTAGAACCTGGCCAACGTTTCTTTGAAGAACGATTCTGCCAACAATATAACATTGACCCTATTGACCGACATTCTAAACACAAGAAATGGGTAAGCATTCCTTTGAACCTAGAAGAACATAAAGTGTCATTGGCAATACCTGAATCATCCCACCCCATTCCTGAGCCCACCCATGAGCCTGACCTATATGAGCCCATTGTCCATGCTTCTGAAATGCCTACTACTAGTCACGATGCTAATAATTTCATCCCATATTATGATTTTGAATTTGATTCATCTGACTCAGAGTATGGACCATCCTTTGCATCAGACATGGAAGTGGAAATTGAAAACTTCGCCTTTACACTTGAGGCATCAATTTGCACACTTTCTGCATCATCCCCATCCTTCACCAACACTAATGATGGAGTCCCCCTTGTGTACCCACAACTAATCGACTGGGACCAACAAGATCCACCGGTGATGGACATATTTCAGAATGACGAGGCAATTACAGAATTCATGGGACTAAGAGAAGGTATTCCATGGGGGGATCACAAAACAGGGTTCTCCATTAATCTCAATTGTGCAGCTTACTTCGGGGAGACTGTGCAATCCTCCAGTCGCAAAAATGAAAAAAATAAAAAAGAAAAAGAAATGCCTTTAGGTGAAAACTGCAAGGCACCTTCTGGCAGTAAAATAGTAAAAACAAAGGACGCATCCGAAGGTGAAAACCTCTCTGAGGTGCCTAAGGATGGAGGATTGGACTTTCTCCTCGTAACACAGGAAAAATCAGCCATGCTCATTGAGGATACAACAAAAGTTAACATAGCTACACCAGAGAATCCCAAAATGATTCTCTTGGCTGCATCATTGTCAGATGAAGAAAAACCTGAATTCAAACAATTCTTCACAGAAATAATAGTTAACTTCGCATTGTCATATGCTGAAATGCCAGGGCTTGATCCTGAATTGGTTCTACACCATCTTCCTTTAATTCTAGGAGTCAAGCTGGTCAAACAAAATTTGCGCAAGATGCACCCACAGATTGCACTACTTGTCAAGGAAGAACTAAAAAAGTTACTAGATGTTGAATTCATAAGATCAATTGATTGTGCGGATTGGATACCAAAAATTGTTCCTGTTACTAAACCAAATGGATAAATCTGTATCTGCACGGATTTCAGAGATTTAAATAAAGCTTGTCTAAAGGATGACTTCCCTCTACCAAACATAGACATGATTGTCGACCTCACGACAGGATATGAGATGCTATCTCTCATGGATGGCTTTTCAGGCTACAACCAAATCAGAATTGCAACAGAGGAGCAACATAAAACAACATTCACTTGTCCGTGGGGAACATACTGTTGGAACGCCATGCCTTTTGGTTTAAAGAATGCAGGCGCAACATACCAGAGGGCCATGACAACCATTTTCCATGACATGATGCACATTCTAATGGAATATTATGTGGACGACCTATTGGCAAAATCTTTGACAAGGACAGAACATCTCAAAGTCTTAGATAAAAAATTTTGATGACTTGAGGATTACAAGGTTAGATTGAACCCAAAGAAGTGTGTCTTTGGAGTCACTTCAGGCAAGCTGCTAGGATACATTGTTTCAAGATGAGGCATTGAGGTTGATCCCGCAAAAGTAAAAGCAATTCTGGAGATGCCTCCACCAAAGGGAATTAGTGAGTTGCGCACACTTTAGGGAAAATTGCAGTCTATTCATTGCTTCATTGCATAGTTAGAAGACAAGTGTCAACCATTCCAGTATCTACTCCGCAAGACCATTCCATTTGTATGGATAGATAAGTGCAACGTGGCCTTTGAAAAAATCAAAGAATATTTATTAATAGCTCCAATATTAATGCCACCTATTGAGGGAAAACCACTGATTTTATATGTATCTGCAATGACAAATGCACTGGGGGCATTATTGGCACAAAATGACAATGAAGAAAAAGAAAGAGCCATATATTACATTAGTCGCACATTAATTGGATATGAGCTCAACTATACACCCATTGAACGGGCATGCCTTGCAGTTGTTTTTGCAGTGCAGAAACTAAGACACTAAATGCTAAGTCATCAAACACATTTGATAGCAAAGATTGACCCATTAAAATATCTTCTGAGTCGAGCAGCACTGATAGGTCGCTTGGCAAAGTGGGTCATGATCTTAAGTGAATATGACATACAGTATGTAGAGCGCAAGGCTATAAAAGGATAGGTAATAGCAGATCAACTGGCAGATGCACCAATCTAGGCCACTCATCCTCTGATAACTGATTTTCTAGATGAGTCTATTTTTCACGCAAAACCAACTCTACCATGGAAATTATACTTTGATGGATCCCACACTGGTCACGGCTCAGGATATTGCAGAATATGAGGCATTGGTCACAGGTCTCAAGATAGCAATCAAATGGAAAATTCAGACATTGCTCATATTCGGAGATTCTCAATTAGTCATCAATCAAGTGAATGATGACTATGACACAAAAGATGAAAAGTTGCTTCCCTACAAAAGAATGGTGGATAGTTTCTTGATGTATTTCAAAATGATTGCATTTGAACAAATCCCGAGGACATAGAATAAAGCAGCCGATGTAATGGCTACCATTGGATCTCTCCTAGACATCCCTAAGAATGTGTCACAATTTGAATTCTTAGTGGAATAGCTATTGATGCCTGCGTACGCTATTCCAGAGTCCGAAATGGTGTGCGAGATTGTTGGTCTCAGTTCGCCTTGGTATCAAGACATATACGACTACCTTAAATCCCAAATCCTCCCACCCAACTTGTCTAATAACCAAAGAAAATCCTTCATCTGAAAAGTGGCCAGACATTCCATCATCAGTGACACCTTATACCACTGTGGCTTTGACAATACCCTTCTTCGCTGTCTCGACACTGATGAAGACCAAACAACTTTACGAGAAGTACATGAGGGTATATGTGGATCTCATTCGAGTGGTCCAACCTTAGCTAGGAAAGTCACCAGACTGGGATACTACTGGCTGACATTGGAAAAAGATGCTCTTCAGTTTGTCAGGACATGTCAGAAATGCCAGGTGCATAGTGATCTAATTCATGCACCTACACAAGAATTAAGACCTATCACTTCTCCATGGCCTTTTGCACAATGGGGACTAGACCTCGTGGGTAAGATCCATCCATCCTCTTCAAATGGCCATAAATTCATAATAACTGCCATTAAGTATTTCACTAAGTGGATTGAAGCCATCCCTCTCACCTACATCACCGACAAACAAATATCCAAGTTCATCATAAATTAAATCATTTGCCGGTATGGTGTCCCACAATCCATCATCACAGATAATGACAGTCCATTTAAAAATCAGGACGTTCGTGAACTCTGTGAGCGATTCCACATTCAACACCATTTTTCCACTCCATACTACCCACAAGGTAACAACCAAGCTAAGGCGTCCAACAAAACAATTCTTCGCATTCTGAAGAAGACCGTCAATGACGCTGGCCGAGATTGGCAGCTACAACTCAATCCTGCTTTATGGGCCTATCGTACCAACATCCGTACCCCCACTGGAGCTACTCCGATTTCCCTGGTCTATGGATCTAAGGCCATATTACCCATCGAGGTCAAAATTCCTTCTCTTTGCATTTCTTTGAAAGGAATGATTGATGATGAAGAGTACAGACATACTCATCTCCATGAGCTAGAAATGCTACAAGAAAGATGGAAAAATGCCTTAAATCATCTACAGGCATATCAAAATCATCTTTGCCGAAGTTATAACAAAAGAGTCATGGTGAGAAAGTTCAAAATCGGTGACTTGGTTCTCATGCAGAATCCCAGAAATCAAGCAGACCGTGAAAAGCGTGGCAAGTTTGAGGCTAATTGGCTTGGTCCTTATATCATTACTACCGCATTTGGTTCTGGAGCTTATCAGTTGGCCACACCTGATGGAGAACAGCTGACAGAACCCATCAATAGCTTACACCTGAGAAAATTCTACACATAGCATCAAAGAGCTTGGGCTAAAAACCTACAAAATACAAAAAAATTCAAAAATAGAAAAAAATCGTCCCTTGATAAAAACCTGGCAAACAGGCACTTTGGATAAGTACCATGGTGAAAACCCCACAAACAGGTGCCATGAGTAGTTGATCATTGCTTCGCCATCTACTGTTACTCAAATTGACCTTTACCCATTTGTCATAATCACAAAGGCCTGACACATTCACGACATCTGTCCTAAGTCCTGTCAATTCCGACCATGGCTAACATTTGGTTGACATCATTCCTTGCATATCCTTGCCTTCACCTTGCGTCTACCTATCTTCATATCATTGAACTTGGATATTCCCCAACCTCTCTGGGGGCAAGAACTTTATCATGTAACTGCAGTGGGTACCGCACATGATCCTGCATTCTCAAAAGTCTTGAAAAAATCCTAAAAATCTGAAAAAGTCCTAAAAAAAAAAATCCTAAAAATCTAAAAAAGTCCTGAAAAAAGACCTAAAAATCAGAAAGCGTCCTGAGAAAATACAAAAACATCCAAATCAAATGTCAAAATCCAACATCAAAGTCAATCTGATCAATTCAATCGATCACGTCAACTAATCTTTTGTCCATGTCCAAACTATGTTGTCTCTGCGCTTTTGCTACGTAGGCAAGATTCATCTTTGAATCCCCGAGACATTAGGTCAGTCCTTCTAGGTTTTTCAAAGTAAAATCATGATTCAAACTTTTTTCCTTTGGACAATGTCATTGGTTGTGTCGAACTACGAGGTCTCTGAGTGCACGACGTAGGCAAGGCCATCAATCGATGGACCCCCAAGGCCGCACTAGGTCAGTCCATTAGGGTTCATGTCATGATATTCTCACACACGTGAAGCTATCTTTGAATCAAGCTATCTGCAAACCAAGCGAATCTTCGAATCAAACAAGTCTTATGTCAACCTTGAATTATCAATCTATCGACAATCTGTTCCACTAACACTCTTAGTCAATTCAGCATGTCAGTAGCGACATGTAGTCAAAATCCTATCAAAACAATTTATCATGGCAAAGCTTTGGGTTCTTCTTCAGATGTGTCCTTCCTAAGCATCGTCATCATTTGGCATTTTGATGGATTCTCCTAACTTCGAGAATTGATCTCCTAGATATCAACGTCATTCAATATGTGTCCTTCCTGAATTTGATATCACCCGACACTTAAAACAACACCTAACATTAAAACACTTGGCAAACTTTTTTTTTCTATCTTTTGATAATAATCATGATATTAGTTCCTTATGTCCTAGGAACCATGACATATCATGATGATTATCCTTGTCTGATTATCACTCTGCTATTAGTTTCTCCACAATGTCCTGACTTCAGGACTTAGAGAAGCAACGACATAGTATGATGATTTTACTGTCTATTTTTTACTATCATGTGGTTAGTTTCTCAAGGATGTCCTATCATCAGGATTTAGAGAAGTAGCGACGTCTCATGACTGGTTTGGTTTTTCTGGGGGTTGGTCATGATAAGTGACTAGGGGCAACTATGTTCCTTACATCAGTTATGGTCATCCCGTGTCTGCGACCATTGATCTACGTGATGGTTCAACCTTTCACACTATTGATCTATGTCATATCATAGTGTTTGTCGACCATCATGACATTTTCACCCAATGATGATTAAAGAGCAACAACTAGAATAGAACTATAGCAAAGCTTTTGAAGGATTTTTTATTTTTCGCACTGACATGCATATCTTTCTTCGCACTAACATCCATCTTCGTCTTCTCTTCTATGGTTCTCTGATGATATTTTGTGACATACAAAAACAAAATTGCATACATAATGGCATGATCATTTCATATTCACATCTGCATATATCAGATACCACAATTCACATTGCATCAACATTATCATTTGCATCCATTCATAAAACCATCATTTGCATCAACATATAAGCATCATAAATGAAACATTTACATCAGCATATAGGAATTACATCATCACAACATTACACAATGCATACATACATCCATAATCATATTCATAAACATAAGCATAAATGCATCTCATAGCATCATCAAAACATCACATAAGCATCTCATAAAAACATAGAATACCATAACACATTATAATCTCAAAAAAAAAAATGTTATGTCACAGGATAGAGTCAAATGATATCCCAAAAATAGAGCTCGCAGGCTCGAATATCAAAATATATACGTGTCTAAAGCAAGTCCTAAGATGGCCCTGCTCCATCTCATGGAGGTGAATGACGAGGTAACTGTGACTGATCCATCAGATGAACAATGAACTGAATGGGTGCCCTCTCCTGCGTCTGACTCTGTGATCTTGAGGGATCGGTAATGGGAGGCTGACTCTGCTCTATCTGCTGCCCTGAGGACACTGACCTGTGACCGTGCTCTGACTGGTGACCATGATTTGATCTGTGGTTGTGCCCTGATGAATTCCTGTGTGAGCTATGTGATCTATGGCCCGATGACTGCCCTGATGTAGTGGACCCCCCAGCAGTGGTATGACTACTGCCATGTGACTTGTTGTTGTGTGTCTAACTACCACTACCTATCCTGCTATGAGATTGAGACAACCCTAGGTCCCGTCTATCTAGCGGAATGGCTTGCTCATACAATGCCTTGTATCAGCCCCTGCTCTCTGCTACCCTGGTCAACTCTCGAGCCATGTCCCCTATCAGTCTCGTGCATAACCCGACAAACTCTGTAACCCACCGCTCTGACTCCTGTCGCCGAATGATGGCCTGATCCCTCTCAACTCGAGTGACCTCCAACTCCACTGCCAAGGCCTTGTTTTGAGAAAAGGTCGCATCTAGTTTGCTTTGTAGATCAGTAATCCTCTGGTCAATCGTGGCATCCGCGAGAAAAATGGGTAGTCTATCACCTTCATCATCCCCAAAGATCATGTGCTCTCATAGCCGCTGATCTGCCTTGTCCTCCTCCTCATCCCCTTCATCTCTCTCCCCCTCGGTCCAGACCTCCTCCATATCTATGTTGAGAGGATGTCCCCCAACAAGTGGGTCCGCCTCCACTCTCTCCTCCTCGACCACCACCACTCTCTCCTCCTCAGCCTCCACCTCCACCTCCTCCTTGAACCTCACCTCCAACTCTCTCCTCCCCCTCCTCCCGAATAGGTGATAATGGTACTCCACCTACTCTCTATCTAACTCTCCTGGGCTGCCTCTGCCCTCTGCCATCCCTCCTCCTCCTCATACCCCTCCCATCTCCTCCACCTCCACCTCCACCTCCACCTCCACCATCTCCTCCACCTCCCCCATCTCCTCCTCCACCTCTGTCTCCCCCATCTTGACCTCCATCCCTGCCTCCATCTCTACCCCTGGAACCTCTGCCATCTCTCCCTCCATTTCTGCCACCATGACCTCTCCTCGGTACTTGCGGGATAACTGATCTCCAATCAATGGGTGGTGGACCATCTGGATCTATCAAGGGAATGGGCCATGAACCTGCCACCATGTATCAAACTCAACCGATGTGCCCACATTTGCTGGACCCCCTCTCCATACCCACAAAATTGCCAATAACCCATCAGCCTGCTGCTCTGCTACTGTAAATGATATAGGCAGCCCCCACATGGTCTCTCTGGAAGACTATGCATACTGTGTTGTGCCTACTGGCACAATCTGCTGCTCTCCAAACTGTCGTAGTACCCGCTGGGGCAGGTACATCTCAATGATCCTCTGGGTCTGAACTGTGCGACCAATAAGGTATTGGAACTGTCTGCAGAAGGATAGGTGCCCGTCCTCATCTGCCCACTGAGCGCACTCTCTGTATGGTCTCCAAACAAAGCTGATCATCATGTTTATCCGATGACGCCAGTACCCGATATCTCCAACACGAGTCTGATTGAGTGATATTGCATATAAATATACATAGGGCATCCCATCACCCAACTACTGCATCTGTACTAGCGGTCAAAAAATGGGAATACGCTCCCATACCCAAGTCATAAGCAATGTGGTCCCGCAGCTGATGCTATGCCCATGGAGATAAACTACCTCGTGCAACTGGTGGTACAGCATGGCCAACAAGCATGGCCCCCAAGCAAAAACAGTCCTCTGTGATCTCATATGAACAAGGACATCCCCCCATCAAATGGGAAATCTGTGACCACGATGATCCGGGATCAACAATTCGGTGATTAGGGTCATAAGTATGGCATCAAACCTGGGAAATCGGTCAGCCACAACATTCCAGCCAATCTCGTAACCGTCCAAAGCCAACTGAGCACCATCGGTACCCTCATATCTCTCTGTCAAGACTTGTCGCCCTCGGTGTGGATCATAAACCACCCTCTCTCCACTGATTGGAATGTGGAGAATGTGGTAAACATCCTCCAAGGTCACAGTAGCCTCTCCAATAGGCAGGTGAAACGAGTAGGTCTCAGAATGCCACCTCTCACAAAGAGCAGTAAGTAAACCTCTGTTTTCCCGAATAATGGGCATGTAAGTAACATGGTACAAGCCTAGGGCCATCAATCGCTATCTCTATCTATGACTGAGACAATCTCTGAAAGTGTACGTCATTGGTCTGAACTCTTGAGTATAAATTGGCACAAGCCGACTCTGCATAGGGAAAGGGCCAAGGATTAGAACATATTGAGAAGAATTATGGAATGTTTTGTACTACTGGCAAGTCAAGGGTACAAAAAAGTTAGGCTCGGCACAAGTCAACAAAAGTCAACTTTGGTCAACTTCAATTATGTCGCATTGACCGCAAATGCGTCACAATAATTCAATTGCGACTCAGGACACGACAAATGCATTGCAATATACCAAATGCGTCATTCTAAAGGGAAAATGCGCAATCAAACATTGAATGCGTCATTTAATCTATCAAATGCGCGATCTAACAATGCATGCGTCATTAGGCTTATCAAATGTGTCGCACGTTGGCAAATGCGTCGCAAAATTATCAATTGTGTCACAAATTTAGCAAATGTGTCACAAATTCATCGTTTGCGTCGCAAATTATCGAATGTGTCGCTCACCCTCGCGAATGCGCAATCACACAAAACAGACCTAGTCTACCCATCACACTTGCGTCATGACATAAGAAAATGCGGCTAACGTGAAGGCGATTGCGACTTTCGTGATAGCATTTGCGTCACACCACATTTGATTCCCCCCCTTTTGACCCTCATAAATGCAAGAAATTTAAAATTTGACAAGTTGGATAAGGTACTTACCGGTGCACCTGCACCCTCGGGTCGTCGGAATGAACGCACACGATATCCACGGTGTGTAGTCGTCGAAATCACCATCCTCGCTTAGAGCTCTGATTTCTAAAAATTTCTATATAACAAATGAGAAAATGACATTTGGTTTTACTTTTCAACCTATTTATAGGCTGAAAATTAGGGTTTTGACCTAATCGGCTGTACTGGAGGCTCATTTGACCACCTTTGACTGGCATTTTGGCTGCCTTGGCATCCTCCATTTTTGAAATCGTTCGTGCCCTTATGTATCTGGTAATTATTCAAGCTAATCGGGATATTTTCCAAATTTTTCTGACCTTGGGTCAAAATTCAAAAATTTTCCCGAGGGGGCATAGGCATTCCATACATCCGCTGGGGCATATTATGGACTTGTTTTCTTTGCCACAATGCGACAAGCCGCATTATGACAAAGAGGGGCAAATGTAGAAACCTAAAAATGACCTAGGCCTGCGAACACTATTTTACCACTTTCCATCCTAGCATAATTATGACATTTTAATTATGTCTCTAACCCACCTTCAACTATTAATTAAATAGTTCACAATTATTTAATTAATTCATAATCTTTCATTCTTCATGATTATTAAATAAATAAATCTGATTTATTTATTTTAATATGTCACTAATTATCAAAGTCTTCTAATAATTAAATAAAGACATCAATTTATTTAATTAATCCTTATCATAAAAGTCTTCTCGATTATTAAATTAATATATTTTAATATATCTATTTAATATGTCACTAATTCCTAAATCCTCTCTTAATTAAATAAATTCATTTATTTATTTACTTAATTAACTACTTCTTCTAAATTAAATAATTATTTTAATTATTTAATTAGGGCATGTGACACTTCTATATTTTTAAATAAAACAAATCATTTAAAAATATCTCACTAATTCTTCATTTAGTAATTAATTTCAAAAATCAATTACTAATTACCTCACAAAATCTCCTATTTTGAATTAATTTAATTCAAAAGGGAAATATTCTTCTACAAATCAAGTAATTTCCAAAATTATTGATTTTTTAAAATCTCATCCTCTTGTCTTCTGATTTTTACTAATTTCATTTCCATTGTCACATTCAGTCTGGATTTAATTAATTTAATTAAATCTTATTTAGACCTATGGGTATTTTTCCCTAACCCTAATTGAGGTTGCCTTATTGAATCTTGACCTTTGATTCTAGGGTATTCCTCAATCTCTCATCTTGTCCATCCATTTAAGATTGCATTTTATATAAAATGACAATCTTGATTTCATTTTCGGATCCATGTTCATTTGCTTGAGATACTTTTACTATAGGCATTCTTCCATCATAGGGCATTTGATCTTAGACATATTATTGCTTGCATATTAGAAATTGATTTCTAGTTTGCATAGAATCATATTAAATCCTTCAAAGGAATTTGTTAAGGCTAGGCATTAGAGAAGTTTGCTCATATAGACAAATTTGAGGGCAATCCATCATTGCAGCAAGGCTTGAGAAGGTACATTGGAAGGAATCATGGAATAGAGAAGATTGGTGAAACCATTCTGTTTTACATTATTCTCTTTTATATTCTTATGTATTTCATTGTTGATGTTTAACTAACTTGCAGGTATAGCTAACTGTTTGAATTCAATCTTGCAGGATTTTTAGATCATTACACAAATTTGCACAGCAAACACAACCTATGAACTGGATTCTAATTTTGCTAAAAAAGAAAAATCAATCTAGTGAATATTAAACTAAACACTAGAATCTAATTTTGTGGAAAATGAGCAATTTGGTGAGAAAAAGTACCTGCAATGCGTCTTGGATACTTAGCTAGTGTACTAAAAAATAGGATTGCAAACCCAAAATTATTCTCACTCTGGAAATTCAATAGAAAAATACAAAATGTCATCCTGGATACTTAGCTCTTAGACAATCAATAAAACAATATGAGCATGATTATGAACGGTTTTACCTGGTCCCACTCTTGATCTCCATGTTTGAGAGCGTTCTCTTTAAGACCCCATGAATCCACTTTGATCCATTGCTGCCAAAATAGATATTAATATGTAAATAAGGATCCACATTTAGACAAACTGCTTGTTGATTTCTTCTAAGAAATTTAGAGACTACAAAAAGAGGATACCTGATGGGGATCATGTGGGATTCCTAGAGAAAGCACTGCAATATGGCCTCGAGCAGCAATGAAAAACTTTGGATTAGCTTCTTAGTAAATTCTAACAGCATGAAATTGAGGCTCCTCTTCATTAAGTTGATGGTATGAAGAACCAGATCCATATCCTCCTTGAGATACATATCATATTGAATAGAAAAACATAGTGACACAAGCAATCTGAATTGTGAGATAAAGCCTCCAAAACCTCTATGGAAACATGACTTTTACCAGATAATCAAAATTCTAAATTTAAGTAATACCCAAGAAAAATAATTCCATACAATGCAACTACACACGAAACTTACATGGGACTGGTCTTCCAATTCTAACTCTCCTTCTTATTCCATTTGAAGAGGACAACCTCTACCCCTTGATTCAACTATGTAATTTTAGCATTAACAAATAAAAATATTTTTAGCACAAGAAACAATCCTCACCCATCTAAACAAGCACCTGTAAGACAAGCCCTAAAATCTAAGTTTATCACAATCAAGTATAGATTAAATCCTTCTAATCAATCACAGTAACTAGAAAGTATTAATTGGATCAGTAAGAAGAATCAAATAATTAGGGTTGGGCACTATATAAACCACTACTATCACAACTATTGAAACATGCTTAGGTACTGGGTCCTCTCCCCTAGATTAAATTAAGGAAAACATTATTGTAAACACAATATGTATAGAAGAATATGAATGTAAAGGAAAATAGATATTAGCAAAACATAAATGTAAATAAAAGTAGTGTGAGCAAAAAATGAATCTAAATTGGTCTTGAACAATTAAAATCATACCCAATTAACATTAAGTTATACTGACCTTGTACTCATTGCCATTGTCAATCTTGAAGGTTACTTTGATGCCTTCTGCAGAAACTCTCTGGCCACGAGGCAAGAGAAGGCAGGAAAACCAAGTGTATATTGATGACTTCTTGACAATAAATAAGAAGCAAGCAACCAGTCAACCCTATTAGAACAAAATAATCTTATGAATTGATTTTATTTGTTTAACCGGCTAATGGATAGTGGACTTAGTTCTTTTGAATTGAGATACTACTAAGATGTGTTGACTGGTGATTTTAGACTACCATTATTTTGCTTTAATCTCTATAAGTTATTTTTGTCTTAAATATATTCAAGATAACTCTACAAAAAATTTCCCTGATATCTTAGAAATTATGTAGATTATTTTGTTAATACTTCTTCATTTTGATATTTTCTTTCAAAAATTCATAGAAAGGTATGTAATGCCATATTTGAAACTTACATATTTTAATTTTACTAGTTTTGTAATTATAGGATATGATTTCAACAATTGTGAAACACATTGGCAATATGCTGGATGAATGAAGTAAACTATGCAATTGGCAAGTGTAAAGCCGAATTCCTTAACCCTTTCCAGCATCCTTCTTGCCTGTTCTAAAACATGTGCTTTGGAACAGGGCATGAAAATCAATCTAAGTATAATGAAAAAGGAGATTTTTGTCAGATATTATATTACAGTAAGTTGAATGAATGTAAGTAGAGAAATTTTTGCATACCTGCAGATGGTACAAAATTTCATGGTTAAGTGGAATCCTCCCATCAAGAACAAGATCCAAATATCAGTGTATCTATCTCAATTGAGCCTCTAAACCCTTCAGAGCTGCCAAATTTTCCACTAACTTGTTATGCACAAAAGTCAAATTTTAGAGTTATGTCACCACTGAAAACAAAAGAAACAGATCTTTGAAACCAAATCCACACACAACACAATGTTCATAGTGAAAATTTAGCACTTTCTTTCATCTTTGCATATTGGTTTGATGCTTTAAATGATGCATTTCTTATATTGAAAAGTGAATTACCTTATTGAGCTTCTCTTTGTTTCGAGAATAGTTTAATATTCTATACTTAACAAGTCCAACCACGTGAAGGTGGAAGCTCATTTGGCCCCTCCCCCCCTCTAACATCGCTCTCAATTCCCAATACCTGATCATATAACATTAATCATTCATTCATCCATTAATAACATATAACATTCATTCATTCATTCATCTTGCATTAATAACATATAACATTCATTCATTAACATATAACATTCATTCATTAACATATTCACATTCATTCATTCATCCATTAATAACATATAAAATTCATTCATTAACATATTCACATTCATTCATTAACATATAACATTCATTCTCTTAGTTTTTACATATTATCAAAAATATGGTTATCATAATATGATTACAATCACTTTTTTTTTGTTTCTTTTTTGCAGCTACAAAAAGTTGAAGTGGAGTATTATTTTCTAAATCATTTGTCCCCCCTTCAGTTGTTCTGAGCTCTGCTCATGATCTTAATGTATGCCTAGTCGTGTACTCACGACGTGGACAACGCTGCAAGGGGGGGTCTGCTGCAATAGCAAAGAAATGTTAAATTGATATGTTTTATTATTATTGTTACAAGTATTTCATTAATTAAAAGAACATTAGAGTGACGCTCTTTACCTGATGGGGCCACATCATGTTCTTGATCTTGTCTTATAGCCTCATGCTCAACATGTTGAACACCCTCTAAATCCTGATTTGGAGTTGAAACACGAAAGGTTACATTAATTAATACTAATTGCAATTAAATATGCTTAAAAGAACATTAGAGTGGTCCTCTTTACTTGATGGGGCCACATCATGTTCTTGATCTTGTCTAGCCTGATCATGCTCAACATGTTGATCATGCTCTACATGCTCTAAAGTTGAAACATGAAAGGTTACATTAATTAATACACCAAATGCAATTAAAGATGTTTAATTGTATTAATCCATATTGTGTTTTGTATAGGACATGAATACATCCAGTACCGGGATGCACACCATGACCTTCATCTACAGGTTGTGCTCCACCCTCACTAGGCTGCATTCCAATGTCATGTGCAATATTATCATGCTTGTATGTTTAAAACAAATAGGCACATAATTACTTTATGGTGGAAATTAATATTGAATAAATTGCACAAGTATTCAATTTTAAATAAACTTTATTGAGTTTATTTACCTACATGTTGGATGCAGTGGAAGATTGTGTTTGCCCAGTCAAGACTCTTAGGCATTCAGGAAGGGCTTCATAGCCTTGCTGGAAGGCAATCTTCAGATCCTCTTCTGTGGGAACTATGTTGAATTCAACGCCCTTCATTTTTGCATAAGATCATGAATTTTGCTTGTATGGTGTGATAAAACCAAAATTATTTGCAATTTATTATTTGGATTCAATATTTCATTTATCGATACTTACAATTTGTGCGGCTAATTTCATATAACCACTAGAGTCAAGTTTGTGTCGCCCATGTTTTTCTAGTCTTTCCTTTGTTGTCTTCGATGTGTCGGGCAGCCTATGAAAATTTTGAAATACGTTAGATTATGTAAAAAGAAAGAGTAATCAGTATATAATTACATTGTTGATAGTATCACATACCTTCCTTGGCCTAGTGGTGTCTTTCCTTTTTTCTTTTCAGTCTTCTCCTTTCCATTTGACATCAGGTCCTTCCACTCCTTCTTCAGAATCATGGGGGGACGCTCGTACTTTTTGTTCTTCGCTAAATGTGACCTATATTGGTCCCTCACATACTTTAGATAGGTACCAACTTTCTTAAGGACCTCGGCTCGGTTGAATGTTTTATTACCGAAGAGCACAACTAAATGGTTAATGAGCTCATCTTTTAAATCTTGATTTTGGGCATTCCACCATGTACGTATGGTGGGGCCAAAGAGCTCCAATGTAATATCACTTAGATGTTTATAAAAAAATCATTTCTTGCAAAATGATCATGGGATCATTAGTCTAAAAAGAGTGATCAATAAGTAAATTTCAATTGGATTATATATAATAATAATTAAAACATTTTAAAGTACCTGGGACCTTCTCTATCTTTATGGGAACGAAATCCTCGGTCACCACAAATGTGACTGGAAATGTTCCCGTACTAGTAATACAGGAAGATCCATGAAATTTTTCTAAAACATCACCAGTACTAGTGGCCTTTGCATCCCCAGGTACATGTCCTGGTGCATGTTATGGCATGTGTTCATTGCTAGAGGGCGCACTACCCGATGCCTGCATGGTATGTGTTTCTGACATATCAGTCGACAATATAGGCACTAATGATGGGGTCGGATGATGTGATGTATGCACAGGAAGATTAGGATCGACACTTGTACCAACCCCTACTCCCCAGACAACACTTGCAGTGCCCTGATCATGGCCAACAACATCATGAGGATGCAAATAATCCTATAAAAATAACACATATTTTAGTTTATGACATAAAAGAGTACAAAATATAAAACCATGGATGAACTTATGTTACAATTAAAGATCTCATGACAGCTTACTTGCAAGTTATGTGCTCTCTTAGTCAATATTTTAACCCTTTTTCTTATCTCATCTGTTTGAGGCACTATGGATATCAACTGAAGGATTTCTTCATTGCATTTTTTTTGGGTCTTCCTCATCATATCCATAGGGTTTGCGAAATATGCAATGTCATCATCGCATAATAGTGAATGCACCTCCCTATGGATGCTCTCCTCTACTAGTGTTGGTGCCTTTCCCCAATCAGCCGACTGCGATAAGAATATTAAAAACATTATCAAATTTAACCCAATAAACTTATAAAAAAAATTAATAGTAAAATATTTTGCTCATATCTAATTTGTACAATTGCAATGAGGTAAACCTATCGAGTAGAAGCACCTAAAGATGCATCGTGATCTATGCTCTGGGTTGGAGCCTTCCCCGTACGATCAATGTCTCACTGTGAGAAAAATTAAATATAAAAAAACATTATCGAAATGAAACCAATAGAATTACGAAAAATAATAATAATAATAAAATGGTATATTCAAGTCATTAATTGGAGTTTAGGTAAAATGGTATTGTTGACGCAATATTTTGCAGGGGGCAATAGTCTCATGGGAAACTTAGCTATTGGGGGACATTTTTGTGCACAACTAAGTGACCTTCAAGTTTTACCAAAGCCGACTCTTCGTTCTAGTGGGGGAGGTAAAAGGTTAGGAAGATAACTGAGAATATTAAATCTAAGCTAAAAGTGATGCGCCAAATCATAAACAATATTACCTGAGCACAGTGCTAGATGCAAAGACTCGAACCACCGAATGTTGTTTATTTAGATAATTTTTCTCAAAAGCACTTAAAAACATAAGAACACCTCCTAATTGCATAGCATAATCAAGTATAACTTCGGCCAACACAAAGGAGTTGAAAAACATGATCTGTATCTATTAAGCTATAAAATATTACAAAAGCTAAAGAACAGGCATTCATATATCATAGGAAAATAACAACATAGTTTAACAATCTTATCAAATGCATGAAAAGCAGAAAGGCCAAATTGACTAGCATAGTCTATGAACTTCAAGTTCAATAAAATATTATAGAGGCTTTTCCCAATGCTTTGGAAGCTTTTCTATCTATCTAATAAACAACCTAATAAAAGAGGAGCAAGGCATCTTATATAAGCCAACTCACCGCCTGACAACCACGAAGAAAAACAACTCGATCAAATATTGATGCCTCGATCTTCTCGAGCCGGCATCGAACAAAAGGAACGCTCAGCACTACGCCAACATGACCACCTTATAGAAAGGAAATCCATGTAGCAGAAGAAACAAACATGCGACATCGAAGAAGAAAACATGGCGGCAGGCAAGAACAAATGGCGCAACAACAACTCTCAGAAAACCGACGCACAAGAAAGTGCCACGCGTTGAGCAAATGGAGCCCAGCAAAAAGAATAATGAATGCCCAGTGAAAAGCTCTGAGAGGAAGCCACGTGGGCAATGCCGATCGAAGATAATTGTATAGTGGGCCTAGCTCAGAAAGCGGCCAGAGAAAGCCATGCGTCATGCACACGGAGCCTGAAAAAAGTGAAGCGATACAAAACAACAAAAATCTTCGAGAGGAAGCCACATGGTGAACATCGAAGGTTGCGAGCGATCAAAGATAAGGTGCAGTCGCAAAGATAAAATAATAACTGCAAAGGCTAGTGGTTTTTGTGAAACAGTTTGGCGACTCACAGGGACATTTCACCCGCAGAATGAAGAATCCCAAAAACCTTGGTTCAGCATCCCATTATCGCTCACAACCTAGAGAGGGAAGCTTGCAGACTGGTCCATACCTCATTTGACGGTGCAGAGAGGGCTCACAGATTTTCGTGTGCTAATTTCAGATCGATGATTTCCTTGAAAGACAATCCACCAGATACCTTCACCTCCAACTCAAGCTAGAAAAAGAGTTGCGCCAACTAATGCATGATACCTTCAATATTCTCGGCAATTGGGGACTGATCAAAAGATTGAAAAATAGAAAGGTCATGTTTCCTCTCTTCGATCCTTGCAATGATGTGCTCGACACTTGCTACCGCTTGATCTGCAATGAATGGTGAAGGGAGGCCTCACTGAGTTAAGTGGGAAAATTTTCCCGCATGTCACTGGTAACTTGGTTCAATTTGGCTCTGCATTATGCCACTTGTTGGAAGGCCTTGTGCATGGAAATGAGAATGTTTATGCCCATAGTCACTGTTGTTCGGTTCTCAATACCTACACCACTCAGAGCCTCAATAGAAGTCGTATACAGCTTGTCCAATAGAATCCTAGCCTCTGAAACTTTTTCGGTAGTCATCTCCTGCACCTACTAGATCATTTCACTGACTATCCCACATAGATCAGTCCCCTACGCCATAAACCTCAGAGTGGGCTGCAAAGGAATCATGCCTTGACCTTATCCCAGTCGGACGCATATAACTGCTTCGCAATTTCCAATGAGCTCATCTGTGGTGCAGGATGTTGGGCTCTCAAAAGATCCAACTCTGCAACTCGGTTGTTCAAGTCTGCCCTTAGCTCCGATAAGCTTCCGTCCAATGTGGACACCTGGCTTCTTAGAGTGGAAATCTCTTTCTCCTTTTCTTCCAAGGCCAATTCAGCCTGCTTTCTCTTCTCAATTTTTGACTCCAAAACGACATTCATTTCATTTACCTCATCATTTGTGCTCTGCCAGAGCTGCTTCATGTCGTCATTCAGTTGTGTGCTTTCAGCATGGAGCCTTTCTTCATTCGCACAACTCTTCTCAATCTCATTTTGTAGGACCGAAACAATCTTCGTGCCCATAACCTGAAGCTCTTTGATCTTGCTTTCAAAAGCACTCCTCTCCTTTTGTAGGTGATTTATTTCATTTTCCCGGGCCTTATACTTGTTTACCCAAATATAAACCTTGCCTTTGAGCTCCTTTAGCTGCTCCTCCTTTTTCATTGCCTGGCGATTGAGCTTGAGGTAATCGGTGGTTACCAACCTCTGAGTCTCCTCTATCAGCTCGACCTTATCCTACGAACGAGCCTAATGCAAATTAAGCCCAATGGCGTTGACAGAGTAGTCACTTGGCAAAATTTCCCCGACTGGTTTGATCACATTGGGGGTGATCTTTGCAAACATTAGTGAATTTTGGCCTTTGTGGAATACCAAAACGGGCTCTGCCTACCTGCCCACATCCTTTTCTCTTCTCTTTTGAATTTGGCTTGCATAGGCGCTTTTGTTTGCATCCACCTATGAAAAGTATTCCTGGGAAGAAATACCCAGTCCACCAGCAAAAGGAAACTCCTGAGGGACTTCTAGCGGGAAAGATAGCGTGCTCATGGCATCGGTGGATTTGCTAGGTCGTGTAATGATGACCGGGGAGAATGGTGGAATGAATTGACCACTCGGAGGTGATGGTAATGCGGTATGAGGAAAGGATGGGGAAGCACCAACTGAAAGGCTGGGCCTTGGGGATAAAAATTGTTGGCTCATTTGGTCAGGACTGGTGACCAATTGTGTCCCAAGGGCAGAATGAAAAGCAGATGATGGAAATGGAAAACTAGGAGGGAAAGGACTGGACTGTCCGGGATGTTTAGCAATAGAAAAAGCTTGTGTGGATGAAAAAGTTGGGGTAGGCGAAGAGGAGGCCAGAGATATAGTAGAGAGAGAAGATGGAGAAAATAATACTTGAGGCTCCTAGAGACTCGTAGCTGACGCCATCACTTCTACATGTTGTGACTCCTCTCCTCCAGAGGACTCTCTCGTTTGCTGTCTTTTCTTCTCCGGTGAGTCCTCAAGGTTCACAATAACCTTCCGTCCACATTCGAAACTCCTTTGCCTCTTCATTTTTGATCTAGAGGAGATGGAAGGCTTTGACATTTGTGTATTGGAAGAGCCCTCCTGCTGTGTCGGCTGCTTACCGACATCTTTCTCATGTGTTGGCTCTTTTTCAATGACAGGGGGTCTTTGAGTGACCTCCTCACCGAGTTCCATGGTAGCTTCTCTCGTCTCATAGTACTGCTCTGAAACCGAAGTGTTTGGAGAGTTCTCATTGTCTGGGTGCTCCTAGACCCAAATGTCATCAAATTTTTCATCCAAGTTGACCTCCGAAAAAGGTCGCCTGTTGCTTTTGTCTCCTGCTTGTATATCCAGAAATCCCTAATTCTTTCGGGCTTCCATCCAAGCTTATTCAATTGGTTGCACAGGTATAGGCTCATCTTCTATTTTTGGCTGGGTTGTCCCACAATGTGGTAAAAGTTTAACCATGGCGGTTGATTCTCTGAAGTAGGCAAATATTCAAGGCCTACATAATATTTCAAATTTCCCTCGACATTTCTCTAAGGGTCCCAATATGGTTGGGGCTCGTGTGGAATTCTTATGCCAATCTTTGTCATATTATTGTCAGGGTTGTATTGCTATATGTCATTGATAGTTACTAACCCAAGACCACCCAACTTAAAGTACAAGACCTCCAAGGTGTTAATCTTCGGGCCCTTCTTCTTCACCAGCGAGACCGAGCCGAACATGATAGGTAGCACCAAATAGGAAGTGAGATGCCTTCCTCCCCAGTAATCATTCTCAATATTGCTCAGTTGTTGCAATGCCTCTAGGGTCAACACTCTATCAGAAAGAAAATGTGGGAGCTGGAAAGGCTCCCGGATGAAGCCTTGCATGCAGAGCATAGTGAAGTTGGTGCCAAAGAACCAATCACAAGGCCTCCCAACCATGACTTTTGTCGTGGCGTCAAACGTATTGTCATGCCGCTTTCGGACCCATCCAAAGCTCGTAAGGTTGGAGCTAGGAAGGAATCTGAAAACATGTAATAATTGAAAATCTTTGACAGGATGGGAGTCCATGTCGACATAGGCTTCCGAGCGCCACTTTCATTGAAAATGGCCAAGGCCATGAATTTATGGAAATAGTTAGGATTCTGATGTAAAATTAAGTGGGCCAGGAAGGAAGAATACCTGAATCTAAAGCCAACTTGGAAATCCCACAGTTGCTCGGTCATCCTATCTACAATGAACCTTAGGAAGTCCATAAGCAGAGGCTAGTTGTTCTTCCTCAGCATGAAGCTGAGACTCATTTGGAATTCAAAGAGTGCCTTGTCTGTATCCAATCCACAAACCATCACCAACATGGAAGCAACAAAAGCAGACCCCGACTTCAAGGCACCCAGAGAAATTAGGAATTTGGGAGGTGTTGAAGTGTTCGTCGGCTGAGCAGTCTCAATGGAATAAAACAACGACGCCGTCCGGAATGTTCTCCAACATTCTTGCATCCTTTCTATGTCAAAATATTCAATGCTTTTGGGGAGAGGGAATGGGATGCACAACATGTCCTATAGAGCACGAGAGTTAATGAACACCCTCAAATTAGGGCCACTTATAACTCCGGTCTAAGGATCGAAGTTTGTTGCACATGCTGCAACCAGTTCTGGGCAATGATGCACCAAGGGGACCATGTACTGGGGAAGCCCGCAGTCCCATAGACGTTTGTTGAATGGGTTCGACATTTTCTTCATTTTCTCGCATGTAGCTTCCCTTAGGCTCTTGGGATTTTGAGATAACTCAGGATCCAAGACATTATCCCAATCTTCTAATACCAGGGCCTGATTTCTAGGAAAAATCGTGGTAAGAATTTTTTGGTTTGGTTGACTAGTAAAAGGCCAGAATGGCCTTGTTGGGATGCCTGGGGTAGCATAAGACTCTTGGCCATAAATGTCTACACAGGGCACCATCAATCTCTGCTCATTAATGCTTTGAGTGGTCGGGACTTGTGTTGAGCTTCCTGCAATTTTAGCCATTTTCTCTTCATATTCGCAAGAGGCTTTCACAAATTTTGCAAATGACTTAGATTTTTAAAAATTATTCTCTCTTTTGCGAATAACTTCGCCGTTTTCACCTTTTAACAAATTCTCACCATTAATGCCCTTTTTGCATGGTTAACCTACTTTTTGGTTTTCGTGAAAAATGGCTTAGCAAGTGCCTACGCCAACTTTTAATATTTAGTTGCCCAATGCGTCTTCGGCTTTTTCGAGCGTGCGAGAAGATCGCCAACTTGCCAAAACTCTCCAAATTTAAGAGACATGACATTCGTGTGAGGTGGCACCTACTTTTCTTTGGATGACACGCCATGACAGCCCTGCCATATCCTTCACAAATTCTCTTGCATTTGCTGATCTCCTGATTGTACTTGGGCACAACACCCAACAACTTTACCAAAAGATTTTCCTTGATTTTATCACGACGATAGCTCCTTATGTAGACACTTGGATCGATCTCTTTAATTCGGCAACTTGAGCGAAGCAAGTTGCAACTGTATCTAATCATTCACATCAACTCACATGCCACGACATTGAATATCAAGGCCAAATAGCTCCACTTGCTTCCAATGTAATTATAGCTTGCCTCGTCGGGTGAACCCCGACTCCAATTTATAAATAGCCCCCCTAACAACCTTTTTAATCTCAATTAGCTTCAACATTCTACTTCAGTAGGCCCTAGTTAACTTAGCAATTTCTTCTTAAGCTAGAGTAGCAAGCAATAATGGAGACATCGATTAGGTTGGTTTGCAAGAAGACCCAGGAAACATTCTTAGGAAAAATTAGGTGCAGGAGTCTTAAATGCATGACAAGCGTCAAGAACCTATTGTACATGAAAGCGATCAAATGGGTACTCGACCGAGACTACGTGGAATACGAGGATCAGTATAGGGTAAACACTAGCATCTATTCCCACTTCATCACCTTGCTTCTGAACATTAGCATTTCCAAGCACAAAATCCTGAAGCTGACCAAGTGAGTGTTCCCTCGGCGCTACCTCGGAGGACTGGAGCAAGTGGTATGAGCAACCATCTTTGATAGTGGGGTCCCCTCTGCTCGCAACCTACATCAGTTGCTGCTACATGGAGGACCCATGCCAACCAGGCCCTTCCTGTTCAGCTTTGAGTCAGAGACCCATGAAGAGCATCGTGCCAATGTCTATGTCGGCTACTTTTTTCTCATGCAGATACATTACATCGAACCATTCTAAAACCTCTAGTGGTACGAGGACTCCGAAAGAATGGTGTTCCCTCATCTTGCACTGTCGGTTCCTACCATTGCTAGTCCATCCAATGCTTGAGAACCTGAGAAGAAAGATAGCCCCCAATTTTTGTGTTTTCCCTTTTTCCAGCCTCCTCTCCTTAGCGGATATACATGTATATTTTGATACAAGGCCACTAGCCTCTATCATATGTAATGTAAATGTATCGACAGTAATATAATACTTATGTTTTTCATATCTTGGCTCATATACAATGTATTTCAATTTCTCACAATTCTGTTATTGTTTCAAAAAGCACTGAGAAAGACCCAAAACTTAAAGCAGGAAAACTAATTACATATTTACAATTTACAAACTTACTTCATCACCAAGAATAATTAAATTTTTTAAGGTGTATCCCATTAACTAGAATACCCAAATCATTACCTTCTGCATCCTCTAACTAGAAAGAGTTAAACTATTTACATTGAATAATCTTGAAAGGCCCTTCCTAGAGACTATCAAACTTTCTGTGCTGGTCGGGTTTCACCCCACATTCGTTGAACTTGAGCACTAAGTCCCCACATTTCAGCTCTTGGTCGGACATCCTTTTATCAAACCACTTCTTTACCACCTATTGGCCGCTATTCATGGCTTCGAGAGCATGCTCTCTTTTCTCTTGTACTTCTAGCAACTCAGAAAAATGCACCTCCATAGCTCCATTCTGCTCGATTTCCAAAGATTTCAGCAATTGGAGAGCCAGGATTTCCATAGCAATAGGCAACAATGCCTCCTTCCCATACACCATCTCATAAGGAGATGTCTTTAATATCTACTTGGGTGTTATGCAATCTGCCCATAGTGTTGTTTGAAGGTTTTTATGCCACTCCCTCTGGTGTTTTGAGTCTATCCTTTTGATTGACCCGATGAGGTTTTTATTTGTAGACTCAGTGAGGCCATTCCCCTGAGGATAATAGTTAGAAGAGGTTTTCAGGAAAATCCCATATTTCAATGCAAATTGGCTCATCTTAGAGCCGAGGAAATCTTTGGCATTATCAGAAATAATTGTCTTCGGTGGGTCAAATCTGGCTACCAACTCCTCCAGGAAGTTAACAATGTCTACTTTCGTTGTATTTTTTAATGGCACTGCCTCTGCCCATCTTGTGAAGTAGTCCATTGCTGTGAATATCCACTTGTGTCCAACTAAATAAAAAGGGTTAATCATTCTGATGAAGTCTAAACCCCATTGAGAAAAAGGTTCCTCCACTACTATAGGCCTTAATGGCATAGCAACATTCTTTCTCTTTCCAACATAAAATTGGAATTCACTGCAAGACTTCACTAATGAAAATGAATCATTAAATAGTGTTGGCAAAAAATAACCAGCACATATAATTTTAATTGTTGTAGTCCTTGCATAAAAGTGTCCTCTAGCTGGGTCATTGTGATATTAATCTAATATCCTTTTGGCCTGTTCCTCATTCACACACCTTAGCAAGACTCCATTGAAATTTCTTTTGAAAAGTACGCCTTCTAGGAGAACATAACTAATATTTTGCGACCGATAGAACCACCTCTTAAAGGAAGGGTGATTAGCTGGATATCTTCTAGTTTGCATGAAGTTCATTCTATCCTCCAACCAATCACCCTCAGAACTTCCTTCATTCAGTAACACAGGTTCTGAGGCTTCAAGCTCTATCACTGGTCCATTTTTTTCGGTGAGGTACTCGCACAATCCTTTTCCCTTAATAGTTTTGACAGGCCTGATCTCAACATCATACTCTAGGATCTTGGTAATCCAGTTAGCTCTTTTGTCTGTGATCTCTCCCTCCATGATATATTCCCGCACAGTAGGGTACGGTACACAAAAAATCATCTTATTGTATGATATCAGGTGTCGAAACTTCTTAAGCCCTTTCACAATAGCAAAGGCTTGCTTTTCTACAAAATTGTATTTTATCTCATACTCCTTTAAGGTGCATGAGTAGAAAGCAACATGAGACTCCTTCTTACCTTCATCATCCTTCTACATAAGCACATAGTGGAAATATTATTTCCACCACCAAAAAAATACATGATAAAGTCTTTGGATAGGTCTAGGTTGATTAATATAGGGACAAAAGAAATAACCTCCTTTATAAGCTCAAAAGCTTTTCTGGCTTCAGCCGTCCATTTGAAAGTCTGATCTTTTTTAAGCATCAAGGTAATCGGCCAAATGATCCCTATAAAATTTGCAATGAATCAACTAATGAAGTTGACCTTACCTAGAAATGATTGCTCTCCCTTCTTATTTACGGGTAACAAAAGCTCCCAGATAACGTCAACTCTTTCAGGATCAATGGCAATGCCCTCCTTCGAGACAATATATCCCAATAGCTTCCCCTGGGGAACTCTGAACACACACTTTTTTGGGTTCAGAGAAATCCTGAATTCCTGGCACTTCTGGAAGACAAGCTCTAAATGATCAAAATGATCATCGACGGATTTGGAAAATACTATCAAGTCATCCAAATAGATAAGTATAATCTTATGTATTAAATCCTTAAAGGCAATATCCATGGCTCTCTGAAAGGTGGCTCCAACATTTGAGAGTCCAAAGGGCATCTTGGCATATGCATATGTTCCCCACTTTGTGGTAAACGTTGTTTTGTGTTGGTCTTCTTCTTTTACCCAAATCTGATTATAACCCAAAAAGCCATCCAACATTGAGAAAATTTTAGAACCAGCTACAGTTTGTAAAATTACCTCCATTGAAGGCAGGGGGTAATGATCCTTTAGGGACGCTCTATTCAAGTCTCGAAAGTCTACACACAGTCGTATGTCTCCATTCTTCTTCTGGAATGGCACCAGGTTTGACACACAAGTGTTGTGTTTGATTGGAAACACTATTCAGGATGCAATCAATTTATTCAATTCCTGTGACATAAGAGATTCAATCTTTGGGTTCACAGGCCTCTGTCTTTGGCGAACCAGCTTTGCTCCTTCTGATAGCTCAATTGTATGCTGAATAATCCCGGGGTCGTATCCCTTAAGATCATCATTTGACCAGGCTACTACGCTCAGATATTCCTCGCAGAAGTGCCTTAGCCTATCTTTATTCTTCTAAGATACTTCCTTGTTGACTTTGAGCTTTTTGTCTTCTCTGATATGTAAATTGGTGTAGTCACCCTTGTCAGCTACAAGCTTCCTTTTGTCTCTCCTTGCATCATCAGAATAAAAAAGGCTCTCTAGAGTGACTAGGCCTCTTGGAAGCTTGTTGGATTTCCATTGGATAACTTGATCTCCGTAGGCTTCGGCGCTCTTTGGTTGCAGTTGATCAGTGAATTCCCCAAATGACTAGAGAAATGATGCAATATGAGCATTGCTATCGAACACTTTCCAATCTTGATTGTTGTTTGGAATAGCAGGTCTTACAATTACTCTCACCGCATGCTTATTCTTTAACAACTTGAAGGCTGGCTCAAACTGAGCCCTGATAGTTGCCATCCGATCGGCCTCAGAGTTCTTCTCTCTTTGTATAGCCTAAATATTAAATGCCTCAAAGTTGTCAATAAGATCCCAGACTCTATGTCGGTATGATCACATACGGGCATTCTTTGCAGTAGAAATACCTCAGATTTGGTTGACCGCCAACTCTGAATCTTCGAACACACTTATATGCTTCGCGCCCATTTGTTTTGCAAGGCTCAAACCATGGACAAGACCTTCATATTCTGCTTCATTTTTTCAATATGCGAACTAGAAGCAATAAGACCTCAAGGTATTTTCTTCAGACGGAGCTGTCAAGCATGTTCCTACTCCAGCTTCAGCTTTGCACCTCGCTCCATTGAAGTGCAAAGTCCATAACTCCGAGGGTGTTTCACCTTCAAAATCTTTAGTAACTCTAGGCATAGACTTCCCTTCCTCATGTATGACATAAGTTCTGAGCCCAGTCGCGTGATAATTCCCAAAAGGGTCCGTATCTATAAACTCATTCAACAAAGCTTCTTCATTCTCCGTCCTAGAGCTAGTAGCCTCTTCTTCTTCCAGAAATTCCACATTGAACCTTTCTTCCTGGGTAACTGAAGTATGTGCCACTTCAAATTTGAGCAAGTCCTCATCAGCAACATGTTTGGAATGCAAAGTTTCTGATAGTAATTTCATCTTGGCTCCATGTTTGGTCCTTAAGATCAGGTGTGACTAGTCTAGTGCTAGATATTCTCCGACATTTGTTGTGAACTCTCAGGACAAACAAATACAAAATAGAGGAGGAATATCAATGAGTATGGTATCTTTATTTACAGTGATACTAGGGCAGGCAAACAATGTCATAGGAAATCCCTTGATTACCTCGACGATATCAACTTTATTTCCATCTAGTTGCATGACTCCCTTGTTAAGAGGCTTATAGTTTAAACCCAAAGCATCAGCTATTTGCTTAGGCATGACAGTGGTGCTAGCACCAGAGCCAATCATACAATTATGTAATAGCTTGTCACCAATGATAAGTGTTAGAAAGAAAGGCTTAGGTTTAGGCTTACTCTCTTTCCCGGCTTCAAGCTTTTCTTTCGGTTGATTTGTTAGCACTTTATCCAGGTCTAACTTGGATATATTCTCTTCATTGGGATGACTAGGCACCTTCGCATCTTCCTCTCTTGACAACGCTTTTTGTAATAGAACCTTTTGCTCTAGAATAGCCAGGACACCCCACAAAGAAGCATTGGCAGAGGACTTCTACAGTTGTTCCACCACATTGAACTGCATTCATGACTAATGAGTCACGGTTGCTTGCTCCTTAGGTTTCACAGTTGGTGCAAGCCTTGTAGCTGGTACGTCCGATTGTTTGGCAACAATCGGGATGGTCATAGGAGCCTTTTCCTTCGGAGGGGGCAGATTTAGAGAGCTGGGAGGATCCACGTTAGTCTATTGTGAGAATGACGATGGGTTGGGCAACAACTAAGATGGGGCATTGGTCGGTGGAGATGTGAATTCCCCGGTGAGTCTCCGCTTAGAACGCCTGTTGTAGTCAGATTGCACTCAGGGAATTTGAATCACAGGAAAGTCATTCAGAAATGCTGACTCCTCTCCTTCCATCCATGAAAAGAGCACTTGATCTGGAACTATGTCCGACTCTTGCTAAATGGACATCCCTTGCATTTGAGCAACAAGGATTGCATTATCCATCTATTGAGAGGCATATGATTGGTGGCTAGAATCAAGTGCGTCACCTTGGATACATTGTTCTGCAATCTTCTATTGCAAATTTCCCCATGGAAAATTTTGGGGCATGTGTGCATCATTGCAAGGAAAACACCAAGAATTAGTGTCTTCAGCTAAGTTATTCTACCCTGCCACTAGCTCCTTACTCGAACTAGGATGGATGGTCTGCATCGGCAGGGTGACTGGAACAACTTGGTTATTCAGCTAAGCCTGAGTATTGCCGCGTGACCTATCTTGCCATTGATTTGGCTAGTATGGAGCTTTTCCACCTTGATAGTTTTGGTAGGACAACTTCTGATAGTTGTATTGCTGCCGCTTCATGGTAGTCAATTCATTAGTCATGGCCCGCATCTGTTCTCTCATCATGTTCATCTCGGTCGTCAAGGGATTAGGCAATGGAGCTACAATCAGAGCTGCGCTCAGAGTTGTTCTTGGATACACGTACATAGATTGGGGAGGAATTGCAGGCACGTTGGTTGAAGCTACTTTGGCCTCCACGGCGTTGAACTCGGGGAACAATGGCATGATGGGTCTTGGTGCCAACTTTCCCATAATAATAAGGTTGTTTTCCACAGTTACAGCAAGAGCATACGCATCGGGTAGCGTACTTCTACCTTTAGCCTTTAGCATCATGGAAATATCAGGATTAATGGACTTCAAATAGAACATGAACGCCAGATCCAGAGGTGGTCGACTACCAATAGGCACTCTCTGCCAAGTTGAATGAAACTGTGCATTGAAATCGAGCAGAGCCTCGTGAGGAGCTCGCTTTATGTTGGCCAACTGATGATATAGCAAAGACCTATCACCAACATTTGAAAAACGCTCGTAATATGAGATTCTGAGCTGGTCCCAAGTTGCAATTGTATTAGCCTCAAGAGTTCTATACAAGTTCAGCGCCTTTCCTCAAAAGAGGCGATGAGCAATTTGAGAGCTACATTTTCATTTGACACACCATGTACCAGACACACGTCTAGCACATCTTGCAGGTGTTTCGTCAGTGTCTTCGACTCATCCCCAAAATACTTAGGAATAGCTTTTAGAGCGGAAGTGGGGATTGGAGCCCATACTGCAAGAGGCATAGGTGCTACTAAAGGACTGCAAATGTCCCAAGCTACATAATTTATAGCATCCATAGGTGCAGGAAAATGACGCGACGAAGGTGAAGGAGGAGGTGAAGGACTACCTTGCCGACCTCTCGGGTGAACAAAAACTAAGGGTAGTTACAGGTCGATGGCTCATAAACACTTATATAATCAAGCAAACGTGCTAGTTCGCATCCCATCAGGTGTGCCAGAAAAATAATTGTTGAGGCAAGATTTTGCAGGGGGCAGCAGTCTCATGGGAAACTTAGCTATTGGGGGACATTTTTGCGCACAGTTAAGTGACCTCCGGGTTTTACCGAAGCCGACTCTTCATTCTAGTGGGGGAAGTAAAAGGTTAGGAAGATAAATGAGAATATTAAATCTAAGCTAAAGGTGATGTGCCAAATCATAAACGATATTACCTGAGCATAGTGCTAGATGCAAAGGCTCGAACCACCGAATGCTTTTTATTTAGATAAATTTTCTCAAAAGCACTTAAAAACATAAGAACACCTCCTAATTGTATAGCATAATCAAGTATAACTTTGGCCAACATAGAGGAGTTGAAAAACATGATATGTATCTATTAAGCTATAAAATATTACAAAAGCTGAAGAACAAGCATTCATATATCATAGGAAAATAAGAGCACAGTTTAACAGTCTTATCAAATGCATGAAAAGCAAAAAGGCCAAATTGACTACCACAGTCTGCAAACTTCAAGTTCAATAAAATATTATAGAGGATTTTCCTAGTGCTTGGGAAGATTTTCTAGCTATCTAATCAACAACCTAATAAAAGAGGAGCAAGGTAGCTTATATAAGCCAACCCATCGCCTGACAACCACAGAGAAAAACACCTCGATCAAACATTGACGCCCTGATCTTCTCGAGCCGACACCTAACAAAAGGAACGCTTAGCACTGCACCAACACAACCACCTAAAAGAAAGGAAAGCCATGCAGCAGAAAAAACGAACACACGACATCAAAGAAGAAAATGCGGTGGCAAGCGAGAACAAACGGTGCAACAACAACTCTTAGAAAATCAGCACACAAGAAAGTGCCACGCATCGAGCAAACGAAGCCCATCAAAAAGAATAAGGGATGCCCAGTAAAAAGCTCCGAGAGGAAGCCATGTGGGAAATGCCGAGCGAAGATAACTGCACAGTGGGCCCAGCTTGAAAAGCAGCTAGAGAAAGCCACGCGTCATGCACACTGAGCCCGAAAAAAGTGAAGTGATACAAAATAGCAAAAAGATCTGAGAGGAAGCCACGTGGCAAATTCTGAAGGTTGGGAGCGATCAAAGATAAGGCACAACTGCGAAGATAAAATAATAACTATGAAGGCTAGTGATTTTTGTGAAACAGGTATATAGTATGTACTACCCCCATAGTAACTATGTTTGTATCTAAGCGATTCAAATTGTAATCAATTAGCAACTCTTCCCCTAAAGTTATTGATTTTATCGCACATACAAATACACGGTTTCCCTCGCATGCCTCGAATATGCAATTGGGTTGCTTATTTGTTGACCCAACTCATGTACAGTTTATAAACCTTGCAATATTCCCTGATGCTTTGGGCCTTTTGTCAATGTACATAGCCACTCCTTTATTTTGATCCTTATCTTTTAGCTGTATATAATTTGCTAGCAGTGCATACCTACGCATAATTTGTGTATATCGAACTAGCTGTGTCCAATATTTGTAACTATAACAGGGTCCGACATACTCCATCAATTTAGTAACTTTTTCATAATAGGCCTTTATGTTGTCCATGCAAAATAAGCCCAAACCATGTAATGACGATGGTGCTATGCGATATATCCTCTTGTTGACACAAAAATCAGTGTTTATTGGAGGAAGTTCCTTGGGTACCCATTGTTTCCATATATTTTTGTACCTCAAGGGCACCTCGATGTCACCTATGCTCTCATCATCATAAGAATATGACCCCCCTTCAGCAAGAAAAAATTCCATGCGTTTACGAAATTTTCTTCTAATCTTTTGACCTCTAGTTGATCTCCCTCTTTTAGACCTACTACATGTCTCGCTTTCCTCTTCTCTTCCTAAATTTCCCTCACTCGAGGAAGACAGATCTGAAAAATACCTATTTGGTGTTATCTACACTCATAAGGATGTTGGATGAAGTTCTTTCATGGTGATGTGATCCCAATGTGACATTATGATTAATCTATCATTTCATTGCTAGAATTTGACAGGTTATAAGGTAATCAAGTCTTGATAGATTGCAAGTTATTGTTACTACCGTCCAAATGTGTCCATCACAAATCAAATCTACTTAACATTTTAACTCCCAAACTTTGTAACAAGTGTTAAATGTGACTATGGTCCACCAGTTACACAACCAAGGCCTCAAATGTATTCTCTAATTGTAATCAATGGACTTTTTCTCTTCAACACCACCAAGTGGTTTATTGGACACCTACATGACTAAAAATAGCAGAAAATTTACATTTAATTTCCATATGTCTAAGTGGTTAACGGGGAGGGAGTGTGTACTGGGCTTGGTTAAGTCATCATAAGTTTATGTGTTGGAAATAAAAAATATTTAAGTCATCTTAAATCTTCCTATGTCTAATTGCTAGGAGACTTTTGGTATGTTTTAAGGTAGGATGAGTGGTTGCATCAATGTTCTAGTTCTTTATGACAAGGTTTCAACATCTTCAAATAGTGAAAGTTAGTTCTCATAGTCATTTGAAACAAAAATATTTTGATTATGTATGATGGTAGGATTTGATAACTTAAAAGAATTGGCTACCCAACAAACTTAAAGTTAAAAGAAACTTTTTCAGTTTAAGGGGTTAGCACTTTATTTCATCTTTGCATATTGGTTTGATGCTTCAAACGATGCATTTCTTATCCCACTTCTATCATATTTTATTCCCATCCCATTACAATTGTTGCAATTGTTGGAGGAGTTGATACCAAAATTTCATATCAAATCCCACGTTCTTGAAGCAATTTTCTGTGTCTTTACTATTTTTTTGAAGTTCTTTTGTGTTGTATGGATCCGTACAAGTTTGAAATGCTCTTAGATCATTGGTGTAGATAAATATATGTGCTCCCTTTCACTTGCATTTGTTTTGAAGTGCTAAATCACTGTTTTGTGGGAGAAAATAATCAAATACAGGGACTGCCCTGTTTTTCTTGTGTAAGGGTTTGAGGGCTAAATAGAAATGACATCCACCAATCCACCCATTGTCTTGGAGCTATAACTCGATGGATTGGTGTGCAACATGGTATGATAGAGGTTCATTGCATTTAGGGGTCTGTTAAAGCAATAAACTTGGCATTGAATTGATTCCCTAGGGCTGACAGGGGCAATTTTCTTGTGAATTTGTGGTTGTTAAGTCAGGGTTTATCAATTTGATAGATATCTTGGTAGAGTCATGGTGACACTATTTGATGGTCCAATCTCTACTTCAAAACAAAAATATCTCTAACAACTCTAAGGGCTATAATGGGATGGTATTAAAGGAAGCTTCATATGAAGGATCTTCTAATGAAGGACCTTTGAATTAAGGTCTTCATTTTAAGGTCCTTCATGCAAAGGTTCCTTTTATAAAGCATTTTGGACATGAAATATTTAAAATAAAAAATACCTTCATTTGAGAGTCTTGACATGGTATCATTTTTGAATGAAGGTTCTTCATTCAAAGGTCGTGACAACATCACCTTCAAATGAAGGTTCTTCATTCAATTGGTATTTTGTAATTTTGTAATTTTGCGATTATTTTTTTGCCTCATCCCACAAGTGGGACACACTATTGTGCAATCACTCATTAAAAAAGAGATGAATGTGTGATAATAATTTAGGGTTAAAAATAAATCCATTTGAGCCTTTTATAAATGAAAGGACATTTGATGCAATCATATGCCTTGTCAAAGTTGTAACTTAATAGTAAGGACATCATGAGTAGTTTGTTGGGACCATTCAACAATCTATGATGCAAGGATTGAATTTTCTAGAATGTATCTACTATCAAGAAAACCAATTTGTTTACTTGTATGACTATATCTCAAGCAATAGGTTTAATTGTGATGGCAATGATATTGACAAATATTTTGTAATCTAGGTGTTGAGAAGCATAATTGGCCACCATCCTCGGAAAGATTTTTCATTCTCACTTTTAGGTGTTAAAATTTAACAATACCTTTATTGATGAAAAAGGCCAAAGAGCCTTTCTCCATGGTATCCAAGTACACATAGCAACGGTCTTCTCTTATACGGCTGGACATGATTTAAAGAACTTAGCTAGGAATTATTCATTTAACCTAAGGTTTTCTCATAATGCCATCATTGGAAAAGTATGATCAAATTCTTCTATTATGAAGAATTTGAGTTCTTCAAAGATTATATTCCTCTATTCATAATTTTTAAGGGTTGTGTGTGGAGGAGGTTATCACTACCAAGAAGGGAGGAGACCTTTCCTTGCATATGTTTGTGGTGGAGGTATTAAAGAAGAATTGTATGCCTCTATTTCCATTCATTAGATCTAGCTTAGCCTAGCATATACTTGGGCTCCTTTGCCCTTATAAACTTCCATTTGTTTGAGTTTATGTTATGTAAGTGTAATTCCATGCTATGTTGAAATATAAGAGGTGGAGGAGGCCAAAAGGAAATAACCCCTTTTTAGTTGTACCTTCAATTTTTTTCTTATTGTTTTATGTTTTTAGCAACTTTGTGGACATAAGATTTGAGGTAGGTTGTACAACAAAGAATAACATGTTCCCACCAACAACCAAGATGTGGGTAGATTATGGGAATTTTTCCAAGACCCAAGGTTGGTCGATAAAAATGTGAAAGACTAAGCTATTTTTTTTGTTTTGTTTTATCTTATACCATTTTACGAGAATGGGGGTGCCAATGTACGAGAAGATCTTTAGAAACTAGGTATGAAAATTGCAGGTTAAAGAGAATGGGGGTGCCAAAATTACAATAGTCATTGTCCCTTAGTCGTTGATTTTCCCTGAGTTCTCTCAACCTCGTCCTCGGTGCTGGTATTGACCTTGTTTTCACTCCTCCATACTCTTCCTCGACACTGGTATTGACCTTGTTTTCACTCCTCCAAAATCTTCCTCGGTGCTGGTATTGACCTTTCACTTCTCCAAATTGACGAGCTACAACCTGGTTTCATTAAGTTTTAGAGTATGTTAATTAAATTTAAAATTATGGCTCCATTTAGCTAGGTTTTAATATTCTACAATATAGTTAAGTATATATTAGCTATATTCCACAATTCCTCCAATCAAAACATTCCAGTTCAAGAACCTTTACAACTCATGTTTTTGGCCCAACCATCTCCTGCATCGTCAAAGAAATCCACACATCAACATTCCCTTGATATCGTGATCGTTAACCATCTTGCAACTCTTGATCACATGATAGCGGGCAACCGTAGATCTTGATCTTCAGCGAACTTGCTCGTTCAGATGGTTGACAACTTTGACCTTAAAATTCAAGCACCTTTTCTGTTGAGATTAAAACATGTTCATTGATTTTAAGCATGTGCATTTTAGATCTACTTTAGTAGCTCACCATTTAATATATTAAGGTTGGCTTAATATATTAAAACATTCATAATGTTCTTTTGGCCTCTCTGAATGTGACAGGTGGCACCTTCTCATGATATCGTGATCAATACAATATTTCAGAAAAGGGCTTCAAGGTATCGCAGGGACCTGTGAAAACCTAACACATAACAGATCGCTGGCACAACAAAGGGGACCCACCTAGGATGACAACGATACCCATAAGTTGTTCATAAAGACATGACCATGGGGACATTAGAGCTAGGAAAAACTTAGGGAAAAGATAAAAGGCCGACTCGACATGAAAATAAAACCTAAGGATATAACAGCCCTCAACCCATTTTCACTAAGGCCCAAAAATTAATGACGAAACAAAACTGACGTAAGGCTTAACACAAAAGGATTACAAATGGAAAAACCCTAAAACCCCAAGCCATGAAAACCTGATAGAGAGTAAGATTAACTAGATACAAACAAAATTATTTCACTAAGGAAAATAATTTTGTCAAGGCTCACTTTGAAGTGCTATCACATTCTTTGTAGTTTTTACATTGGAATACAAATCATATTTAATTTCACGCCAATATACTTCTTTCATAAAGATATTTGTTTGATTTTTCCTTGCTATTTTTATCTTAAAATTTTAAAAAATGTATTCTATAATATAGAATTATTTTCAAATTGGGACAAAAAAGATTCTAAGAGATATATTTAATCATAAATTTTACCATCAAAAACCTTTACAATGATCACTTTTAAAGGCCTTTACACCTCAACCACCTCTACAATTGACTTTTTAATCTTTTATGATCACATGAAACATAAAACACACTAATTTCAAGGTTGTTAACATCACTATTGAAATGTTTTAGTTTTTTGACCTTTCAAATGTATTGAAACTCTTAGGACACCTCTATGACCATGCTAGTTGCTTGATAATAGCCTTATTATTGACATGACACTAACCTTGCAGCCTTTTACATGTAAATTCTCTAATTTGCCTTAAAAAGGCTACAAAACTCTTTAGTGCAAGACTTAAACTCATAACTCAAAACTTCACCTAGAACATGAATAATGGTCTTGAGTCACCTTATTCACAATAAAACATTCTTGAAATTCCTAAAACAACCTATTGACCTCCCTAATTATCATCACATGATTAAGCATAGAAGATGAGGTGTAGATGCTCTTGCACCACTACCCCATCCAAAATTTGCTCACATTACACAAAGCCACAATGTTCATCCAAGATAAGCCAATCAAATCCTACCTTATGTGTCCTAGTAATCAAATTGGAGATGATCCTAAAAATGACATTGCGAAGGGTGATTCGTCTAAAAAATCTAAATGACTTTGCAATTATTTCACTACTACGATCAATGTGTCATCTTTCATGAAATTTCCCCAAACACTATTTATTATGATCATATGGAAATTTATAGGAGAGCTACAATAGTTGTAACATCATGAAACATTAAAAATTACATCATGAATTAATTATTTAATGGCATAAAAATAAAAAACATCATGAATTAATTATGTAACCATATAAGTCAAATATAATTCTATCAAGAAATTAATATCAAATAGATAATACAATCGCATAACTCATAAATTTCAATGTCATTGATCTTATTCTTCATCCAACTCTTTGTCTGTATCATCCAATCCAAATTTGACATTGTAAGGATTGGTCATATCATCATCATCGTCATTGATATCAGTTTTGATAATTTCATCATCCACACGGATATCATCTTCATGAACATTAACTCCTACATCATCATGATCTATTTCCTCCTCTTTGACATCTTCATCAGGCACATCAACTAACCGTTGATCTTGATCATCATCTACATCATCTTCTAGTTCTTCGGTATCTTCTTCTTCCACCACATTATACTTTATCGACCTTCCTCTTGGATCATGTCTAACAAAAAATGACCAACCCGGTTTACCTAGAACCTCTGAGTAAAATACCTACTCACATTGGCTTGGAAGAACATAGGGCTCATCTCCAGCTCACTCGATTGACCTTGTATTAACCATGGTAAATCCATTATCATGTTCAATAATAGTTCTCTCGGGATCGTTTTCATTCAATCGTAGCCTGTACCATAGGATGATGAACAAAACTAATTTGAAGGACTTAAAGTCACACTCAAGTATATCATCCAAAATCCCATAGTATCGATTTTATGAGACTTTTGGATGTATGTCACTTCTAGATGAAATATTAGTCACCTGAAAGACTGTAGTTATCCCAGAATCACAAGTTTTCTTCGTGTCATCCAACTTTTTTATTCAAAATTTACGACCATTGAACCACATAGCCTTGTGGTGTTTCACTTGCAATATGTCAAACATGTAAAAATTATTGCAATATCGTCAATTGATAAACATATTTATTCTTGGCCGAATGTATGCAAAGAGAAAATTCTCAACATATATATACATCAATATAATTGAAAATAATTAAATAATATGGATGATTAATATATTTATATGCACCTGTTTATCTTGTTAACCATATGCTAAATCAATTTCCCTTGGTGTAACATTGGAATCTCCATTACGATGAGCTTCTTTAACCAATGAAGCCACACCTTCCCATGTTAATGTGAGACCAGATTGTTGACATCATTCAATCCATATCGTCATCCAATCAAGATTGTTTGTGAAATATAAATATAGTGCATCCCACTCTCGACCAACTGTATCAAAAATATTTGAAGTTTACAAATGACGTATAATTAGTTAATTACCACAGTATATGACCTTAATTTATAATTAATGTATATTGAAGATTAATAATTAAATAAGTACAATATGCATAAAAACCAAATGTAAAATGTATTCTAATTAATCTCCATGGCCATCTTATAATTACCTCTCACTTTCCTCAATCTACCTTTCCCCATTAGGTACTCCCCTTCGAATTTGTTAATGGAGTTGAGATCCCAAATGCGATCTACATGGATCTTTGCTGCAAACTTAGGAAGATATTCAGTAATGTACACCATGGTCTGGTATACCATATATCCCTCCACCATAGAACCCTCAGTATGTGCTCTTTGTCTAACCAAAGCCTTCAAAAATTTCAAGTGCCTCTCAACCATCCACATTGACCTTGTGTCTATAGGTCCACACAATTCAATCTCCTCAACTTGGTGTATGAGGTAGTGTTCTTGTGCATTGAAAAATGTTGAAGGTAGACACTTTTTCATTTCACACACTAGACGAGGAATTTTTCTCTTCCAATAATTTATATCTTCTTTATGGATTTCTTTAGATGACATCCATCTACAATTTATTCAAGGCACAAATATATTAATGAGAATTAATAGAAATATACAATATATTACATAACAAGTAAAAAAAATGGTAATTATAAGATCTATACAATGAATTGAACTAATATCGCTACTTACCTTGTTTATTTTCCAAGATCATATATAAGTTGCTTGAAATTATTTTCGAAGTTGTCTGGGAGAGATAGAGGTAGAACGTACTGCAACAATTATAAAATGATCTTTTCATTATTTCCAAAAGTAGTAAACATAATACACTAAAAAAGTACATGCAATATACAAATATATATATATATATAATATACCAAAATAATTACCTTAATGAAGGTATGTCAATCATGCGTTTTCATCCCTAACCCAAATTCACCTTTCTTTGTTATGATATTGTTTATGTTCACAACAAATCCTGTGGGAAATCAAATTTTTTGTATGACTTCTTTTATAGCATTGCTTTGATGCTCTATTAATAACCAAGGAAGGGCACTTATATTAATTTGGTCTCCATCGCTATTTAATTGAATGGAATTTTTCATTGCATGATTGGCTTCCTGAATGTCACTACAAATTTTGACTATTTTTTCTTTGTCATGCCTTCCATCCAATATTTTCCATAATGTTTATGTTATATTCCTTCTGATATACATTGTATCAAACAAATGCACAATTTTTAGTTGCTCATAGTAGGGAAACCTACTAAATTGTCTAGGATAACTTTTCAGTCCCTATGGAAGCCGACTATTAATGCCTTTATGACCTTCATGAAGCATATAAGTTAAACAAATTAACAACGACAATCATTGTCAATTACAACATGAGTAAACACGACACAATATAAAAATATAAATTCCAAACATATCATATATGATAGATAAACAATTTGATCTGATGTATAACCTTGATGATTAATTCTATTATATTCCAACTTCTATAGGTGAGGTGTCATTCTTCGCAGTTTTGATGTAGTCTCTTCTTTCCCATTGAAAAGATGTTTTTCAGTAGTTCGATACTTATGATTTCTATGAAGGAAGTGCCTATACTCATCAAACACCTACTTTCCTAAACTTGTTGAACGATGAGATTTCATCTTTGGACCACAAATTGGACATGCAAATTTTCCCTTTGTTTTAAGACCTACAAGATCATATATAATTGGATTAAATATGTCAATTTTTATAATTATATATAATGAATAGATTATTTTTAAAAAATGCATGATATCTACTTCATAAAATTAAATATTGTTAAAGTGTAGTCGAACATTATAACATACCACAAAAATGTGTTAGCCCTAGGGCATCATGAATTGTCCATACAAGCATTGGATGGAATTGAAATTGTCTTTGTCCTATTGGTCTAGATACGTCATACATAGTGACGCCATTCCATAACTTTAGTAACTCGTCGATAAGAGGCTCGATATATATGTTCGTATCTTTAACTTGGTACTTACCTAGTTGAATGAACATAAACATTAAATAATTATTATAACCATTTTACTGCAATATATATAAATTAATGTACATGACTATTAAATGAAAAAAATGTCATTATGCAAAAAATAAGACAAATGAGATGCTACTACGTTAAAGAAAATTGATGTAAACAAATACTTGCAACAATCATTGCCAACATTATGTGCTCCCTCTTTATTTAAATTCATGGAGGAATGTTATTGTTGATAACAAAAACAAGCCACACCGAGTAAATAGATCTCAACTCTCCAAATGGATTGACACCATCCGCTACCAATGAAAGCCTGAGATTACGAGGTTATTCTTTAAAGTGTGGCCATTTTTCCTTCATGTCCCTAAATACAAAACCATCCACAAGCATTCGAAGAATGTCATCTCCACTTCTATTTTGTGCATGGTAATCCATAAATTGTGCTAAGCTTTCGTACCTAAATAATCGTTGCATACGTGGAATAATGGGAATATAATGAAGAACCTTGCGAGGCACCTTTTTTGTTAGTTGATTTGTTTGATATCTACTGATATGACATTTTGAGAATTATGTTATAAATTCATGTTGTTTATGATATATAATATGATCATTGGGACATGCATCTATTACTTGATACTCCATTCCAATATCTTTCATAATGCCAGATAAATTTTGGTATGAGCGAGGTAAAATATTTGATGGTGGTAACAAAAATTCACCAATCAATCTACAACAAAAAAATAATTTGTTAATATAAATAATATTAATGATACATATTTCATCCTTTATTTACTAGTGATGAACTAACAACAATTAAAATAGATGAGAAAAGATGATATATATGACATACCTTAACATCTGTGAGATTTCTATGTTGGATAAACCATTCATAACCTTCAAGTTCACCAACAAAAATACAACAGAGAGAAGAGTTGTTTGGGAGCCTTGATAAAGGGGCTCACATGCCTTCTCAAGTATAGGTAAATCATGAACATCATCAAATTCATCTCGATCATCATGATCAGTTGTGCCACTAAATGTGTCATGGATCAATGTATTTGTACCATCACCTTCAACTATTTTCTTTCTGGTGCATGATCATCTTCTTCCATAGGATCATTAACTTCATCTTCGATATTCACAGCTCCATGTTCCTTCGCTTGCAAAAACACATTCTTCATGTCATGATAATCCATATCATGTGCCCTAGGGCGTCCCACCTTTATAATAATGATAGATACAAATAAACCATGATCATGATCAAGTGATTTTTTATATATATATAAAATGTTAAAATAATATAAACATTTACAAATTCAATCAATATAAACACATATAATGAACAACTTACAAATGGAAGATAATCATGCCCCCCTTCAATGTGACCATGCTGCCTACAATGTTTCTCAACTGTTGTGATTAAAAGTCTTCTCGTCTTTAAGCCCTTGTAATTATTGCAAAGACAATAACATTTCCCATCACCCTTTCTTTTCAATCTAGCCCACAATCTAGCAACTGTCTCTTCATTTTGTTCTGGACTAATATTATCTAACATGATTTTTATTTACCAAGCTTGAATATTTAGATCTTCAAAAAATATCAAACTCACACTCCAATCATTTTTAATCATAGATAGGTAACAAAATCTAATAATTTTGATATTTTATACGAAAACAATTCAGCATGCAACCATCCCTGCAAAAGAGAAGATAGTATGAAGTTAATGACTCCAAAAAACACTTTAAAATGCTAATTCTAGAAATTATTAAATTTTTATTTTACTTTGATTTCCAACCGTTAGACTCCTAAAATCAGGATATTGAGCTTGCACAACAAAATATGGAAATGAAATTCTGAAAATGCACAAGTCTAAAAATGAAATTTGATGAGGTGTTGCTTTAAAATATGATTTTCAAACCTGGAAGTACAAATCTAACTTCACAAATGAATTCTGAAAATTAAATAGTATGGCATAATAAAGAGTTTCATTTGAAGTGGACCACCCTATTATATGCCTTGATAAAGTTAAAAGATCTATGAATTTTATCTACAATATAGCCTGCATAGTCATCAGTCTTATTCACATCCCTTCTTTGGATATCAATAGGCAACACCATTAGATGACCTCCTTGAAAGTTCAATCCATTGAGGGAATAATGAAAGGGTCTTCCTTAATGATTACATCCATTTGACAAAAAATAGTGTATGGTTGAATAAGGATGATATCATTTTGAAAGGCTAAAATGATTGCTCAAACTGATCCTAACATATTTATGTTGAATACAATACATACAAACAATCTTGTATAGACCTTCACTTCCACACTCTTGACAAAATTGTTTTGTAAGGACAACACTTCATTTGCCTAGTTTTGTTGGTTAAGCTAAATCTTGTTCTCACAAGCAACTTCAAATGTCTCGTACACTTCCATCTACTCATGAAGCAAGCCTCTATCTAAATTGACTTCACCATTACAATAGTGATTCAAAATATCATAGGGCCATCCTCTAGTTTTATATGCCAAATCTATTGCCATTTGTATTGAATTTTCTTCCATCCATGTAATTCATGTCTTTGGTCACAATGTTTATTCCAAAATCCATATACAACTTCCTCCCTCCTATTGACATAGAATCAGTATGGAATACTATCTTGAATTTTAAGCTAAATATTAAAATTTGGTTAGAGCTTATACTATGCAAAGGAGAATAAGAATAAACCGTAACCTTATCAGAAATTGAAATAGATAGGGATCACTCTATTCCACACATATTCACATAGACAATGAACATGATATGTGGGGTTCCTACTCTTACTATTTTTCTATTTATTTATATAATAATAAGGTTACACTACAATATTTTTGTTCTCTTTTTATCTGCTCTAACTCCTATTTCCTCTAATACATTCAAACATACTAGTATTGTGCTTCCTGTAAGAACATTATATCATGGCTGAATGAAAAAAATGTTCAATGTCATGAGGCCCAAATGATATTCATGCATTGGTCTTGAAATGTCATCAAACTGAGACTAGTCATTGTTATATAGTATCAAAGTTTCATTGATACTATTGGTCAGTATGATTTCTCATGTGAATTGATTAAAGATTGATAATCTATATATTCATAGGGTCCAATCATTATGTTTGATAGTGTATTGGCCAGTTTACTGTACAATGCTATTTGCAAAATAAAATATAGTAAAATATAAAACAGTGATCTTTTCTATCTACTCCGCTGTAAATAACAAAGATTGTAGAAATTTCCTTCCAATTTGAGTGTTGGAAGTCTTTATTATTTACAGTGGAGTAGATAGAAAAGATCAATGTTTTATATTTTAATATATTTTATTTCATTTTATTTGATCAACAAATATAGTTTGATGATGATTCTTTGACTAGTGCTACAATATTAGTATCTCGGGGTATTATATATGCAGATATAAACTACATTTGTATGATGCTTGATGTTATACCCATTTCCACTATTTATCACCATGATTTTTATTATTATGTATATGCAATATAGGGATACTATAGAGGTAAGGAGAAACGAGCAAAGAGAAAATATTTAAGGAAATGGACTTCAAAGAAAGGCATGACACTCTACTATAGATTCCCAAAAGGAGATCACAGTCATGAATATTCAAATAAACAATGATTAGTCCATGTCATAACCATGAAGGGGGAATTGAAATTAATAATAATAGTGATAGGGTAGTATGACGAAATTTAAAAGATACATAAAGAAAAGTAACTGAGCAGTCAAGAGGGCTTTTAAAACATCATAAATATTGTCAAGGGTTCATTTTCTTCATAGCAGTATGGTAAACTAATAAATATTTCCATCTCACAAAGTTTCAAAACAAGACAACCTCCAAGTGTATTAAGGAGTGCATGGACAATATCTCAAGGAGCTACCACAATTAATTTCTTCAAGTGTTATGCAAGGCCATTGAAATCAAATGAATAAACTCATGCATAAGCTAAAAGACAAAGGATATTCAAGTTGCTAGAGGGAAGGTATCACAAAGGATATGGGATCACTTTCAACATAGATGATGATGTTTCTAAAGGATCTCCCATTATGTCTATTAAAGACTTACAAAGATATGATAGTCATATGTCATTGTCAAAAAGTAGTAGAGGTTTTGAATGATCTTGCATAATAGGAAGGAGAGGACAACATTTACACTAAAGGAGTTTATATAGTCCATATAAGAAGGTCATATGATTTCCATGAGAAAATATTAAAATAAGTTGCATACTTTACAATGAAAACCATGAAAAAAAAATCCTATGATGCACTTTTACGTTTTTTGCTTCATTTTTCCTAATAAGGTCAAATACTTTCTTTTAGTGTTTGAATCTACCACATAGAGATTAAATATGCTTACTCTAAAATAAAGTTGAATTATATAAACAATAGTAAGATGCCTCCCTTAACATAAAGGACAATCTAAAGTACTAAGGAATTTTATATCCTTTATAAGAGATTGCTTTTAACCAGTTAAAAACTTGAGAGGGTAATACACAAGTTGCAAGAACAATTAAAAATTTATCATAAGTAGCTCAATCCAAAAGGAAAAAATTAAGCATAGAAAAGAATGAGTAGGTTGACCAGCTTCACTAAAAACACAAGTTGTTTTTTATAACATCTTATCTGGATATTACTTGATAAGGTAAGGAGTGCTCTTTTCCACTCAGTTTCATATGGTGGCATATCTACACACAAATCACCAAATTGTCAAATAACTAAATAAACTATATTACTTAATAAAGTTGTTACAACATGCCATTCATGTCAAAATCAACTCTTCTTACCACAAAAGGTTTGGTTTCCAATTTGATAGGTTCATCTTTTGATTCCTATACCAACTTTTGAAGGAATTTGGCAGCTTATACTTCTACATGAGGAGACAATTTCATCTTGTAAACTGTTCTAAAGTACAAAACAAATAGAAACCATATAATCTGCATGATAGTTATAGCTTGCTAGATGTTTGGAAACATCTAAAAAGTTTAAGTGAATTGAGAAAAATAGAGAGGCCTTGACCTTCATTTTTTCATTTCTTCATTTTTTGCTCTAAATATCTCACAATATTTAGAAATTGGTTGCTTTCTTTCTTTCTTGTTCAAATAAAAAATAGATACATTTGTATAGAATCAAGATTAATTCAAGAACTTCAGGTAATAGATATACCATAACTACTTTTATAAGACACTGGCATCTAAGGTCTAAAATCTATTTCTAAAACTTGGCAAAGGGAAAAATACATCTTTATGAAGTAGTCTTCAAAAATATCATAGCTAAATGGCTCTAACTATCCACTATCAAACATTCCCAATTCTTTGTTCAACCCTTTAGGCCTAAATCTTGGGAGCTATTTCACTCTGTAGCTATCCCTATGCCTTTGATATTATCTAGTTATGGCTCCCAAATCTATTGAAAATTGATCATTAGGGTGAAAATTGAAACCTTGCAAATATAATCTTTGTCCAAATCCATCAAGAATTTTCCATCAGTTATAAACAATTCCCTTATAAAGAATCTGTGAAGTCAGGTCTAAAATCTGGAAATGAAATTCTGAAAATGCACAAGACTAAAAATGAAATATGATGAGATGTTGCTTTAAAATATGATTTTCAAACCTGGAAGTACAAATTTGACTTCACAAATGAGTTCTAGAAAAAGACAATGACTACCCTCAACCTGGCGATATCTTCTTGAGTTTTTTCTTATTTTTCCCAAGAAAATTGTCGAGCAAAACACTATCGCAATAAATAGTCGAGCTCAGTTTTATTTATGTCGACCACAATTTAACTTTGCAAGTCCGTCGAAATTTTGACAAAAAATCTTCATTGAAACTTCGATGCAAAATAAGGTTTGTCGAAATTCCAACAAACGTCAGGGATAAAATTTTTAAAAAAGGAAAATTTCACATTGAATATCACAAGTACCCGATGATACATCTGATTATACAGCTTTTGTCAAAAAAATTCGTCGAATTTTGCAATCAAATGAGTTAGTGATCCTATCCTTGAGCATCCTTTGAAAAATGATTAATGTTTCATCACCAAGGTTTGTGGTCCTAACCTATAGGAGTTACTAGACTGCTAGCAATTTTTTTAATAACTATATTTTATAACTGCTTGCCAGCTACTGGTCAACCAACCACTATCCATTGGTGGTGCAACCCTTTAGCCATCCAAGCACCACCGAACCCTCCTCCTTTTGCCTTCAAAGGAGTAATTTTTTGAACATGCATATATTTCACCCTAGTAGATTTTTGTAAATAAATAAGTGATAAAAAGATGGTGATAAGAACTTTGTGGTTATACTAATGTTGATTAAAACTTCTACCTTAATTTTCTATAAATCATAAGTTAAAGCTATTTATCACTCACACATTTGATAGGCCATAAATTTTTCCTCGAATCTAGATTTTTTTTGCAAATGAACAAGCTTTGAAAAGATATCAAAGAGAACTACATAGAATGTGAAGCCTAAATCATGTTATCAAATTTGAAAATAAGGAAATATCATTAAAAGACCCCATTCAATAAAAAAATTACCACACCAATGCGAGTGTCTGTACATTTTATAAAAGTAAATAAAATTAAATTATTTTACCTCTACAAATTTTCCTAACCTTACTCCATTGTATGTGATGAAATGTAAATAATGATATGTGGATTTGTCTTAGCTTAGCATAACCTTGGTTCATAAAATGGATGCAAAGATGGCTTGATTTCTCAAAATCTGTGGAGATTGAATGGGTAAATGATAGGTGTTTTATAACTTCCGTGGATACCTGATCAACAATGTAGGATGATTGGAGAGATCGACATATGAGATTGGTTGAGACATCATGATGAAAGTACAAGTGACATGTGTCAAGATGAAGGGATAAGATGTGAAGTTAAGTGGCTGCATGGATGAGTGAAGTGAGAGTGAGAGTGAATTGATGTTGCTTTTTAGTCAACTCACTAAATTAGGAGATAAAAGAATATAAATAAAATTGAATAAATAAATTTATTTAATTCTAAGTGCATGAGATGAAGATGTATATAGTAAATAAATAAAATATTTATTTTATTTATTTTTAGAAGAATTTAAAGATAGAAAAAATAAATTAAATAATTTATTTAGTTTTAGAGGAAATATTAGCTAATTAAATCATTAAAATTATTTAATTATGGTGGATGAGAAGAATGCATGTGAATTAATTAAATTAATGTAGATAGAAGAAATTGAGAATTTAATTAAATAACTAAAAATTAGTCAATCAATGTAGATGAGGAAAATTGAAGAAACAATTAATTTCAATTATTTAATTAAAGTGGATGAAGAAAATTGATGAAATAATTAAATAATTAAAAATTATTTAATTAATATTAATGATGAAAATTGATGATTTAATTATTTAATTAATGAGGATAATGTGTTAGCTTAATTAAACAATTAAAATTATTTAATTAATAGTGATGAATAGATTGATAAGAAATGACGAGGAAGAGTGATGATGAATTGAAACAAATACATTAGTCATTTTAGGTGTCAACACTTTGCCCCTCTTTGAGATAATGCACTCGTTGTGTTGTTTCAAAGACACATTGGTATGGAAATTTTAGGTGATGATGTGCCCCAACATGCCCCAGTGGACTAAGAGATAGAGGTAGATTGGTAGGTTGCCCCCTCAAGAGATTGACCCAAAAAAATAAATTTTGGTTTGAGCTCACGATAGGTAAACAAGGTAGGTTTAGTGAAATAGAAGATAGAAAATGAGATCGGATGGCTAAAGAATGGGGTTTGAGGGATATGGGTTATGAATAAAATGGATTGGAGGAGGATAGGGGTGATGAAATACGGTTTGGATAGCTATATAGGTATAGATGGGACATTTTCAAGTCATTTGCACTTTCCTAGTTATAAATTGTCAAAGCCTCTAGAGTTATCAGAGCACAAAGGAATTGTTGAGATGGTATGTATTCCGAGGAGCAACCATTGCGTAAAGTGTGTTTGCTAGTATCAACAACCATTTGGAGCACCTGCAACATTATGTATCTAACCCTTAGGTCCTTAGGTCTAGGTCTAGTTAGTAATAAATGCTAGGTAAATTAGGATAATCAACTGTACCAATGCATAAATTTATTTATTTAAAACCTAATTTGGTGCATTTGATATCCAAAATGGTGCACTTGAAATGGTTTTATGCATTTGATAAATTGATTGGTGCATTTGATGTTTTAGGTTACATATTTTAGAGGTCACATATGATTTAGTACATCTAGAAAATTAGGTCGTATTTGATAGAAGAATGATGTGGGTAAACCCACAAAAGTGGTTTACAATTTGAGTGAGGAAGGAAAAGTTGAAAAAAATGACCCCATGCAAAAAAAATTGCTTTTAGGGGTTCAAACGAACTATTTGGTTCGATCGAATCAAAACAGGGTTCATTAGAACCCGAATTTGAGCAAACCCATTTAATGATGGGGCCCACCATTCCCGAAAAAAAGCCAAAACTAAAGGCTTGTGGAAGGGAGGATCGCTCAAACCCCCCTTCTCCCCCTCAGGCACCAAAAAAATCCAGAATTTTGCGCTTTGAAGCTCAGGTTGAGGATGAAAATGGAGGATACTTCATAGACCCAACTGGATGATGGTAGTCCTAAGAACGAGCTATCCAACGAATATAATTTATATGTTTTGGTTTATTATATATATATATTTTTAGTTTTTTTAAACATAGGTTTTTCATCTAAAATCAAGTTCTTTGTTCTACACATGTGGAAAAATAGTAGATTATCAAAAAAACATTTGAAAAATATGAGTGCACTAGATATTCAAGTCCTTGATCCAACAAAAAAAAATTGAATTTCGATACATACAAAAAAAGTTACGTTGTATACGGTCCGCTTATGTCTGAATTGTAATTGGTTTGACTTTGAAACTTGATTAAGGAAAAAATATTCAATAAAACACTATGAGACCAATTGGAAGCACCAGATATTGTAGTTACAAATCTAAATACACAAAAATAGAATTTTATCCTTCATGGAAAAAAAGTTATGTTGTATACTGTGAGCATCACTCCTTAAAAATGTTGTTTACTGAAAAAAACTAGTTTTCGAAGGAGATGGAAAAAGAAGTGCAATCTAATTCCAAAAATTTTGAAAAAAAATATTTAGAATCTATAGACAAAATGTCACAAATCACTAGTTTGCATCATCTTCAAATTCCTCACGATTTAGCCGATATAGGTGCTCGAAATTGAAGATTTAGTTAGAAAAAAATATTTCAGTGTCTGATTTGGCCAAAAATTGTAAACCAGTATTGTGGGATCACCCATGTATTTGATAAAAATTTCCATATTTGATTACCAATGTGGCACAAATGAAAATTGAGCTGCAATTGATTTAGGGATTTGGTACATCTAATTCCAAGGCTAGGTAGCTTAGGATATTCTATTTTTCATAATGATTGATGTTGAGTATGCTATTTTTGCAAAGAGTTCTCAAGCCAATTATGTTGAGGGAGAGTCATCCCGTGATTCTGCATATGAGGACTGAGTTGGACGAGTTGGATCATTCCCTCTTATCCACAATATGATTATGGCATATTACTTATATGCCCAAGATTAGAGCATGTAGGGTCATGATGTCAGTCCTAGTAGAGAGATGGCAGAGTGAGATATGTGCATTTATTCTTTCGATTGGTTCGATTACCATCACTCTAAAGGAAATTTGGAGGATTCTTAGGATCCCTATTCATGGAGAGTCATTTATGATACTGAATTTGGTGAGAGTGCATTGGAGATGGTATTTTTGGATGATGACCTAGGGATTGAGAATGGGGAGATGGACCTATGGAGGGCGATGGGGATATTTAAGGCTCTACCTTTGGTGTTGGCTAAAATAGTGGGAGGTTTCCTAATTCTTAATCGACGGTCTCATGGATTTCCTATCGATTAGGGGAGGGTGTTGGAGCAAATGCTAAGAGATGGAGTTGTTTTTGCTTGGGGACCGTGTGTCCTTGCACATCTATACCATGACATGCATAAGGTTGTGTAGATATGGAGCTATTCTATAATGTGGGGTGACATTGCTTTACATTTGGTCTTAGGATCATATTTTAGTTACATGGCCAATGGGGTGGAGAGTTTGAGGTAGTTGCATGCCATTTGTTTTTTTATGATGATTTTTTGACTCATCAATAGCTTGGCGATCTTGCCTATTGTAGATTTATTTATGATGATCTAAACATCGTTGACTAGAGGTTATGGTGTTTGTGCGAGGTATGGGAAGATGATGCCACACATTTGGTATTTTGTAGGGAGGCATATTTTTGATTGGTCAAACTACTCATATTATTGAGCATTATTTACCAAAGTGGGTACGAAGATAGTTTGGTGAGGTGAAGGTTCCACCTAGTGTGGAAGCCATATTTGCTCATATTTAGAGAGATTAGGGATTAGGGACCCATGATATCCCCTGATACAATAATTGTTGACTTTGAGGTACTAGTGCTAGTACAATGGGCTTGGGGAGTAGTTGTACCATTATCACAGTGGAGTATGATGCATGGTGGGCTCAACACATGCTAGTTAGATTGACACATTCTGATTAAGGTGGGGTTGAGAGGAGGAGGCATGATTTGGAGCCAAGGATGGTTCATTGGTAATGGCAAAGAGTCATGGTAGCTAGTAAGGGAGATGGGGATAGCGAGGATGAAGGAGATGGAGGTGGTGTTGTTGGAGGAAGTGATGGGGTATAGGGAGGAGGTGATGGAGGTGATGTTTTGGAGGAGGTGATGGGGATAGGGTTGGAGAGATGGGTATGATGGATGGGGAGAGGAGACCATCGTAGGTGGATGGGGTGCATAAAGAGCATAGTGGAGGTGGAGATGGGGGAGGAGGTGATGGAGGAGATTGGGATTTGTAGGTGTGACTTGTGAGTACCCTATCCAAGTATGGTTAGGCTTAATAAGAGAGAGATTCACTATGGGTAGAGCGAGACCTAGCTCAGGTAGAGAGAGATAGACTCACCATATTGCTAGCCCAGAGGATAGTCGAGTGAAATATTTTTAGAAGGTAGTTAGTTGTCATTGGATATTATCTTATCTTTTGACATTTAATGATTGTGTCCTAAGTTATTTAATATTAGTTGTCTCATGATATAGGATTAAGAGAATTTTCATGATCTTGGCTAATCCTATGTCTCATGTTGGCTATATAACCAAGTGGCCTCATGTGTAAATCAACAATCATATCATCATAATCTATCATTTGTATCCTTTGATAGAATAAAATTATTCTCTCATAATTGATCTCTCTTGTGCTTTCATGAAGTTCCTAGATCTTGGATGGCTATGATCTTTATCCAAATATTGCATGGTGTATTATTTTATACCAACTCTTACATGTTTCAAAAAAATATTCTTAGGTTAGATTAACTTAAATTATGATGTTTTTCTTAGTTCGTAAGTTGACATCCAATCAATTGTTATTATCTATTATAGTAGCTTTGATATTGAGATTGATAATATATATATGATGGAAACTTCACTACATGTTGACTTGGAGGAAGAAATATATGAAATAGTTGGAGCAATGTGTTGTGAAATATAAGGAGCCATTAGTTTGTAGATTGGAAAACTATTTGTATGGCCTCAAATAGTCATCCAAAATATTCTACAAGAAATTTAATTATTTTATGTTGATATTAGGGTTTATGAGGTCCAAATTATATCAATATGTTTATTACAAATAAGACAATGATTATTTCCTAATTATCACATTTTATGTCTATGGTATGTTGTTTTTTTCAATAGTATGGATGTGATTTAAATACTTGGAATCTAATATTCCTATATAATTTGATATGAATGAATTATGTGTTAAGAAATTTGTCTTGGGCATGGAGATAAAAAGGGATATAAAATGGAAATATTTGTTTGGGCTAGAGTATGTGAACTTTTTGTTGTAGTATTTCAACCTAGTAGATAATAGACTAGTGAGTGTTCCTATTTAAATGTGGGTAAAGTTATCAATTGAGTAGTTTTTATCTAAACCAAATGAGATGGAGGATATGTATCTTGTTCCTTATGATAGTGATATTGTTAGTATTAAGTATGTTATGGCCTACACTAGACTAGAAATTGCCTAAGTAGTGGGAGCCTTGAGCTATTTCATGGCTAATGTTGGCAAGGATCATTGGGTTGTAGCGATAAGGGATTTTGGATATTTTTAGGGTACTTTTGAGTACTTTATATGTTATCAAGGAGGTAAGGCCTTAGAATATCTAGAGAAATTGGTTTATATTTAGGGGCTTGTAGATTTAGATTAAGAAGGTGATGCAAACAATAGAAGATCTACTATTAGTTGTTTTTAACCTATTTAATAGTGTAATTAGTTGGTGTTATGCCTTGCATAACCACCCCATCTTTTGCCTTGGTCAAAATGGGTCCCCCTTTTTGTTTTTGTCTTTGGTTTTTTTCCAAACAAATTTTGGAGTCTTTCTTTTCCAACACTTTGTTTTTCTTTGGTTTGTTCTGTCGGAACCGGAACCGGAACCAAATCAGGTTTTTAAACTTGTTTCAAAGATCGTTATGATCCCCGTCCCGATGATCTTTTGTTTTCCTTTTCATTTGTCTTCGTCGAAATCAGAACCGGAATGGAAGTTAAGCCTGAACTTAGTTCAAGTTTCAAATTCGATTCTCTTTCCACCTCCGCCTCCGCCTTTTGTTTTATTCGTTTAGGCTTAGTTTTTGTGTTGGGTTTTCTTGTTTCGATCTTTGTGTTTTACTTTGTCATTTTGTTTTGCTTTCTTCTTTGTTGGCGAAACCGGAACCAGAATGGGAACCGAGTTGGAAAATTGGACAAGTTTCTAAATTATTTCCCACTCCGGGTCCGCTCCCGCCATTTTTGATGTTTGACTTATCTAAGACTGTACGAAAGTAATGTGCCAATTCCCTCTGCAGGTCTGACTCCGCTCTACCACATTTATGGCATTAATTACAGGAGCTCTACACTTATGAAATTATGAGTTTTTACCTTAATTAGGGATTAATTGGTAGTTATCATCATTGTTTAAAAGATCAAGAGTGAACCAAAGTTGCAGTGGAGCATTTGTGCGTGTGAGTTGATCGAAAGGGAGACAATTACGCATGGAATTGCTTCAGGGGACTAACTTATTTATTTGCGTTTGAGGTAGGGTTTCTTATTCTTTTCTTTCATTGTTTTGAAAATTGTTGCGTTCGGTTTGTTTGCGGGAATTCGTGATTGATCGATCTTCTTGTGAGTTCCTATGGTTTGTGTTGTTCATATGCTTTTTATTCTTTTGTGTATTTTTTTTTGTTTTTCTTCTCTAGTATGTTAGTTTTTATTTATTTATTTGTTTTTCCTCACAATCATTTTCATGTTTAAACGTGACCGTACTATGATGTCCTAGGTTTTAAATAGCATAGATTAGCTACTGTTCTTTTGTTTGTAAGGATTGGTAGGTTATGCTTTTACTTAAGATTTTTGTTGCGCATCGTCTGGTTGTTTTGAATTAGGTTAAAATTCATGCCCTAGGTTTTAAATAGCATAGATTAGTTACTATTCTTTTGTTTGTAAGGTTTGTAGGTTATTCTTTTACTTAAGATATTTGTTATGCATCGTCTGGTTGTTTTGAATTAGGTTAAAATTCATGCCCTAGGTTGTTAGAGGTCAAGGTTTTGTGAGTTAGGGTTTTGGTGCATTTTCCATTGTTAAAATGTGATGCCCTAATTGGTATGGTTATCTTTCGGTCATATGGGTAGTTCCTTTAAAGATTATTTTTAAGCCCTTTTCGTTTTCATACGACCTAGTTCTTAGATCTTGGTGATTATTATCCTGTCGAAAGCATTTATGACGTCATGGTTATTTTAAGTGGAAGCGGGATCGGAATCGATTTAGACCTTGAACCATGTTTTGTAGAAAGTATCGATTCCATTTCCATCCTGTCTCCGACTCTGCTTACAATAAGAAGAAGGCTTTCAAAATACTGGTAACCCAAGCAGAGGTAGAACCAAAACTAAATGAAAAATTAGAAAATATTCATGGAACCAAATCGATTTTCGTTCTGATTCCAGTTACCATTCCAACTCTGACTCCAATCCCACCTTGTTATTACTATAATCTCAATAACTGTTTTGACTCCGATCCCGACAGTGTTTTAAAAGAGACTATTTAGAATGTTTTCTACCTGGTTCTGCCTCTGGTATATATACAAAGGGTAAGATCTTAAAGCATATTTTGTTATATTTGTTCAAGGATCTAATTTAAAGTTTTGATTGCAGGAAGTTAAAGAATGTCAAGAATATCAAGAGAAGCTTCTCAGAGGAGTCAGCCTACAAAAACTTCAAAGGTATCAACTAAGACCAAGAAGATCGAACCAAAGTAGCTGCTTTATACCTTGAGGTATAATCATAAGGGTCCTGTTGTCACATCCAATAAAGTGGAATCTGAATGGGCTGATATAATTGATACCAACTTGGGTCCATTCAACTATGAGGAGTTGTATTCAGAGACTTTTGTTGAAGAGGTGACATGAAGAACACATAGAATAGTTGAGTCTGGCCTAGCCCACATTGTTGTATTTCCACTATCCATCCAATGCCCAGAATTGATCATGATAGTAGTTGGGGCTTACAATCCTGCCACCAGGCAGTGTGTGGATTCATAGGACAATGTTATCATAGACTTGACACCGCAAATGTTCCAATATATGTTTAATGTCTTTAATCTAAAGAACCTGGGACTATTGAATGAGGCAAAAGCCTTGGAAATATATAGCAACCACAAGGAAACTAATAGAGCCCACCTAAACAAGAAATGGTTAGGAACAAAGAAGAAGTCTTTGACAAAACTTTCAGACTAGCCAAAGAGGGTAGATTTTTACAAAGAACTAGCATACATTATAATGATGCTATCTAGGGTCTTTGGAAAGCGGGATGTTTTTCACTTCAAATAATGGATGTTTCCCTTTATTCAGACAATCTTGGATGGCAGACAACAATTTGATTGGCCAATGATTGTATCTGATACCATACATAATCAGCTGGTCAGTATAAGGGAAACTAATTTTCTTTATGACTTCTTATGTGGTCTATGCAGCAGCCAGAGGAGGCATCTTCCCAAGATTGAACAGAGGTGGGATATTAGGGGAAGCTAATGGACATAAGAGAGTATGGGACCACTATGACCAGCTATTCCTAGCTATGTTTGAGTCACATTTTAGAAGGGTTAATGATGCATTCTTGTATGTAATCATTAACCAACTTACAGGAGATGTAGGGTATAGGTTAAGTCAAGAGGCCATGGCCTTTATCACAAAATGGGGATGTTGGTATATCCAATACCCCAATTTCACTTATTTTAGGTTGGCAGGATTTGAGGGTCATCCCCACTTACTTCCAAGATGTTGCAGCAACATGATGATTTTGATGGAGTTTGTGTACCAAGCTCTGGTGGTCAATGCCCGACTGGCAATGAAACACAAACCCGATTATCATAAGTTCCCCATGCAATTGGGTGAGTATAGTTGCCTACATCTTATGGGAGCTAAAGTGGTTTGTAGTGAATTGGTGCATTTGAAGTTGAGCTTATACACTACCCGAAAGTATTTTGATCCAAAGAAGAAGATGAATGCTTTGTTGGCTTCAATCTTTGATAAACACTTCAACTTGCTGGAAGACTTTTGGAGCGATCTCCAAGATGAGTATGACCTCAGAAAGAGGAATTATGAGAGGTTACTTGTTCCACTCATGGTGTAATTTGGGGTGAGAACTGATGTTCCTAATGCACTATCGGATGATGGGGTAGTGTTGGATCCATCCTATGAGGCACAAAGCATAGGTACAAAAAGTTTGGATCTATTCGATTGGGATGTTGAGGAAACCATTGATATCAAACATATAGCAAGACTAGTACTGGATAGGAGTATCTAATGGGTCATTCTCAGAGCTAAAGCTCCTGAAGGTTCAAATCCCAAGAAAGGAAAAGGATACAAAAGAACTAAGAGGAGAGTGCCACCTAAAGAACCATTAGAGTTATTCCCTCTTGACATAGAAGAGATTGAGCTGGAAGCTTTGGCTCAAGATGAACCTGAGGCACTAGAGGAAAATTTTCCAATAGGACCTGTGGCTTCAACACCAACAATAGGTGAATCATCTGCTCAAGTTCCTCTTACAGAGCAACAAGGTGGAGAGATTCCTAAGGGGACTCTTCATAATATAGCTGAAACATTGAAGGGAAAAGGAGTAGAGCTAGAGATCCATGATGTTGAAGTAGATTCTGATGAGACCTTGTCAGAAAAGGATGTGCAAGAAGAGAGGTCTCTAGAAACTGAACATGTGCTAACTGAAGAAGATCAATGGGCACTGTTTGAGGAAGCAAAGAAAGCTTCAGATGCTAAAGCACATGCAGAAGCAATGGAGAAGAAAAAGGTGATAGATTCTAAGGCACAAGTAGATGCCTTACTCCAACAACAACAAATGGAAGCCAAGCAAAGAGCTGATGAAGTGCTGAAATAGTAAAGGCAAAAGGAGCAGGAGCTCAAGACCAAAGAAGACAATGACAGGCTGGAAATGGTGTAGAAAATCCATGAGCTAGAAGAGGAAAAGGCTAAGCAGCGTAGGGAGAGAGAATCCCTTGAGGCTAAATTTAAATTAATTGAAGAAGCCTATAAGAAGGAGGAAGCGAAACACACACAAAAAGAGAAAGATGCTGAGAAGCTAGTTAAGCCGCTACAAAAGGAAAAAGAAGCCTTAGACAGACTTAAAGCATTGGAAGAAGAGAGAAACAAGTTACTTGAGGAGAAAAGGTTGGAAGAGGAAAAACTGAAGAAGGAACAAGAAGACATGAAGATGCAAGAACAAAAGGACAAGGAAGAAGCTAAAAAGCTTGCACAAGGAAGTGTAGAGCAAGAACAACAAGATGTACAGGAGGTTGATCCTCAACTTAAGGTTAATATGCTACAACCTTTATCCTCTACAATTGCTACTTCTTCTTCTACTGTAATGGCCACTACTCCAAGTGCTCCCACTTGGTTAAAACTTGATCTTCAAAAGAGGCCAGTAACACCCTCACAACCTCTTAATTAGGATGGCATGATGAAACAGATGGAAAAAGAAAGATCCAAGAAGAGGGCCAAAATTCTACATTCCACTAGACTCACTGAAGGAGGAGAAATTGTTGTTGAATGTGCAATACCAGTGGTGGATAAGGATGTGGGGGATATGCAGCTAACTGATTACCAGTTGGGCACGGTCAATTTGGGAAGACCCTCGAGAAATCAACAAATGAACTTAATTGATGTGGTAGCATCATCCACCAAATCAAGGATGATAAAGTATAAATAGAGAAAGGATGAGCTTAAGGCTCGAATGGATCAATTACACACCTTCTTGAGGAATGTTTCTACTCTGAGGTCACAACAAATTACCACCATAGAGACACCAATTTTGCTTAGCAAGAGAGAGGTGGATGATTTGGTGCAGATAAGGAGTAAGGCTGGGATGATGGATAGATGGACCGACAAGCTTAATCAAGAAGTAGGTGAGGTGCTAGAGAGTAGTTATGAGGTTCATGAGAAAGCTTTGAAGCTAATAGAAGAGATGAGTCAGCATGCTAAAGCATTGGGAGAATAAGAGGAAGAGTATAGAGGGTATATCCAGAAGCTAAAAGAGATCAATAAATTGCCAAAATCTACTCTTCTGGAGTAGTCAATCCTTGAAGAGGACAACACAGATTTCTTGGAAAAGGCCTCCAGCATAATCCGGTTTAGAGCTGTCTTTTTGTACAAACATAAAAATGAAGTTCAGGATTCTAGCAAGGAGCTAAATGAACAACTTGATGAACTAGAAGCTATTATTGCTATTCTAGTGAATGTTGATATACCGGTGAAGGAAGGCCTACCTTTAAGTCAGTTAAAAGAGAAATGGGATGGTAGACTTAAAGAGGTCATACAAAAGGAAGATGATGGAGAAGATCTATTGTTGGATTGATTGATGGATATTAGAGAAGGGGTAAGTGCTGCTAGAAGGGAGTTGACAAAGTTGAGAGACATGAGAGATTTTGCTGCTACTGAATTAAGGAGGATCAAATTTGAAGACAGTTGGATTGATGGACCAGATTTGGATATGCTTCAACAAGTCTTCTCTAGTTATGATGAGTACACTTCAGAACAAACTCCGCATACATGACTGACAGTCTTATGGGTGCATGGATTTCTTTTATCTTCTCTCTTTTTCTCTCCAGTTTACTAGATGATCAATATGGGAACTAGAGATCAACTAATCTGAGTTTCCAAGAAAATTTAAGTTCCTAAAAAGGTGGATCTTGACTTTAGATAGAGAGGACTTCATATTTTTGTACATCTATATATACCTATGGGGTATCATATTGTAAAGGTCAGCTAATGAGAATAAAATTGGCCACCTGATAGTAGGAGATAGGAATTTTATAGCTTTGAAAAAGACATTTTTTTAATTTTAGTTACAGTTGAATACAAATACAGGTTTTTACACAATATGGTGTTGGAATTGAATTTATTGGATGAGGTTAATGAATCATAGTCTATCTGCATGCCAATGATTGTGCTGAAACATAAGTGTTTCTTATGTGATGAAAATCATTAGAAGGAACCAGATTTAAAGATTATTTCGTTAAATTATCTGTGGATTGAATTATTGAATGTCTATTGATCTATGATTTTAGCAACGAATGAGAGTTTGTTCTTTTGAATCTGTTAGGTATTATGATGTGTGATTGTGATGATTAAACTAAGCACCATAGATGCATGCAATAGTATGGATTGTTTTGTAAATTGCATCATATTATGGTTTTCTTGATCTATTGGAAGAACATTTGTTGTTGAAAATATATGTTTGGATATTAGATAATTTTTTTTCATGTTTCACTGATGTATGCCCTGATCTATCTTTTTTTCTTTTATTTAAAACCCCCTTTTTGTTAAAAACAATTTGATGAATCTGTCATTGCTTGCATTCCTTGTTACCAGTAAAGGCCCCTTGAATATTATAGTTGCATGGACCAATTGAGTGACACCAGATAGTTGAGAACCAACTACCAGGACCTTGGAAGTTAGGCTACGATATGCTATCTTTCTTTTTCAGGAGAAATAGAGTAGAAATATTTTGTTTAACATTGTTTGTGTCATTTTTCCCATCAACAGTTGGATGGGTAACTGATAGGTTGTGGTCACTTTTCCACTAGAGAGGTTGAGTACATGTATCTATTCATGCCTACAAGGAAGCCATTTGGCTTAAGATATTGCATTCATACATGGGGTTGAGTTTAAGATTTTTCATTGCTATAGTATCATATGTCTAGCAAAGAACTCAATCTTTCAAGTGAGGATGAAGCACATAGATATATGGTACCTTTATTTTTGTGACATGGTAGAGGATGAGAGAATGATCCTAGAGAAATTTATCAATTTTATAAAATTTTGTAGATGCATTGGTGGAGCCATTCAACAAAGAGAAGCTCAGATGGTGTAGTAAGTCTATGTGCCTCTTAGTTCGTAATAGATACTTGACAATATTGATGCTCCCTTTGCTCTTTAAAGGTGTTTGAAAAGTGAGAATTTTGGGAAAGATGTATCAAATTTGCACCCTAAGCTTAAGAACATATTTTTTTATATCGTGCATAAAAATATATTTTTGGGCTATAGAGGCCTATTTTGGCCCCCAAAAATATTGAAATGAGCCCTAATCAGAGAAATTGTGTTACAACAATATTGAGATATTAGATACCTTCAATAAGTAATTGGTTCAATTAACTTCTTGGATCAAAATTTATGGCCTTTAGAAGTTGAGTTCCTCACACCATAAATTTAAGAGCATCTATGACAAGTAAAAGAGTTCTAAGAGAGAGTTAAACTTATTGACCAACTTATGTGACATGTTATGACACACCATAAGACATCTTTGAATAGAGATAATGGAGTAAAAATGTAGTGCCCAAGTTAATGAGTGGATTATGACAAGCTTGTAATATGTTTAAGGGATATATTATTTTTAGTCTATGAAATCATCTTGGAATTTGGGCATCAAATTTTGACTAGGGGTTTGGGTGCCACATTTTAGGTGGTTTTTGCTCATGGTTTCCTATTTACCATTTGATGCTTTCATATATTGCTTCTCTTATTTATAAAGTGCTTTAGATGGAGGTTTCATAGTGAGTTTTATAGATACCACTATGCTACCATATTTGCTTCAAATCTCTTATTGGTTATATTCTGGTAAAGACTCTACACATGTATTATAACTATTGATTAATGAATAATACAATGAGTTGCTTTGGAGTGTGTGGTATTTCTCTTGAAAATGTGTTCACCATGTAAATTATTGTGTTATGGCATATTGCTTTTGTATTTATTTCCTTGTAACTATATGATCTATTTATTTTTTGTGCATACCTCCTCTCATAGATATATAAAAAACATATTGTACACCTCTACTTTCTAGATTATCAAAACGTTTTGTTTAAGAAAATATGAATGTAAATGTAAATAGAATAAACTATTGTCTCAATTTTCAATAATAAACCACCATCCCAAAAATATGAGAGAATATCTTGCAAACAAAATTTTATTTAACAACACATACAAATTACAAACTATTATTAAAAAAATAAATGATTATATGAGTAGTTTAAAGAACATGCTACTTTACTCTTAGTAACAAGGGAAGAAGTAAATACAATCAATGCATTTGTGATTATATATATATATATATATATATATATATTCTCCTTTCAAAATAAAATAACAATATAAAAATTGGGTAGAAGAGGTCTAAATTATTGCTAAATTTTTTGCATCAACATTTTCAATCACATTCCATGATTCATCATCAAGATAAGAAAGCAAAAGAAAAAAATCTATACTAATCATTTTATGGGTCAATTATATCAGATTTTCATTTTCAAAATCTATGTAACCGTTGGGCTTTTGAAATAACATATAGATTTCTATATATATATATATATATATATATATATTCTCCTTTCAAAATAAAATAACAATATAAAAATTGGGTAGAAGAGGTCTAAATTATTGCTAAATTTTTTGCATCAACATTTTCAATCACATTCCATGATTCATCATCAAGATAAGAAAGCAAAAGAAAAAAATCTATACTAATCATTTTATGGGTCAATTATATCAGATTTTCATTTTCAAAATCTATGTAACCGTTGGGCTTTTGAAATAACATATAGATTTCTTTCCTATTATTAAAAACATTATTTGATGAACACGAAAAGGATATGCATTTTAAACTACAATAATTATATAAAAAGATATTTATACAAAGTCTTTTGAGAACGTCATGAGATTGTTGAACTCCAAAACCAAGGGAGACAAATGCATTAAATGCAAAGCAGGGGCTTTCGTTTGGTTTCCATTGGGATATGGACATTATTTGAAATGAATAGGAAGGAACAATAATTTAGTCTTTCAAAAAGATGACAAGACACAATACAAAGAAAAAAAGTGGGGGCGAAGTGATTTTTTCTATATCGTTGGAGATTTGAAGGAGCATAATTTCAATTTTAGGAGCCTTCCATCTTGTTTAAAAAAATGAAATTCAGTGGCAAATGCTATTTTGTGATTTCTTCACATGTTTATTAATGAAAAATAATTAGATGATTCTGAATAGATTAGAATTTACTGTGTTCTATGAATTATTTATGTAGGTATTAATCTGATCTTTGTAGTTGTATATTTAAATCTTTTTGAGGAATTTAATGTTTTGTTATATATCTGAATTTTTGGATTAATTTTTGAAGAATTGTGTTCATCTTTCTCATTTGAATATGTTTTTGTCAATAAATATTGATAGAGTTTGTTGTGTTAAATGTGAGAGACGATTTTCTCTCATTTTTCCTTAGTCATATTTTTGAATCGATTCAATGTTTTTGACAAGTTTGAAGATACTTTGAACAACCATTCAAATGCCTAATTTAAATGGAGTAGGTTTCTCCTTATTCATGAGTGCATAATTTGCGTCAACTCTTGGTTTTGGCTCATTCTCAACATAATGGAGTGCAATAAGCTCATCTGGGATATTGACTTTGGCACCATACCTTATCTTGAGAAACATATATGATATCTAAGGCCTTAGATTTCTAGGATGCACTAGGATAAGTGTAGCCATGGATTTGGTATTCAATTATTGCAATATCATAAGGGTATAGTGACTATAGGGTAGGGATATAAAGAAAGGGGGTGGTTTCTAATGACACCTACAATTTTGAAAAGATACCATCTGGTTATGTGACTCTCTTTTCAATTGCTTCATATACTACACCTAACGCATCATCTACTCTCTTAGAGATAACACAAATTCTATCCCTTAAACCTATCTTATAATTATGCAGTAGCTTTCTTTCAATTGTTAAACTAAGATAAAATGGAGAAGGTTTAGGCTTACTTAGATCATGATTAGTCACTTGTAGAACTACAATAAAATTTTATTATATCATTCTCTTTTGAGGAATACCGTCTAATTCTTTTGTTCTATTTTTTGTCTTATTACATAAGAGTCTCCTTCAACAAGTTCATTTTATTCAACATTGTTAGGATCTCACATAGGGTCATATTAGTCATTTCCTTCTTCATTTGATCCACTATGTTGAAGGGCACAATTGTTTGAAATTTTAGTGCATAAGGCACCCATTGATTTTTTGGCCACATGACCAATGGATGAGTTATCTTTGGTCAGTTTACTCTTGGTACATCATTATTATTTTAGAGTGATGGGAGTAGTTCATTTCTAAATTGATGTACTCATGGATGGAGGGTCAAATGAAGGATTATTGAACAATAAAAATAAATGAGCACACATAGTGGAACTTAATGAAATAGTCATAATAATATGCTCCTTCTTGATTCACAATAACAGTATAATTATAGTCAACTGTAGGGGATTATAATGAGAGGTCTTCACCTTTAACACAAATGGGCACACTTGTGTGTAAGTTAAATAATTTTTAAATGATAATAAAATACAAGCCTCTTCAAATATAAAATTGGTTGCTTTAAAATGACCACGAGTGATTCTTATAAAGAAGCTCTAGCCTTAAGGATGATTGTTGTTATCCCCAAGGAGTTTCAAAGCTTAATGGAAATTTTAACACGTAGTTAGCCAAATGTGTGGAGGGAACCTTCTACAATGGATGTAATGAAGATGGTATAATTACTCTTGATGCAGTTCATACTATAAGTTCTCTTGACACCACTAATTTTATAAATATATTCCTCTATTTTTGCATACTTTAGAAGGGTGCCACAGGCTTTAAATAAGAAAAGTGGTTGTTACCTTGTTATTCCCAATAGTAAGTTTAGAATTAAAATATGTATTTATAGAAATTAAAATCTACTAATATTTAGATGGGATGTTACCAGTGCTTAGTAGAACATGTGTTCCAAACCTTTATGTAAAATGTGTAACTACAATGGAGTATAGTAGGAATTACATGGTGCCAAAATGATTACTAGAATGTTATTGAAAACCTTTAAATAAAATAAACAAAGTGAAAGAAAATATTTTTGGATAATGTAAGATTACACTCAAAATTCTCCTACATACGACACATGGGATAGTTTGAAAAGTGGGTCACCCACTTTCTAGTGGTCATTTAGAGAAACCAAAATGGTTGACCTCAACCTTAAAAATCCAAGATGAGTCTTTTATAGGCCTTTCTTTCTATTTCACCAAATACCCATACTATGTATTTTTGATACTTTTGCTAATCCTACTATCTAAAACCTCCTCAATATAATCTTCATGCTATTGCAGTGTCTAGTTCTTCTATTGTGTTTCTATGTTACCATATCCTAGATCTCCTTTATAATAATAATATAAATCTACAACATTAAACATGATGGTATATACCTATTTATGTATTGGTAATTCCACTTTATATGTATCTCGAATCAAAACTTTTGATAATTCTACAATGACCAAAATTCCTAATCTTTAATTTTTAAATAACCCACTAGAAATATCTCCTTTCTCAAAAGCACCCTCACTTTATTGCCAATTGCAAACTCCTTGTATCTTTCCCTTTCATCAACCTTCTCCTTATATCTACCATTCATCTTCTGCAACTGACATCTTACTTTAGTATGTACTTCTTTCATGTGTTGGGAAAATTCTTCTACCTCTACACTCCTCTTCTCTTCACTTCCAATATCTCTTAGTTATAATAAATTACTTGGAATACTACCATAAACTATCATAAATGATGTTTTTCTTGTACTCCTATTTATTAAATTATTATATGCAAACTATGCTTTAGCTAGGACCATATCCTAATTTCTTATATTCTCCCTAGTGAAACATTTTAACAAGTTACTCAAACTCCTAATAATTGCTTCTGTTTTTTCATCTATTTGTAGGTGATATGCTAAAATACATTAAAAATTGGTCTTCATGCTCTTTCATAATGTTTGTTAAAAGTAACAAGCCAACTTAGTATCTATATTCGAAACTATACTCCTTGGTAATCCATGCAATCTTAAAATTTATTTAAAGATAAATCAACTACATGTACCACACCATTTATCTTCTTACATATAATGAAATGTGTCATCTTATAAAAACTATTCACAAGTTCTACAAATAAAAAATCATATCATATATATGTTCTAAAAAAACCCTAATACTACTCCATATTTATATCTTCCTAAGGTCTCTCTAAAAATAGTAATGGTTGATAAAACCCAATATTTTGACTGCTCCCATTCACTACTTGATAAATCTTTTGACCTTGAACATACTTTCTTACATCCTTATATATTTGAGGTAAAAATAATTTTCACTTTCCAATGCCACTATCTTATTTACTGATAAATGTTTCACTAAACCACCACTCTACTTCTCCTTGATCCAAATTTTCTTCATTGAGCTTCTTGGAATACATAATTGATTACCCTTAAACAACATTTTATTTTGAATCAAGTAATTAAGCTATTTACACCAATCCATACCTACTAGTTCTTTACATTCTTTCCATGTTTCCAAAAAATTGGGATCAAATTAATAAAAATGCTTCAAATCATCAAATCCTACCACTTCTGATCTTATTTTATAAACAAATATTATCTCTTACTCAATGCATAAACTCTACCCCCCTCACATGTCCCTAATTTAACTTACATTATTTTTTCAAGCATTAGTAGACTTGATGATCTATGCATAATATAAATTCTTTTAGCAACAAGTAGTGTCTCCTTTTCCTCAAGGATTGGATTATGTAATAAAAAATTTAACGATAGATTGAATATTTCCTTCTTGCATCATTCAAATTATCACTAAAATAACCTATAGTTCTACCTTCTTGTCTTGATTCTACTCCTATTGTATTTCCAAGGTGCTGCCACAATAGTGCGTCTCACTTTTGGGATGTGCTGAGTTTTGCCTGAAATCACTATTTTTAGAAAAACTAATGATTTATGTCTTGAGAGGCTCCATATAAAGAATTTTAATTGAAGAGGGATAGATAAGACCCCCTTAGATCAAACCTTCTTGGATAGAACCCCTCTAATATTAAATCATACCCACAATGGAGTCTCCTTCGCACCTATCAAAATGTTGGAAAAAAACCACTTTTTATTTACCTTTTGAGGGATCAAATAACGTCATTTAAAATTTATATTTTGCAATATTTTAGCCCTCAAAACAAGATTTCCAACAAGTATATATTTGATATATTTTCATTTTATCATGTATTTAATTTTCATTTTTTACTAAACATAGGTTTTTCTACGAACATCAAGCTCTTTGTTGTGCAGAGGTGGAAAAATAGAAAAACATTGTAAAAAAAATTCAAAAAATACCCTTTCCCTAGGTATTGATGTCCTTGTTTCACCAAAAAATAAGAAAATGGATTTTGATATATACACAAAAATTTAGGTTGTACGACACACACATATGTCCAAATTATAGTTATAGTGACTTCAATAATTAATTTGAAACAAAATATGCAACAAAAAATTATGAAAAAATATCCTTTCCCTAGATATTGATGTTGAGAATCTATATTTCTAAAATTAGTATTTAATCCTTTATAGAAAAAAAATTATGTTGTACAACACAAACGTTTTTTTTCTGAAAATGTTGTTTTCTGTTTAAAACTAGTTATTAAAGGAGATGTTGAAAGATTCATGATTTATTTCAAAAAAATTGAAAGAAAATATATTTAGAATCTACAAAAATTTCCACAAATCAATAGTTTACATCATCTTCAAATTCTTAACGGTTTAGCTTCTATAGGTCTCAGAAGATGAAGATTCGGTTAAAAATGTTGATGTAAATGTCCATCTTGGGCAAAAAGTGAGACACTGGCTATTATCCTACCTTATTTTTTAGTAAGTCAAAGCTCATATTTTCTCTCGAGGTCAACTTGAATTCCTTATTATTTCCTCACATAGTATCAATTATTGGTTCACTAATGTAGGCCACTAAAAAAATTATCTTAGTTTTTTGTATCCCTCTCCAAACCTTTGATTGAGATTATCAACCCTAAGTATATCAATTCTAACTTCATAAAATACACTTATTCACATTGAGTATCAAAATTTCTACTCTCAATCTCTACAATACTAATCTAATATGTTCAAGGTGTTCTCCTTTAGTCTTACTAAAATAAAAAATATCATCCAAGTAGAAAATCATAAACTTACATAAATATTCTATAACATCTCATTCATCAACCTCATTAATGTACTAGGTACATTAGCCAACCCAAATGGTATAATCAACCACTCATATATTCCTTCATTTATCAAAATTATGTCCTTCAATTCATCTTCTTTTCTAATTATGATATGATGATGAATACTCTTCAAATAAATCTTGGTAAAATAGCTATTAAAATATTTTAAATACATTATATCATCTATCCTTGGAAATGGGAATATGTGCTTGATTGTTATATTTTAATTTACTTATAGGATATACACATCCTCCATTCACCATCCTTATTGGGTGTTAGTAGTATGTGTATCTCACATGGGCCTAAAATATCCTTGATCAAACCTTTCCTTAAAAGTGAAGTGTAGAAAAATGTACACATTTACATTTTCACACCATGTTTGCATCCCCTTAATTAATTGGAATTTTAAATTAAGCCTTTAATTAGCCCAATTATGCATTCACAAGCCTAATTAATTTTGTTTTCCAAAAGGGAAACCCACATTTAATTAATGCCTACACTTAATTACACATCTTGGAAAATGTGTGTCCTAGGTTTAGGGCCTAGGACCCATTCGCCCAAGGGAGAATGGGTCCTCCTTAGGTCTTGGATCCCATTTTTTAATATGTTTTTGGTGAAATTTTAATGATCTAAATTCAAATTTCAAATTTTGGCTTGTGGTGTTTAATTGTCAGGTAATTAAGGAAACACCTATAAATACAAGGTCTTTTCATCAATTCAAAACATCTAGCATTGAGGAAACTTTCACAAGAGAAAATATTATTGTCAAGAGCATTGGAGAGAAGATTTATCATTCATTTATTGCAGCAATCAAGATCCTATCATCATGTCAAGATTTATGTGTGTTCATGCATGTTTTTGAGCTAACATTGTGATGTAGGTTCCAAGTTTTCAAGCATCAAATCAAATATCAAATCAAGCATCCAATCAAGCTATTTCATGCAAGATTCAATCCTTAGAGAGATGTGTGAGGTGTAACAAGATTTGTTCATTCATCAATACCTTCATGTTATCATTATTTCATTATCAAGGTTTAATTACCAAACTAGGGTTTGACCAAGGCAAACCCTTATCCACCAAAAACAAACAATTTTCCCCCTCTCTTTGTATATGTAGATTTGTAGGTGAAGAAGGATTGAAAGTTGATCAAAAGTGCAATTTTGCAAAGTTGTCAAAGGTGTCATCAAAGTTGTCAAGACACAAAAACTCACCTATAGGTTTTATTTTTGGCTTTCCAAAAATCAAACCTAGTGGAATAAAGAAGGTTAGATTTGGGATTCGAAGACTGAAAAAAGATTTTTCAGACCCCTATACAGAGACTCATTCACCCCTAGGAAAATATTTCCTTCAACAAAACCTGAAACCCACTTCTAGAGCTAGGTAAACACCATCCTAACCTTCTCAAATCTGCTAGTTAATGGTTTTTTTCTGATAGTTTTATCATAATACTTTGTATTCCAAGTATTATATCTCATAGGTTTGATTGTTAAAACACTTTTATTCTTCTCCCAAAACTATTGTTCAGTCATTTTTATCATCAGGAAGTTAAGGCAGCTCATAGTGTCCAAATCTGGGGTTGACTCACCTTAAGGGTTGTAAGCCAATTCTAATCATTTGTGGCACTATCCCTCTTCCTAATGAACATGGAAAAGGTGGATTTGTGATTAGGTGGGCACCCCCTTTTTCTTTTGGCATAGGTCCCTCATCTCACATCCCATTTTTAGGTCTCTTATCCCTATCTCCATCATTTTCCTTCATTTCATTTTGGTGAACCTAACATTGTACATCCTAAATTCTGATTAGGAGACATTCAAAACCCTATATCTAGGTTTACATTAGTGTGCTTTGCATTGCATCTATGGTTTCATTTTGCATGTTTGCATCACTTAAATTCATAAAAAAAATAAAAAAATTGCATTGATTTGGCATACATCTTGCATTATAGTTACATCAAGAGCATCTTTCAATCATTTAGATTCAAATTTTAGATCAAATTGCATTTCAATTTTTTTCACTTTGTTCACTATTTGTCACTAGTTGCACTTGCATTAAGACACCTAAAACTGAAAAAAATTCTCATAGACTTCACTATCTGCAACCTGAAACAAAGAACTCAAACATCAAACCAGAAACACAAACTTTAATTTTTTCAACCCCTGTACAAAGACCTATTCTCCCTTGGGAAAACCTATACTTGTACAGGTGCTTTTTCAAAAATTTGGGCATCATTTTGTCTCTGTTTTATGTTGCAAGTATGGATGTGTTTGGTGGCGTTGTCATTGATGTCAACATAGATTTGTATATTTGCCAACTAATTTTGAGAAATTTGAGAAATAATGAAAGCAAAATTAAAAGTGTGTTATGAGTGTGCTCTGGTATTGTGGTCTGTATTTCTCCTATGTTTTTGAAAAGGAAAAAATAGGTTTTACAGGGACCTGAAACCACAAAGTTAAAACACCAAAAGATAGAGCAAAACAAGTCCAAACAAACAGACAGCTGTCCCAAAAAGGAAATGACAGCACAAAGAGACAACAGGGTCCAAAAAAAGGACCGCCAAAAAGCCAAAAACAAACACCACCGCACTACTCCAAGGTGTTCATCAACTCCTCGGCCTCCTTTTCAACATCCTTCATATCCTGTAACCCCTGCTTGAGGATTTGAACCATATGTGAAGAAATCGGGGTCTTCCTCTTCGTATTAGCCCGGGTGCGAGTCAAAATCCCTTCAACAGCAGATCTGCTACAACCTCTGTCCACATCCAAATCCACAACCAACAAGCCCTTTTGATTTTTTTTGAGCTTTTCCACCATAGCATTGATGATAATGGTATTATGCCTAGCAATTTTGTGATTATTCTCCACAGTGGCCCTAATATTTTGGCCAATCTTGGACAAATTACACTCGAGCCTAGTCAATCTTTCCTCCTGCAAATGCTATCTTTTCCTTGGTAAGGGGGTTTCCTATCCCTCATTCTCATTATGACTCCAGCTAATCTTCTGCTCCAAATCCATGACTCTATTGCTGAGATCTCTATTACGGCCTTTCAAATCACAGACTTCTTTCTGGGTCCACTTGAGAATAGTGAAAAGGCCATCCGTACTTTTTTCTGCCACACTCACAATGTCCTCAGTCTTGAGCTTATTCAAGGCAGAATTAATTTCATCCTGATTAGGGGAATCATTAGGGGTATTCCCAAAACCTCCAGACACAGGGGCACTAGGGGCCGACTCTTTACTGACCATAGGTTTATCAGAAAGAATTTCCATATAATTCCCAGAGTATGAGACTAATTTCGTAACAGAGGTACCTTTAAAACCAGAGACCAAACCCGGAGTAGGGCAGCCAGGAGACGACTGGGGATTAAGACATGGCGATGATGCAAAACCCGGGATAGGGCAATCGTGCAAAGGCTGCAGATTAGGACATGAAGGCAGAGTAGAATCCATAAGGTCATTCCGACGAGACAAGGACTGGGGAGCAATGGTATTAGGACCAATAGGGGCATAAGCAGGATGGGCCAAGGGGTCGATCTCCTTGCTACTTTCAGTATCCTCATCATCCAATTCCCCAATATCAACAATTTTAGGCAAAGCAGGTAAATTTTGATAGTGCTCATAGATGAGCCTGACAAGACCAAGGTGAATAATAGAAGTCCTCCTAGGGTTTCTTTCAGCTTCATCAAGGCAATTCTTCAAAGAAGAGAATAAGTAAAAAGGCAAAGAGATACGAACCTTGTGACGGAAATGGTTCAGAATGGAAAAGTGATAACCATACGCCCTGGTGAAGTGCCCATCAACCGTGATATACTCCATTATAACTCTTAAAACGTTCCTCCAGATAGATTTAATGGACTCCACATCAAAGTAGCTATTGGCAACCTTAACCAACTTAACCTTCTCCTTGTCTTTTTTAGGAAATCTTATGACTACTTCATCAGAGAACCGATGGTCTCGATAAAATTTCACGCCCTCAGTCAAAAGACCAGTAATCTCATCGATTATTTCCTCATTCAACTTAACATTCCTACCAAACAACACAATCTCACCATTTTTCCAATTTTTGGCAAAATAGTCCAGCATCCTCTCGTCAGTACCATGGAGCTTTTCCAGAAATGAGACTAAACCTCCCTTTTCAATTGTTTCCCAGGCTTTAGCATTCTTTCTATGCTCTTGAAAGCTGCTCGGCTCCACACGTTTTCTCTTTCCTCCCATCTTCAAAGCTCTGTTATACCACACCCTACAGTTGCTCTGGGTCTCGTTTAAGCATATTTTATCAAACACCCAGAAAGCGTGCCGGAGACTCTTCTTGAAAAAGAAAATGACGTCGGTCCCATCAAATCTAATGAAATTGACGTACCTAATCTTTATCCTCTTCATCATGACGAAGACAAGCTTCTCTTCCATGCATTGAATCATAATAAATTAGCACTTTCACCTCAGAATGGAGGTAGTCATTCTTCCTCCACGTGTTTTCCCCGCCCTTCTTAACCCCTTCATTGGCGAAATAATCAGCCACCTTATTGGCTTCTCTGTAGGCGTGGGACACTTTCACTTTATCAAATTTACTTAATAAGAATATTGTATCTTCGATCCACTTTTTAATGGTCCACGAGGGAGGGGTAATCCCAAGAATGCAATTTATTATATTCATAGAATCACCCTCCAACCAAAGACATTTCGTTTTCATCTTGAAAGCTAAGTTAACTACATGATAAGCCCCTACAGCTTCCGCAACATGATTAGTTTGGGTGCCGATGTCAATAGCAAAAGCCGCAATAAAATCCCCCGAGTTGTCCCTTAAAACACACCCACTGCCAGCTTTCCCAGGGTTGCCTTTAGCAGCACCATCAAAATTGGCTTTCAACCAACCCAAAGGCGGCAAAGACCAACTAGCATTCTCCCTCCCACAAACATTAGGCGTGGGGACATTTAACGCTGCTAATTTAGAATTCCACTTTTCAGCCGTAGCAATATCGAAAGGAGACCAATTAGCTTTATCAACCATTTTTCTTGGGACTAAAGATAAATTTTCCTTTATTGCCCTTATGATTTTTTCATGCAAGTCCCCCTCCGACATCTCTTTTTCCCTAAACACTCTTTTGTTCCTTTCCTTCCAAATATTCCATGACACAAAAGGTAGAACAAAAGACCAGAGCTTTCACACAAAAGGATTTTTTGAAGGAGCTTTCCATTGCAAGAAAAAGTCTTCAACAGAAGCAGGGGAAACCCAAACCAAATCAAGAAGCTCAAAATTTTTACCCCAAATGTGTGAAACAAAAGGGCAATGAAGAAAAAGATGATTAACAGTCTCAGCATCGTTCCTGCACATGTAGCACCTATTAGGTAATTGAATTCCTCTTTTTCCAAGATTGTCCAAAGTGAGAATCTTATTCTGTAGCATTATCCAATAGAAAATATTGATTTTAGGAATCAGGTGATTAATCCAAGCCTTAGCCCAGAAGGGCGGAGGCTCCATCGGACTAGCCAGCATAGAAGTAGCAGAAGAAACTGAAAAAATGCCAGACGAATTATCTAACCAAACAGCAAGATCATCCACCTGGTGTTGAGCTAGTCTTAGGGCCCTGAAGGCCGACTGAACCAGGCTAAGATCTTGACTGATGGTCTTCAAATCAACCCAACCCCCATTCCTCCAGTAATCTTTAACCAAGACCCCGAATTCCCTTTTACAATCATCCATCCATTTACTGAATTTCTCATCTCTGATTAAAGGATCTTTAAAAAGCCATCTATCTTCCCAAAACCTAACATAATTTCCTTTTCCAACCAGCCAACCAGTTCCCATTTCCAACAACTTTCTACCTCTGCTCATATCATTCCAACAAACAGATCCACGAGGTAAAAAAGAAGAATTTATAACCTCATTAAGAGACTCACAGTTACTAAAATATTTGGCTTTTAAGGTATCTTGCCATTCCCCTCTCAAAGTAAGAGTTCTCCAAAGCTGTTTAGCAAGAAGGGACAAATTCAGCACTTTAATTTTTCTTAAACCTAGGCCCCCTCTCGATTTAGGTCTACAAACCAGATCCCATCCAACGAGTGGAATTCTCTTCTTATCCTCCACACCAGACCAAAGAAACCTTTTCTGAATTTTTTCAATGGCCTCAACATATTTAGCAGAAATTTTAAATAAGCTAAGAGCATACAAAGGGAGATTTTGCAAGGACGCCTTTAGAAGCTAGATTTTTCCAGCTTGACTGAGAAGAGCTCCTTTCCACCTCGACAGCTTCTTATTGAATTTTTCAACCAAAGAGATCCAGAACGAGTCCAAGGGTATAATGCAAAGAGGCAAACCAAGATAGGTTGACGAAAGGGGCTCAATCCGGCATCCAAGAATCCGAGCAAGTTTAACTTGTCTATGCTCTGGAGTATTGAGGAAGAAAATTGAACTCAGCCCTATTAACAACTTGCCCAAAACCAGATTCATAAAGATTCATAATTCTTTTGAAAGTCTTAGCTTCAACCACAGTAGATCTTCCCATGAGAATGGTGTCATCAACAAATTGTTGGTGGGAACAGGTTAGAAGAGAAGAGGAAGGTCTTAAACTAGCAAGGGATCTTTGATCAATAAGCTTTTTAATATTTCTTCCCAAACTCTCAACCAAAATTGTAAACAGAATAGGAGAGATAGGATCTCCCTGTCTGAGGCCTCTGGAAGTCTGAAAAAACCTCGAAGGTGACCTATTCACAATGACAGAAGAAGTAACTGTCGACACTAATTGGTTCACCATTTGAATGACTCTGTTATTAAAACCAAACTTGGCCAGGATTTTAAATAAAAAATTCCACTCAACCCGATCATAGGCTTTGGAAATGTCCAATTTAAGAATGAACCCTTCAGTCTTCGATACAATTAAAGAATGTAAATTCTCATGAACGATAATAACAGAGTCCAGAGTGTACCTACCTAGCACAAAACCATTCTGCTGTGGAGCAATCATTTGAGGAAGCACATAAAGCAATCTTGTAGTTAAGACCTTCGAAATAATTTTATAGATAGAATTGCACAGGCTGATTGGCCGAAAAACTTGAAACTCCGAAGCCCTAGGTTTTTTAGGAATAAGGACCACAAAAGTAGCATTAAGTTCTTTCAAAAGACATCTTGATCCAAATAATTCCTTGACAGCATTCTCAACATCCACCTCAACAATTTCCTAGAACACTTGGAAGAAGAATAAGGGAAAACCATCTGGTCCTGGAGCTTTGTTGCCATCAAAAGAGAAAACAGCTTTCCTAATTTCAGCCTTGGAAGGAATAGCAGTGATCATAGAATTTTCGTTGTGACCAATCACCTGACCAATCACCTGGGGTATAGCCTCAATCAAGGAATCTTGAGCTTCAGGAACAATCTCTCCATTACAAGAAAGAAGGTTGCTGAAAAAAAGGATAGCCTGTTTCTTAATATCATCTTCCTCCTCAAACCTCGTCCCATTAACATCAATGTAAGCGATTCTGTTAGCAGCCCTATGTTTCAAAGCAGACAGATGAAAAAATCTGGTGTTCCTATCTCCCCCAGTCAACCAAGACACCCTAGATCTTTGCCGCCAAAAAACTTCCTCTTTAGCAATGATGTCATGCAATTGAATGAGAAGTTCATTTTCCTTTTCTCTGTAATTATCAATGTACCCCCATTTCTAGATTTTAGCCTGGATCTCCTAAATTTTACCCTGAATTTCCGTCTTAGTTCCAAAAATATTTCCAAAGGCATCCTTTTTCCATCTCCTCAAATTAAATTTCACTTCCTTTAATTTTTTAGCAATCCTGAACATAGCTGTGCCAGTAATATCAATATTCCACCATCTACTGATTTCCTCAAAGATTCGAGGATGAGATAGCCAGAATTTTTCGAATCTGAAAGGGGAGTTCTTTTTCACCTTAGTAGGATCCACCATTAAACAAATGGGAAAATGATCAGATCCAACCCTTGATAAAGCTCTCAAAGCACAAAAATAGTCTATAAACCATTGACCAAAAACAAGGGCCCTATCGAGTCTCACTTGGATCAAGTCAAGTCCTAACCTCCTATTAGTCCAGGTATAAGAAGCATCTTGCAGGTCAAGGTCTATCAAGGCATTACTATTAATGAAGTCGGAGAGACTTGAAATACTATCCCAGTTAATTTGAGAACCCCCAATTTTTTCATCATTCAGGAGAGGAGTATTGAAGTCTCCCATGACCACCCAGTGCTCATTAGCAAAACATTTTCGAAAACTAGACAACTCACGCCAAAAGGAATTTCTAGCATTCTTACAATTCAAGGCATATATATTGGATTGAATCCAGCAAAAAATGTCTCTTATGTGGGTAAATCTGGTGGCCACAAAATTACCATTCTCCATTAAGGGCTCACCTTTAATAAACAACTTGTTCCAAAAAGTAACAATTCCCCCCGAAGCACCCACAGAACTATTTTCGTGAGCCCCACAATTCTGAATTTTTTTAAAGCATTCTACTTTATCTTTAGGCATTTTTGTTTCTTGAACAAGAAGAATATCAGGTTTGTGGTCCCTAACAAAATTTTGCAAAACATCCTTTTTATGACGGCTATTCAGCCCTCTTATATTCCATGACATGATTTTCATTTCTTACCTGGGGATTGAAGTATCTCCGGGATGGTCATTTGGATCCCATCCGCAATATCCTGAAGGCTTCCTTGTTCCCTTTGCCATTTTTCTGATCTCCTTCCCTGGCAAGGCTTAGTATTCCCACAGTCCACCTTGGCCCTAGTTCTGGTGATCATTCCACTTGAGGTTTCCATCCTCTCTTTTTTTTCCTTCTTTGACCTTGAACGTGAAATAACCTCCTCCCATTCAGTCTCATCTTGGCTTTCCAACTCTCTTCCTGATTCCCAATCCTTCTCAGGAAACAACCTCTAATCCCAAGGAAGGGTATCCATTAAGCCATTCTTGGCTTCTGAAGTATTGACATTAGGTGTTTTCATTTTCACACTTTGGGTCTCATAAGTTTCCCTCACAACTTCCAAAGTGGCGTTCTCCAATTCCTGTTCCCCTTTTAAGAAAGGGTTATCAATATGAAAGTGAGAAAGGACAAGTAATCCTATCTCCAGGGACAAGCCCTTAATGGGTATTTCCTCCAGACCAGGTACATTCATACTACTAGCCATCACCAAAAGTGAAGGAAAAACAAAACCCGTTTCTTCACCTCTTATTTCAACCTTCTTCTGAGTATCTCGGGCTCCCTCCACAGAATTAGTTTCTTCCTTTCTATCCACCTGCTGATCCTATGTTGATCCTATGCCTATGCGGATTTTTAGGTGTGTTCATAAGCTTTAATGAATCATATATACTAAGTTTTTGTTTTTGGTTCGATGAAGAGTGGAAGATATGTTCATCAGTGTGTGAATTGGTTTGTCAGAACTATTTGTTTAGGGTCTGGGAGAAATGTTTTGGCTCCATAGTCTTCTGATATATGGTTTCAAATCTTGCAGATCTAGGAGATGACTATTTCTAATGATTTTTTTGTTTTGACAAAATTTCTTGTGGTTTGGCGCTTTGGAAGACTTGCTCCAAAGCTCTTGTGTTTTTACTGGTTGGTCCGGTTGGATTGGTGAAGAGTTCTCTAAAAATGAAGTTGGTTGTAATTGTTGTGGATGCATTTGAGATGTTATGGGTGCTAGCAAGAAGTTGAGTCCACTTTTTGGCCAAAAAGTGGAAGTGTTTTCTCTGATTCTCAAAATTTGACACATTTGACCTTAAATTTGAAGCACTTAGAGATTGAATCTTCGAAGAAGTCACTAATCATAAAATGTAGTACTCGGAGTCTAGTTTCCAAATATGTAATTTATTTCAATACCGTGACTGTACAAATTGAGTTTCAATAGGTGTTTCTAAAAACCACTATTTAAAAGTCACTTTTTTTGTATCATACCATGCACGTGTACGACATCCATATTTTGACCTAAATTATTGTATTTTTCTAAATCCTTTTGGGAAAAGATTTGTGACTCACTGAAGCTTGTTTTCGATATTTTTTTGTAATTTTTTTTGTTAAATTTTTATTAGGCATATTTGTCATTTTGAAAAATCATCATGTATGACACGCATAAGATGATCTAAACTTATCATTTTTTGATTTAATTTTTTTTTGAAAAGAATTGTCTGAAGTTTGTTCTCGTGCAATCTGTTCATAAAAATGTTATGTTGATAAAAAAATTTTAAAATGCTAAAAAACACTGATAATTTAAGTTTATGGACCTATTTAATTAGAAATTAAATGAAAAATAAAATAAAATAATCCAATTGTAAAAAAATTACATATTTGGAATCTACACTATCTAATCTATAATGGGTTTTAATTTCGTCGAAAAACTCTGCAAAGCAAGCCTTCAGACGTATGCCCAAAGTCAGTATTTTTTTGACATTGCTAGGACCTTCAACTTGCAGGTCAAACTAGGTCCAGGGCTTAGCTTTGAATCCCCAAACCATTTCCCGAACCTGTCAACAAAGGAAAAACCCGACCTCCATTTGAAATTTTAAAAAACAGGATCTCGTTTTATATAAAAATATTTTTTTTACGCTTTTACGAAACAGGATCACGTTTAGCAAAACGAGATCACATTTTGAAAATTGCCAAAAATGGAAATTTTCCATTTTTGGAAAAATTTCAAAAATGGATAGTTTCCAAAAACGAAAAATTTTCAAAACGGGATCTCATTTTTTGAAAAGCGGGATCCCATTTTTTGATTTTAGGCTCGGGATCCCATTTATTAAAAAATAGGATCTTGTTTTTGCAATGCCGATTTCATTTTTTTGGCTAGGGAAAAAACTTCCACATTTCGTGGACTCAACTTCTTGCACTTACCCTTCTCAAAGATGGTGAAATGATTGGTGAAACATGTTGAGTGATCCATGTCTGATTATCTTGCTGGAGATGTGCATACTTCAAAGATCGTTGGTGCTTTCATTAGGTTTGGCCGACCTAGTGTTTACACATTACATTTGGCTTTTGCATCGATTTGAGAAAGCATGTGTGAGCTTCAAGATGCTATTTGGGTCTTAGATTAAATATGTAATTGTTCCTCTCTCATTCTTATCCATCACGAGAATGTTGAGTAGCCGACCTAGTTTGAATTTGTAAATGAAATTGTATAGCCGACCTTGGAGAATGTTCTTGAGGTTGAAGATGGTATAAAAGCAAGTCAAGTTGTAGTGAATTTGATATTCATCCATCCACGAATCGAAAATGTGAGTGAATTGTACGAACAAGTGCAAAAAGTAGAGAGTGGAAGAATGAATTAAGGCAACAATACTTTAAGGTATTAGATTCCTGAAAGAAGTGAGCTGATGGCATCTACAATCTTTTGATTAGGTTGCGAATGTGTGGAACCCTAGTGGTGGATCTTCATTTATATCTTTTTGTTTTTCTGTAGGTAGTGAGCCCTCTAGTAGTGAGCATTTATATCTAGTATTGCATTACTACTATATTGTGAGTTAATCCTCATCGTGGTTTTTCCCTCATTGGGTTTTCCACGTAAATCTGGTGTCTCTGGTGTTCTTTTTGTATTATTTTCATTTCATATTTACACTTAATAACATACTAAAGTTAAGGTGAAAAGACTAAGTTTAAAAATAAAGAGATTTGATACAACTAATTCCCCCCCTCTCAGTTGTAGATTGTGCATTTCAACAATTGGTATTAGAGCTCTAGTTCCTCGGTGAAAAGCTTAACCGCTTGAGGTAGATCAGATGGCGCACAAGTTGCAGCTTCCTATTTTTGATGGAGCTAATTGCAATGACTAGAAAGAGCAGATGAGAAGTTATCTGATTTCACTTAATTTCAACACCTAGAAAGTTGTGGAGACAAAGTATGTGATACCAGCAGCTGGTCCTTCCTCTGATGATGAGGTTGCAGCTTATGAAGAAAATGAAAGAGCAAGGTATGCTATCTTCAGCGCTTTATCTAAAACTGAAAGAACAACAGTTATTTCTCTACGTACTGCTCATGAAGTATGGACAAAGTTGAAAGACATTTATGAAGGGAATGATAGAGTAAATTTGTCAAGGAAACTAATTGCTAAGCAAAAATTTGAGAACTTGAGCATGGAAGATGGAGAAGACATTGCAAGCTATTAGCGGAGAGTTGAACTTATAGCAACAGAAATCAAGAATCAAGGTGGTACCGTGACAGATGAAGATATAATTGAAAAGATCTTGATGACCTTACCGGACAATCATAGTGAAAAAGTATCTGCACTTGAAGAACAATATGATCCGAAGACATTTACTAAGGAGCATCTATTTGGTGTCTTGACTGCATTTGAGATGAGAAAATTTGCAAGAGATAAGGAGAAGACTAAAACAACCTTTAAAGCAATGAATATAGAAGATGACTTGGATGATGAAGATTCAGAAGACTTGGAAGGAAATTTCATAAGGAGATTGAAGAAAGGTACTGGTAAATACAAAGGTAAGTTGCCCTTTAAGTGTTTCAGTTGTGGAAATATTGGTCATTATGCATCAAGATGTCCTAATAGAGCTACACAAAAGAAGAATAAGGATAATAACAATAATTACAAGGATAAAAAGGATAGGAAGTTCAAGAAGCTGTATTATGTTAAGGAAGATGCAAGAATTTTTGATAATGAATTTGACCTTGAGGAAGATAAAGATGAATGTTTGTTTCTAGCCTTGGAAAAGAAAGTTGTACCTACTAACCATGGTGATGTGCAAAACAATTTGGTCCAGAGAGTAAAAAGGATGAATCAGAAGGTACTCTGGTAACTTTTTTTCATGCCAGACAGGATGAAGACTTTTGGGTAATTGAAAGTGGATGCTCAAATCATATGACTGGAGATAAGAGTAAGTTTACTAAAATTGAGAAGTATGATGGAGGAATAGTTATGTTTGGGGATAATTCTAGTGCTAATATTGTTGGAAAAGGAACAATTAGCTTTGATGGAAAACATAATACTGATGATGTTTATTATGTGAAGGGTTTAAGGCATAATCTCTTAAGTGTTGGAAAAATGTGCAACAAAGGTTTAAAGCTTGTGTTTCAGGATAACATATGTGAGATCAGGAAAGGATCTGAAACTGTGGTTGTAGCTAGAAGAACTCATGGAAACATCTATCAACTTAAAAGTGGAGATGGTCAGTGTTTTGTTTCTCAGATTAATGAGAGTTGGCTCTGGCACTAGAGGATGGGACATGTGAATTTTGACAATCTGGTTAGAATCAGTTCTATGAAAGTTGTCAGAGATCTTCCTAGAATCATAAAGCCTTCAAACTCAATCTGTAGAAGTTGTCAGATGGGAAAATAGACAAGAAACAATTTTAAAGGAAAGGATCAATCATCTACCAGAATGATAGAATTAATCCCTCTATGGTTGCCAACTGAAATCATAAGATTGACACTTGACCTCCAAGTGCCAAATGAAGAGTTCTGAACACAACAACACACCCAAACTATTGCAATCAATGAGACACCATCTCCATGTAGTGTCTATAGTGACCGCCACTTACCGAAGAGGAGGCAAAAAATAAATAAATTGTGTTCAAAAGAAAACTCACAACCCAACTACCCTATAGCTTGCCAAGGCTTAACAACCATCTACTTATGAAAAGATGTCTCCGTAACCAGCACGAAAATGTAAGGGCAGCAATAATCAATTTGAAAACCTATTGAAAATATAAGAGATATAAATATGGTAGTAACTAAAGAGACATCTCCTATGATCAAATCATCTTTACCAACCAGCCACAACCATAAAGTACTCAACTGCTTGTTTGATGAAGTCATCCAACTCATATTTAGCCAAAGAACTGAAGTCATCCATAGGCGGATTAGAAAGTGGATAGTAGTACTAACACTGGGATTTTGCCCACAACTATAGACACTACCCTCTACCTCTACAAGAACAAGAAGCCTAAGTGGTGACATGTACTTTATGCTCTTGATTGATGATTACTCTAGAATGACATGGGTTACATTTCTTAGAGAAAAGGCTTAGGATTTTGATAGATTCAAAGTGTTTAAGGCAAGAGTAGAAAATGAGGCAAACCTGAAAATCAAATGTTTAAGGTATGATAGAGGTGGAAAATTTACATCTGGTGACTTCAATGCTTTATGTGAAGAACATGGCATAAAAAGACATTATTTTGCTCCTAGAACCCCTCAACAAAATGGAGTTGTAGAAAGAAAGAATTGGACTATTCAAGAAGCTACCAGAACTATGATGAAAGAAGAAAATGTTCTTGATGTGTATTGGAGAGAAGCAATCCACGTTGGTGTTTACATCCTTAACAGAGTTCAAATAAGAGGTAACAGTACTAAGACCCCTTATGAGTTATGTAATGGTAAGACTCCTACTATAAAATACTTTAAGGTATTTGGAAGTAGATGTTATAGTAGAAGAGATGAAGAAAATCTTGGAAAGTTTGATGCTAGATTTGATGAAGGAATTTTTCTTGGATATTCAAATAACAACAAGGCTTATAGATGTTTTAATAAGAGACTGAGGAAAATAATTGAAAGTACTAATGTAAAGGTTGATGAAGCTATGTATAAAGCAATGGAAATAACTGAAATTGAACTTGATGATCCAATCTGTGTACAAATACAAGAAGAATAAAAGGAAGAGAAAGAACAAAGTGATGAGTAGGAAGAAACTTCAGAACCTGCACCTAAGACTCCTAAATATGGTCAAAAAAATCATCCAGAGGAACACATAATTGGAGACAAAAGTGAAGGAGTGAAGACAAGAAGCAAAGTGGTTGAGGTAAATTTTTGTTTACTTTCTAAGATAGAACCTAAGACTGTAATTAAGCATGTGATGATGAAAGTTGGGTTAGAGAAATGAAAGAGGAACTACAACAGATAGAGAAGAATGAGACATGGGAATTAGTCCCTAGACTTGCAAATAAGAATGTAATTAGTTCTAAATGGGTATTCAAAAATAAGCTAAATGAAGATGGTGAAGTGGTAAGGAATAAAGAGAGACTTGTATGCAAAGTATATTCAAAGGTTGAAGAAATAGATTTTGAAGAAAATTTTGCACCTGTAGCAAGAATGGAAGCCATTCGAATGTTCTTGGCATTCTCAGCTCATAAAGACTTAAAAGTATATCAGATGGATGTCAAATCTGCATTTCTGAATGGAGAATTGGAAAAAGAAGTGTATATGGAGCAACCAAAAGGTTTTTAACTATCAGACAAACCAGACATGGTTTGTAAATTAAAGAAGGCACTATATGGATTGAAGCAAGCTCCCAGAGCTTGGTATGAAAGACTAGATAAATACTTGAAAAAGTAAGGATTCAACAAAGGGTCCACAAATAGCAATCTTTACTTCAAGGTTGAAAAAGACAAAATTCTGATAGTTGTGGTGTATGTTGATGACATCATCTTTGGAGGAAATGAAGGTACATATAAGATGTTTGCTGAAGAGATGCAAAAATAATTTGAAATGTCTATGATTGGTGAACATAATTTCTTCCTTGGACTTCAAGTAAATCAAACTGACAAAGGGATATTCATTTCACAATTTAAGCATGTTAAGGAATTGTTAAAGAAGTTTGGAATGGATGACTCCAAACTGGTTTGTACCCCTATGGTAATTGGATGTAAGCTGAGTAAGGATGATGAATCTGTTAAAGTTGATCAGAGCATGTACAAATCCATGATTGGTGGATTGTTGTATCTTACTGCTACTAGACCTGATATCATGCATGTAGTATGTTTAGTTGCAAGATTTCAAGCAGAACCTAAGGAAGCACATATTACAGTTGTGAAGAGGATATTCAAATATCTTAGAGGAACTCCAGACTATGGATTATGGTATCTGAAGGAAAATGATTTTACTCTAAATGCCTACACTGATGCAGACTGGGTAGGTTGTGTAGATGACCGGAAGAGCACAAGTGGTGGTGCATTCTTCCTTGGAGGAATATTACTTTCATGGTTGAGCAAGAAACATAATTCAGTTTCTTTATCCACTTAGAAGCAGAGTATATTACAACAACATCCTGCTATACACAAGTACTTATGAGTCTTGATTTTGGCCTAGTTAGGGGGTTAGAATCTCTTGTTATTTGCTAAAATTACCATAGATTTTGATATTCTATGCTGTCACTTTCATATAGTTTCTCTCAGTCATAAGATATTTGGACTAATTTCATTTTTTCTGGCTTTAATGACATTTACCTATTATGTGGACCATCTATATTTATTTTTCATGTGATTGATGAATGTTCTTTAAGGTGGTTATGATTATGCAATTATTATGTAAACTGACATTACTCTATAGACATGATTGAAATACTAAGTTGAGAAATGCAGCCGCCAGTCGGTCAGGTTGAGGAGTAGCGCGAAGTTCAACTGAAGACAACTATGGAAGATTATTGTGTTAGCCACATGTAACTGCCTTGCACTGATCTTTAATGGAATTGAGCATTGTGGGCGTTACTGCAGTGGTCGAGTCCACATTTTGGCATGCATGTCCGAATGGATTCCCCTGCATGTGTAACCGCTCTTTCCACTTTCTTCTCTTTTTCCCTAAATGGAATCCTCTCAGTTAGTGGGAGTTGATGGCCTTGTTTAGTTGATAAATAATGTTCAAATTCTCCTTCCTCGAGCTAGCGATAGCGAGTTAGTGAGTTGATCACCAAGTTCTTGTACAAGCTGATTATCAACTATATTTCTGTAATTGCATTTTCTAATGAATGAAATGAGATTCTGAGTTGAGTATCTGAGTTTTATATTAGTTTAGAGAATACTCATCCAAGGGGGCCCACTTGGTGAGTAATCCATTCCTTTAGTTTATTTAGATTAGTGTTAGTTTTTGTTTAGTACTTAGTTAAGATTCTGGCATTGACTGTTCCTGTAGCCACTAGAACTCTGTTCTGTGATTGTTCCTGCAACTAAGGCAGGCAGAGTAATTTTATGTTGGATGCTTAGATTTTCCTTCCTGTTATGCATAATCAGTTTAGATTTGATTGAATGATGTTCAACATTTTCTTTGTTTCCTTTCTTGCAATTTACTTTCAACATTAAGCCTTTCTCAGTTATAGAATGAAGATGACTACTCTAGAATTCCTAGTGCACATACTATGCTGACCCATTTCAAGTTCGTGTCCCTGGGTTGACAATTTAAATGTACCTTCATGATGGTTAAGATGGCTATTCAGGTCAGATGTCCAATCTCTGAATCATGGTCGTAAGAGCTTTGTTATTAAAATCATTATTGTGGGTTGACAGGTACTTTGGATGAAGAAAACCTTGATGGACATAGGTATGGTAAGTGATGAACCTATCTCTATATTTTGTGACAATACAAGTGCTATAAACATTTCAATGAATCCAGTGACGCATTCCAGAATAATGCATATATCTATCTAGTATCACTTCTCGAGGGAGAAGGTATTGAGGAATGAAGTTAGACTTGAATATGTACCTACCAAAGAACAAGTTGCAAAAATATTCACTAAGGCGCTTTTGAAGGATACTTTTGAGTATCTCAGAGGGAAGTTAGGGGTTACTGCCCCTCCTTCTTTGAACTAAGTGCATATGGAGGTGCATCGGTCCAGTGGATTCACAGACTCTTTATTCTGGACTGATGATTGTGGTCTACTCCTTAGGGGGAGTAGTGAAATGCATTGTTGCAGTATGTGATGTGGGTGTACTCCTTAGGGGGAGTGAAAAAATATTTATATGGCAATAATTCCCTTTGCCATTGATGTCAAAGTGGGAGAGAGAATCATGTGAAAAGTTTATGCTTGGTAGGTTGTCGCTTCAAAAAATCATGTGTGTTGTCTTTGATGGTTTTTCACATCATGTGTTGTCATCAATGACAAAGGGGGAGATTGTTGCAAGTATGGATGTGTTTGGTGTTTTTTTCATTAATGTCAACATAGATTTGTATATTTGCCAACTTCTTTTGAGAAAATTTGAGAAATAATGAAAGCAAAATTAAAAGTGTGTTCTGAGTGTGTTCCGATATTGTGGTCCGCATTTCTCTTGTGTTGATCCTATGCATATGCAGATCTGTAGGTGTGTTCATAAGCTTTAATGAATCATATATATTGAGTTTCAGTTTTTGGTTCGATGAAGAGTGGAAGATATGTTCACCGGTGTGTGAACTGGTTTTCCATAACTATTTGTTTGGGGACTGGGAGAAATGTTTTGGCTCTGCAGTCTTGTGATATCTGGTTTCAGATCTTGCGGATATGGGAGATGACTATTTCTAATGATTTCTGTATTCTGACAAAATTTCTTGTGGTTTGGCACTCTAGAAGACCTACTCCAGAGTTCCTGTGTTTTTACTGGCTGGTCCGGTTGGACTGGTGAAGAGTTCTCTAAAAATGAAGTTGGTTGTAAATGTTGCGGATGTATCTGAGATGTTCTCAGAGATGGTGAAATGACTGGTGAAGCATGTTGAGCGATCCACGTGTGATTATCTTGCTAGAGATGTGTGTAATTCAAAGATCATTGGTGTTTTCATTAGGTTTGGCCAACCTAGTATTTACACGTTACATTTGGATTTTGTATCAATTTGAGAAAGCGTGTGTGAGCTTCAAGATGTTATTTGGGTCCTAGATTAAATATGTAATTGGTCCTCTCTCATTCTTATCCACCACGGGAATGTTGAGTAGTCGACCTAGTTTGAGTTTGTAAATGAAATTATATAGCCAACCTTGGAGAATGTTTCTGAGGTTGAAGATGGTATAAAAACAAATCAAGTTGCAGTGAATTTGATATCCATCCATCCATGAATCAAACAAGTGAGTGAAGTGTGTGAACAAGTACGAAAAGCAGAGAGTGGAAGAACAAATTAGAGCAACAATACTTTAAGGTGTTAGATTCCTAAAAGTAGCGAGCTAATGGCATCTACAATCTTTTGATCAGGTTGTGAATGTGTGGAACCCTAGTGGTGGATCTTCATTTATATCTTTTTTTTTTTCTATAGGCAATGAGCCTCCTTTCTGGACAGTGAGTCCTTCTCAAGGCAATGAGCCCTTAATCTAGGTAGTGAGCCTTTGTATTTGGGCAGTGAGCCTTTGTATCCAGTATTGCATTACTACTATATTGTGAGTTAATCCTGACTGTGGTTTTTCCCTCATTGGGTTTTCCACATAAATCTGGTGTCTCTGGTGTTCTTTTTCTGTTATTTTCATTTCATGTTTACACTTAATAACCGATTAAAGTGAAGGTGGAAAGACTAATTTTAAAAGTAAAGAGATTTGATACAACTGACCCCCCTCTCAGTTGTCTTGTGCATTTCATTTTCTTCATTTCATTCTACTGTTAGATCTGTGTTTTAGTTTCAAAAAATAAAAAATTCTATACTTTCTTGCATTAAGTTCAATTGGTCAAATAAAATGCATTGTTTGAAATCAAAATTGGCATTAAAAAGACATCATTTTCAGGTTTTTGCATAACATAATTAGTAAATTATCATGTTTCAAATCTAAAAATTGCAAAATATTTTTACACACTTGCATTTTGATTATTCCTTTTGGGTGTTCATTACATTTGCATAGTGTCTTTTCTCCATTTTGGGTGCACTTTGGTTTGGTGAAACTTGTATGAGCTTCACAACTTGGTGCCCTATTTCCAATACTTTAGTGAGATGTAGTTCGAGACTCATTCCATCCCATGCTAGTACATCCACCGTGGATCTTGAGTTTTCTAACTCTTTCACTCATAGTGTTGATACTAGTCAACCCATTATGGACCATAGCTTTGATACCATATTTCTCATGACTACTTTACCAACAAACAATGTAACTGATGTTGAAACAATAGTTGCTAATGTCCCTCAAGAGAAGCTAAAATAAATGGATGAATCCTTATAAAAAATTCAAAACTTTGTGAGTGTTGAATACATTGCTAGTACTACAATACCTGTCATAGATAACATGAGGAAAATGCTTGATATTGAACAAGGAATAGAAGTTGTGCATAGCCTAGCCCATATTATTGACAATCGTGTTCCTATAATGGATAGTTGTGCTCCAAATTTGGGGTACACACAAAGTCAAGGTGGAAATCAAATTCGTCCTTCTAAAACCATGGCCTTTATTCCTACATACACTCAACCAATTGTTATTACAACAAAGCAACCAACTAGCAATTTCAATCCAAATTTAGGTATTTCCACTGGGAACCCTTTTAGCTTTGTGAATTCAAAACTCATATCTCCTAACCCATCACCCCTCATAAACTTATATTTCACTTGTCCTCCAAATAGATATACACCTCCACCTTATTCACCTCCATCTCAAAACACAACCAATGATTCCATCCTTAACCAACTATTGTAAAATGTTTCATCCCTCCAACAAAAAATCTACACATTGAACCAAAATCAAAATGGGCAACCTTCAAAATATATCAAAATAAATCCATTATCCTTGGAGATATTGAGAGCACAAATGCCAAAAGGTATAGAGATTCCTAGATTTGAGAAATATGGTGGAAAAGGAGATCCTAGTAACCATTTATCGACATATACATCCTTATGTAGTGAATTCATCTTTGAAGATAAGCTCTTGGCTAAAATTTTCCCTAGGTCATTGAAAGATACAACCTTGGAATGGTTTTTCTCTTTACCAAATAACTCAATTAGTTCATTCAATAATATTGTTGATGTCATTCTTAACCATTTCCAAGTGCACATTGGTCCCAAGATGACCTTAGCTGATTTAATGAAGTGTAAAAAAAGGATGATGAAAATATTACTAATTTTATATGACGATGTCAATTGATTTACTTAGAAATCAATATTAAGATTCTCGATGCCAATCTTCAAAGAATGTTCATTGAAAATTTATAAAACAAAATCCAAGACAAGATTGGGATAATGAATTTTCTCTCATTCACACACTTGTGCATGGCTCTTCATGACTATCAAAACCTAGTTAACCATCATGAAGTGAAAAATCCCTCTAACCGCCCTAAGAAATCTGAGTCCATGCCCCATAACAATTTCCAACCATTTAAGAAATAAAATAAAAAACTTTTTATAGATAAACACACCTCAAATAAGTCAACATGGTGAGTCTCAAGTGGCTTCCATAAAACAACAACTGCATATCAAGTCAAAGAACACAATAGACAATTTACCCACAATTTACCTCATTACTTGATACCCTCCATTCCATCATGTTGTAAATTTTTGTTAAGAACCTAATTACCTTACCTCTTGTCAAAACCATTGATCCTACAAAGCCCTTACCTTTGAAGTATAATGCTAATGCCTTTTGCCATTATCACCAAAAAAATGGACATGATACAAAACATTGTAAGTGTCTTAAACACATCGTGCAAGACCTTGTTGATTCTAATCACATCTAGGTTGGTGGTGTTAATGACCAAGGAAATAAATTGGTTGCTCCACCCAACCAAAATTTGTAAATCTTTACTAATCCCATGCCAAATCATAATATCTCATTTGTTAAAAATAGTGATACCAAGTATGATGTGATGAATGCTGACATGACTAATGATAACATGAGTGATAATGAGGATGATTCTATAGATACTATGGTTAACCTCATTGACATTTAATCTCATAAGAGCCAAACCATATTTTCTATGAACATTGATTTCTCATGAAATGACATAATCAAACATGCACTTGATGGTCCTCTTTACATTATCAAAAGAATCAATGACAAGCCTACTAATGGGATATTAATTGATCTCATGTGTGTAGAGAATATTATTGTCGAGGAATTTTTATTTGTGTATGAAATTTATCAAGATTCTTATGAAGAACCAAAAGAACGAATCAAAACATATAATGGTTTTTCTTGCCCTATGATAGGTTTGATCACTCTTCCTTTAAAATTTGAACTGAAACAATTAAATGTCTCATTCTCCATCATCTCATTATCAGACCAATTCCGTGTGAAGCTTGGTTATCCATGGCTACACGATGTCATCTCGTCGGTAGTCCATAAATGCTTAAAATTTCCATGGAAATGACATCTTTACTATGCATCATAGTGGCTTTAATAAAGTGTCTTCTCATGTGAATTTCTCATTGGATTTATTTTGGCTTGAACCTATGGAACCTATTAAGCCTCATGAGGAAATATTTTTCAAATCTTACCAAAAGTTCAAGGCAATTGACATAGCAGAATTATCCCTTATCAACATGACTCAACCCATGATTGAGCCTCCTATCATTGATTAATATATGATTGAACCAAAATCCCTTCCAAGTAACCAAGAAAAACCAACCATGATAAATCCTCTGCCTATTTCCTATAAGAGACCAAGAGATAACTGTACCATTCCCATTGTGCCTCCTAAGATCAAACAAGTTTATAAACCTAAAGAGAGAGTGGTTGACCAACCTTCCATAGTTACTTTCGTTCCTCCCTTGTAGAAAGAAAAGAAACCAATGGTTGATAAATCCTCTCCTAAACAATCACAACTTGAAAATTATGTAAGAAGAAACAAAAATGCTAAAGAGCGTAGGTGTAGACATCATGCTATTGCTCATTAGTTAGAAGAGAAGAATAAAAGAGAAAACCAAGATCAAACACCAACTCAAGCAATACATGATGATTCTCCACCTTTGCCACAATAATAACATGGACACCATCATTAGGCCTCCTGTTATGGTTAACTTGGATGATGAGGATGAGATTATTGATATTGATGAGGAAGTGCATAATGAGCTGAATTTATTGTTTCCCTCTTCCATAAGCTTAGATAATAAAACCATGATGAACCTCCTATAAAGAGTGACTCACCACATTTTGAAATTGGTGATGTTCCTAGTATGACACTTGTCATTGTCCCTTTGGCTAAATATCTACCTTTCACCTATGATGAACAAGATTGGGATGCATATGACCTACTATAGGTTGAATTGCATGTGCCATACTAATATTTTATTTATCTTATTTTCATGTTCTTTATGATTGCATGTGTGTAATGTGATCCCCTGTGTCATGTTGCTTTTCATGTCTTTATATGTTTGTGATCCTACTTTGGATGACCTTTGTCACTCCATTGGTGCAAGGATACAAAGGAAGTGAATCTATCATGAAATTCTTCTATTTGTATCTTCATTATTCTATCTATTGTAACCACCATCTTTTCATTTGTCTTGTGTCTTCCTTTTGGAGATGACACAAGGCATTGAGACATTTAGGTCTCTTCCATGTTGACCCAAAATTTCTTCTTTGTTTTTGCTCTCTATGTGTCATTCCTCCTTTGTGTTCGTAGTTCCAAAAAGTATTTGGGGAATGACGATGATTTCGAGCTCAATTATATCACTATAGTAAAGAAATAACACCGACCCCGAATCCGTAGATCCCTTATGTGTTATCTTAGGATTGCATATGGGGGGAAACCTCCTTTCCATGACGTAGCTCTATTTTGGAAACATATGTTTGACATATGGCTTTCTAAATAAAGCTCTCATGTATTGGAATATATCATTTTTCTACTTTGAAGTAATTTCTCATAATATAGTGTTTAGAAATTTCTTTAAAGTGGGGGCATGCACGTCCCCACTCATTGTTTGCATATTCACTTCAAAGTGTGGTATTTTTACTTCATGTGATGTGTCTTCTTGGTGGTGACATTGGGTTTGATTCCCTTCAAGAGTGTGACCTTTCATGGCATATGGCATTCTTCTTAGTGGTAATGTTATGGCTTGCATTCCCTAAGATGTGAATTATTTATTCTTCAACTTGTCCTCTCTTGGTGGTGATGTCAAACATGATGTTCCCTAAGGTGTGAGCTTTCATGCATTAAGCAAAACCCCTTTGACTATCCTATCTTATTGTATTTAAAACTTTACCATGACCACCAACATAACACAACTTGCTTGCCAATGGTGCCTTTTTTTTTCATGAGTGCATAGCATAATGCATCTTGCTAGCCTCATGATCATTTTTGTGTGGCACCTTATCAAAGTTATCAGGGAGTATAAATTTTGTTATGGATGGTGTATGGGATCTTGTAAACCTGGCATGCATTTCCCATCAACCACCTTTTTGTGGGTACATACCAATCTAGTGTGCGTTTCTCACTATCTTGGGGTTCACCTAGTGGACACTGGGTTTCACTAGCCCTCGTGAGTATATTTTGTTTGCATAGTGGACAATGGGGTTTCATTTATGAATGCATTTTATGGACATCAATGCAACAATGACTAGTCCATCCTTCCTTTTCTTTCTTTTTGCATTAATTTTTCAACATTGTAGGATTGTGCATCTCGTGTCGATACTGTAGACATGTGTCTTTTTGTGCCTTTGTTGGCTTTCCATGGGATCTTAGATCTCAGGGGCTTGATTGCTCTCCTTGACATTTTGTCATTTTATCTTTCCAACACTTGTACAATTATACATCTCTTAACTTATTTGTCTACTTTAATATGAGTCTGAGTGCAAGTTCATACTCTCACTAAAGTGGGGGATAAATGTAGTGTAGAAAAATTTACACCTTTACATTTTCACACCATTTTTGCATCCCCTTAATTAATTAGACTTAATTAAGCCTTTAATTGGCATAATTATGCATTTTCAAAAGGGAAACCCACATTTAATTAATGCTTACACTTAATTAAACATCTTAGAAAATGTGTGCCCTAGGTTTAGGGCCTAGGACCCATGAATGGGTCCTTCTTAAGTCTTGGATCCCTTTATTTAATATGTTTTTGGTGGCATTTTAATGATCTAAATTCAAATTGCAAAGGTCAGCTTGTGGTGTTTAATTGTTGGGTAATTAAGGAAACACCTATAAATACAAGGTCTTTTTATCAATTCAAAACATCTATCATTAAGGCAACTTTCACAAGAGAAAAGATTATTCTCAAGAGTATTGGAGGGCAGATTTATTAGTCATTTATTTCAGAAATCAAGATCTTATCATCATATCAAGATTTATGTGTGTTCATGCATGTTTTTGAGCTAACATTGTGATGTAGGTTTCAAGTTTTCAAGCATCAAATAAAGTGTCAAATCAAGCATCCAATCAAGCCATTTCATGCAAGATCCAATCCTTAGAGATATGTGTTAGAATTTAGTCCTCTAAGGGCAACCATTAAGGTTTTGATGAGGTGTAACAAGCTTTGTTTATTCATCAATTCCTTCATTTTATCATTATGTCATTATCAAGGTTTAATTATCAAACTAGGGCTTGACCAAGACAAACCCTTATCCACCAAAAAAACCAAAATTTCCCCTCTTTATATGTGCAAATTTGTAGGTGAAGAAGGATTGAAAGTTGATCAAAAGTGTAATTTTGCAAAGTTGTCAAGACATGGAAACCCACCTACAGGTTTTATTTCTGGCTTTCCAATAGTCAAACCTCATGGAATCATAAGCTTAGATCTGAGATCTGAGTACTGTAAAAATAATTTTCAGACCCCTGTTCAAAGACCCATTCACCCCTGGGCGAATATGTCCTTTAGCAGAGCTTGAAACCCACTTTTGGAGCTAGGTAAACACCATCCTAACCTTATCAGATCTACTAGTTAATGGTTGTTTCTGATAGTGTTATCATAATACTTCATATTCCAAGTGTTAGATCTCATAGGTTTGATTGTTAAAACACTTTTATTATTCTCCCAAAACTGTTGTTCTATCATTTCTATCATAAGGAAGTTAAGGCAACATAGTGTCCAAATCTGGGTTTGACTCAATTATAATAATTTGTGGCACTATCCCTCTTCCCAATGAACATGAAAAAGGTGGATTTTTGATTAGGTGGACACCCCCTTTTAATTTTGGCATAGGTCCCTCATCTCACATCCTATTTTTAGGTCTCCTATCCATATCTCCATCCTTTTCCTTCGTTTCAAATAGTTCTTGTGCTTTACTATTTTATTATACATTCCCTATTGATGTCCTTTTGTGTGAAACCTTATTTGGTAAACATGCCCCTAGAATTATATGTATGTGGTGATTGATACTCCTTATTAGTGTTTATCCAATTAGGATATTATAATCCTACTACACACTTTCCTTTCTTTCTCCTTTAATAGTACTAAGGTATGATTCCTATCATTATTTATCATAGTATAAGTACTTCTTCTCCCATCATGTATAACTTTGCTATCATATTTCCATGTTCTAAAAAATAATAAGTGATAAATATATTGGCATAAAATAACATAATAATTTATCATGAAATGTACCTACCTTGAATTTCAATAAATAGTATTCACTTTCCAATACCTTCTATATAATATGATGTTCTAAACTCTTCAAATTGAACTTGTTATCCATTTCTTCTAAAACTAGATTATTTGTGCTACCACTATCAATGCTAGTCCTTCACAACATTTACCTTTAATCTTTCATATTATTCTAAACAAATTCTTCCTTTGTACTAGCTCTTCTTCATTCCTAACACCTATTCTTAAAAAATCTCTTCACATGACCATGACTCACCCTTCTTAAGTTTTTCAACTAGGTTTTATATGTTCTTCATTGATATATGTAATTCTTGTGTTGCCTTCAATTCTCCTTTTTGTGTTTGCTTGAATTTTTGAACATTAAAATTCTTTATAAACTTTAGATCCACATCAAAAATAAGTTGTATAGAAAGATATCCATCATTTATACCATATCATCCTCTACCTCTTTGGTATCCAATTATTTTATCATTATAGTATGAAATACTACCTATTTTATATTGTGGTAAGAATCACTACTTCATCCTTCATTTTGGTTTGAATTACTATCATTGTGGTATGTGTTGTGTGACTTGTTGATTTCACACCTTTTTTCAAGCTCTTATGTTGTCATGTTAAGATCTTCTCTATAATCTTCCTCCTCTTCCTATTTTCTTGTTCTATGTACCCTCAAATCACTTATTCAATTTATCATCCACCTTTATTGCAAATTGATATTCTTCTTCTACAATATTCAATCTGACCAAACTTAGTTCTTCTAGAATAATCCCTCTTAGTCTATTAATGCATTTGGAAAAAATTTAGAGGGTACCTTCTAAAATGAATGTGGTGAAGATGGTACTATAATGTCGTAAATTGCATCATATATAATTTCACATCCCATGAGCCTCCCCTTTAGATAAATTAAAGACAATAATACAATGTTCCTTTTATCCAACTTTAATTTAAACCTTAATTGCTTAATCTATTTATTTCCTATTTTTAAGAGGGATCTATGTCTCAGATGAATGTGTACTATACAGACATTTATGCACCACATGAACGTCTCAAATAGATTCTCGACTGTAGTAGCCATTAACATTACACTTCCCACCTATCAGTGAATGTAATGCATCTACTAGCTAATAGATGCATTGGGAAGACTCCTGCATGCATAAACCTCCCTAAAACACTCTATTTTGGACTCTCTCTCTACACAAGAAGGAATATACAATTTTTTCATTCTCTCTTGCTATTTATTCATCACAACACTTCTTTGCCTCCATTCCACCATATCCATTGCATTTTCTTGCTCTCACAACCATACTACATTGAATCTTTGGTATTATTAACATATTTCTCTCAAGCTTGGAGATTGTAGCCTCTCCCTTTCAGTATTCCCATTTTGCTGAAGGAGGGTAACTATGATTTATTTATTGCATTGTATTTTAATCTAGTTAGCATATTTTTCTATTATATCCATTTATTTTTCTATCATGCCTATTCTATTTCTCTCTATCCGGTCTGGTTGTTCATGGAGGTGGAAACACCAAAGCGGGGATTTGACTAAGGAAAATCCCTAAACTACCCCAACATTTTTCCTTGGTCTTATGTGCATAGGTACTAAAGATATTTATTTGTTGGAGGCTTCATCTCCTGGTTCTCTATGAATATTTTATTCCTTTCCTCTTGCTTTATCATTTGTCTTTCATTTAGTTCAAATTAATTTAATATTTATTACTCTGTTGTTTTCTCGCATTTTAAGAGTTTCTAGTTATCAAAACTAACAGTAGCCACTTTGTTGTTTTTTGAGATATTCTCAGTTTTTTAGTTTGTACAAGATGCTAGCATGCCATAGGGACGTCTGTGCATTGAGCTGCCATCCTTAGCCAAGAGCTCATCAGTTTTCCCAGAAGACCTATGTGACCTGCTTTTTTGGTTTATGGAATTTTCACCTTTTAATTCTACGTAAAACATAAACATACACTCTTCGTCATTTTATCTTGTCACCTGAGCTGGATCATTTGAGGTAGTTGAGGAATATTTTCTCCTTGAGACCTTGTTGTCTTGAGAATAGAAAATCCCCTCCTCTACAGGTACAATGAGTCTTGATGAAATTTATACCATAATCTCTCTTAGGACTACTAAGTCCATAAACACATTATTCTAGTTCCACATGCTATGGAATGATGCCATAAGATTTGAACAATAAAATCAATTTTTATTCTATTATGAGTGGTAGTAAGTTTGAAGCTATAATATGTCTTTGTGGTGATTAGAATCTCCTAAAAATTTGACAAGACATTGCCAATTCTTAGTAAAGAATTTATTCCCAATAACAATGTGAAATGTGAAACTGTGATGGAATGTGGACCAAATGTTGATTTTAATATTATTAAAACCTACAAACCAAACAACAAAGTGAAAGAATATTTTTGGGTTATACAAGATCTATCTTGCACCTAGGATGCTTCTACATAATAAATTATGTGTTTCTTGATCACTTGTGCTTGGTTGATCAAACTTAAGATATTCTTCTAACACCCCCTTCTTTACTTTAGTTTATAATAATATAACCACAAGCTATCTTAATGGGGATACTATTTCATTACTAGAATAAAATTTATTTTCATGCCATATGACAAGAAATTACTTAGGCACAAATGCTAGTTGTTTCTTTAAAACAAATTGTTTAAGGAAGATCACTTAAAACTACACAGCCAAAGTTGTTTTCCTTGTTCCCATATTGCTTGTTGAGGTTTGTCTCATGGTAAGAAATTTGAGTATGATAATTAACACATGAATAACACACATACCACAATATTCAATAAAATTATATGAACTTAAAAAAACTCTCATGGGATTAGATGGTGGGGCTTGTTGCAAGGGTTGTTGCATAGGAACTATCTAGGAGTTGTACACTTAGTATCCTTGATAATGGATTTGTTGATTTTTGTTGGGAGGGAGGCATAAAGCCTCGGTTGTTTTGATAGTAAGGCCTGGAAGGAGGCACAACCTATTTCCTTTTGAGGATATTCAACTTGATAGTAGTATTTATAAGAGGGTTTTTTTATTTCCTCCAACTCCTTGGCAACATGGGACATAAATTGAGGGTACTTATAGGAATAGAGGTTATATTACCTTGAGGCATTTTATTATTAGGGCATGAACATATATCAAAGGAGATAATAATTGTAGGTATGAGAGAAATATTACATGCTTGAATCAAACTACTTTTCCCCTTACAATAGTAACACAATCTACTCACAAGTCACAACCACCTATAGATTGAAGGATGGTCCCATAATAGTGTGTCTCACTTGTGGGACATCTTGATTTTGACCTAAAATCACATATTTTTAGAAATATTAATGATTTACATATAGAGGGGTTCCATCTAATGAGATTTGATTTAAGGGGATTACACAAAAATTACTTAGGTTAAAACCCATTGGATAGAACCTCTGTAGGATTAAATCAAACACCTTATGGAGTCTCCTTTGCATCTATCAAAATGGTAACAAAAAAAAAATCTTTACTTTTTGGGGGAGAAAATAAGTGATTTAGAAATGTTATTTTTATAAGTATGCGCGCCTTAGTATTAGATTTCAAAAAATATAATATATATTATGATTCATTTAATATTATACATTTTAAATTTTTTATAATGACTATAAGTTAGCTATGAAAATATAGTGACCTCTATTCAAGACACTAGGAAAAATAACATTTTTAGAAAAATATAAAACAATGCATTGCAATTCACATAGGTGTTATTATTTCAATGAAAAGAAGAAAATAATTTATATATGTGTAAAAGCACAAACCTGTGTCACACTTTATAAAGGAAATGACCAACACAAATAAAAAATTCAACTTCGACCACATAGAAGTGGCCTTTATGTTTTGAATTTTGAAATGATGTAAAATATTGAAATGTAGAACTCTTGATTAAGTTTATACTTGTAATTTTAAAAAAAAAAAAAAAATTGATATTTTTTTGTAAACTTAAGAGAAAAATTTGAACTACTAAAAATATCTATAAAAAGTGAGGCTAATGGGATGTCACAAAAAAGGATCAAATGATTTATTTCCGTAATTTTTCCCCCCAATTAGCTAACTTCAATATTTGGTGCATGGAAAAAATTAATTTTTGATGATTTTTTTTTTGTAATAACGTTTTAAAGTGAAACTTCACCATAACATCATACTTTTCATAGGACGTCAAATTTTGTCTAATTTTTTTTTATCAATTTTAAAAATAAATTATACACTTTGGATACGATTCTCTCCTCTAGTGCACCACATATTTTTTAAAATTTTTGAACTCATATTTTTTTAATTTCTAATTTACGTCGAAGTCGTATCCAATTTGAAGTAGGCCAACCTAAATTTTGCACTCAACGGTCCATATTTTGTAAGAGACATTCATAGATGAACAAAATGATCCTTACTGTTGGTTTGTTTCTTCCACTTTTCTACCGCCTTCATGACACATAGGTGGGTGGCATTGCAATTCAGATATTTTTGCTAGCTAACATTGGTTTTAGTGCACCAAGAACTCAGAGTTTGGAGAACTCAAAACAAATCTTACAGCTTGACGCAAATAGCATAGTCAATAATAGTCTCTTATAGATCATATGATATGGTGTTTAATGGCTAGAAAATTGTACTTGGTGTTTGTTGGTTAAGAAATTGTACGAAGGTGGAAACAAATAGGTAGAGCATTCAATTTGTGCATTCAATGTAATACCTGTCGTGTACTTGATTGATAAGACTATAGGCAGTTATTTTCATTTTAATAAAAATACTCTAAAACCCTTGTCATATCCTTATTTTCAAGCTGCAGTTTGTGAAATTCGAGAAGTGAAAGGTGAATACCAATGAGGAAGAGTTTTTAGTCACTCGATTTTTTTTGTCATGTTGATAAATATATGCAAAATATATTTATCCAAAGTAATAACTATGGGAGGATGTTGTTGTTGGGAGAGGTGAGTAGTTTCCCATGTCTAACCTCTTAATGGTATTGGATTGATTAAATCAACCCCAATTGCATGCCTTGTTGTTATTTACCAACGCCTCTCATCACTGCCTGTATTCTCCTTAAATATGGTAGATGTGAAAATGAGTTTATCGGTCCACCACCTTTCATTTCGCATTCCAACAAGTTTATTTTGACATCCCATTAGCCTTTACCTATGCATCATGGAAACCATAGGTTCTATCTTGTTATTTTTTTGCATATCCATTTACCCATCTCAGTTGTGCCAATTTTTCTTTTAATGCAACTGTAAAGAAAGGAATTCAAGTGTCTTTTATTTCTAGAAATGCTTACTTATTTCTATTTGAAAAGGAATCCAATTTTGGAATTGTAAAGTGATATCCTCTATATTTACTTCTTTCTCAAGTTTTTTGAAAGATTGGGATTATTTTTTCACTAGAAATCTATCTCTACTTAGTTCGTTTACTTTTGAGGAAAAAAAAACCTACCATTCTCCTACTCCCTCTATTGTCTAGTCTTGAAATGGCACAGTAAAGAATCATTGGATGCCTTAGAATCTAATCTAGCGATATGGGAAAAAAGATGATTCCATCCAGGCCCTTTCATCCCTTGTTTTAGGGCACACTATACCTTCATAAAGGATCCAAAAAGATAAACTGAGAGCTTATTATTCTTCTTGTGTGTAGTCATCACGTTCAATGGCTATAAGCACTTCTGTTCATTTTCCTTTGGAATATGCATTTGTTACTCTTAACTGCGTAGCCTCACATTCCACTTACGGTGCCTTGGTGTCAAAGTATCTTTATACTATTAATATGCTCTACACCAACTGTAAGAAGTAAGCATTAAAAAGAGTTTTTCAATGGGAGCTCAACTTAATTAAGTTGCAGAAGGGCTCTTTTTATAATTTCCATGCACAGTCTGAGAAATTTAGATCTTTAGGGTTAAGTGTAGAAGTCAAAAATAGAGGGGCAAGATGTTTCATTGGGTGTTGCTAGTGATTGCATTGGTAATTGAATTAGATTCTTCATCAAAAAATGAAGGAAATTTTTTATTACCACATCATATGTGAAGGCCATATAATCATATTTATGCCTTACCAGTGAAAAATAATTTACATTTTTCCCTTTTAAATGAATAATGGCTATATTTTTTTTTATAAATTAAAAAGAGAATAATATATTATTTATTAAAAATAGATGGTAGATTATAAATAATCTATGATTTATTTTTCCCGGTTAGTGGAAGGATTAAATATTGTCTAGCTTGTCAGAACTCTTATGTTCTCATTCAGAGGACTGTGTTACTCTTTGTTCAGAAGATACCCTCTATTTTTAGGAGCTATACATTTGAATGTAACTTCTATTTATTTATAAAATTAAATGAAGTAATACATAGTTCAACTATGGTATCTACTCAATTTTTAGGGTTTGACATAAGTCTAATAATTGAATCTATTATTTAGATGTCTTTTATGATTATTCTTTTCTTAAGCCAAATATATGATATCAATGCCAACCCCCTTCTTTAGATAATCCAAACAAATTCACTTCTAAATAAAAAATTTTCTTTTGAGATCATCCTTTTCTTTTAGTAATGACTTTGAGGTTTTATATGTAGACATGTCAAGTTGTACCATAGATGTTACACTTTGGGGTCATCATTGTTATATTGATGGGATACAAATTTCTAATATGCCTATACAACCAAACCCTCATGTTATTTTGATTAAATCGAGACATATCACCTCATGGTGGGGTGATCCCACAATATTGGTTTACAATTTTTGGCCAAACATGACACATAATTGATTTTTTCTAACTAAATCTTCACTTTCGGGCACCTATAGTGGCTAAACTGTGAAGAATTTGAAGATGATGCAAACTAGTGATTTGTGATATTTTGTCTGTAGATTCTAATTTTTTTTTTTCAAAATTTTTGGAATCAGATTGTACTTTTTTTTCCATCTCCTTCGAAAACTAGTTTTTATTAGTAAACACCATTTTTAAGGAGTGATGCTCATCGTATACAACATAACCTTTTTCTATGAAAGATAAAATTCTTTTTTTTTTTTAATTTAGATTTGTAACTATGATATCTAACCCTTTAATTTGGTTTCATTGTGTTTTATTGAATATTTTTTCCTTAATCAAGTTTTGAAGTCAAACCAATTACAATTCAAACATAGGTGGACCGTATACAACATAACTATTTTGTATGTATCAATTTTTTATTTTTTTTTACTGGATCAAGGACATCAATACCTAGCTTGCACATATTTTTAGAATTTTATTTTGATAATCTACTATTTTTCCACATGTGCAGAACAAAGAGCTTGATTTTCGATGAAAAACCTATGTTTAATCAAACTAAAAAAATAAATACATAATAAAACCAAAACATATTAAAATTATATTTGATGGATAACTCGTTCTGAGGACTACCATAATCTAGTTGGGTCTATCAAGTCTCCTCCATTTTCATCCTCAACTCGAGCTAAAGGGAAAAATTCTACAGAAATTTGGTGTCAAAGGGGGAGAAGGGGGGGAGTAGGGGAAAAGGGGGGTATGAATGAACCCAGGTTCGAGTATCCCCTCTTTTCCATTATCTTTGTAAAAGAATGCATAAAAAATGGGACCCGTCATTTAATATGGTTCGCTTGAACCAAGGTCCATTCAAACCCCTTTTGGGTTCATTCAAACACCCCAGTTCGTGTGAACCCCTAAAAAGCTAAAAAAAATTCATAGAAGCATTTTTGCAATTTTCCTTCCTCACTGGAATTGTAAACCAGTTTTGCGGGTTTACCCGGTGTGGGAGAGGTCTTGATACTATTTTCCTAAATTAAGTTCTAATTAACCCAAATTTAGTTGAGGCCTCCAGCTTACAAGAATGGTATACTAGTACAGAAATTGCCAAGCCCTTTAATTCCTTGTTAAGAAAACAACTTTCTCCCATAAAGTTTGCAAATCCAGTCAATATCTCATCTTTTGCAAATAAAAACATTCTTGAAAAGAAAAATGTTTGCATAAAGGCCTCCATTTGAAAATTGCACCTTGAAAAATTCTATTACCTTTCATTCCCTCTATTGGTGGACAATAAAAAGTGTAAGAAAAAGGTTTTGCAAACTTCCCGTACTACTTTCCACTGCCCAAAGTGCTCTACAGATCTCCTTGGATGTGAATCTAGCTACATGCTCTAAATGGACTTGAAATATGCAAGTGGTGAAATCCTAAAAGTTATTTCATTTGAAGGTCCAACGAATTCCTTAATGGGTGTTGCTGCAGAAGATTTTCAACTGCTGATTACTGAACTTGATGCTACTAGAGACATTTTGGACCATATTGTTGGTAGCCAGTTTTTCATTGATTTGAGCATCAAAATGATTCCATTTGGTGGACAGAAAACACAAAGAATTGTTATTACTATCATTAAGCTGATTTGAATGTTGCACTTCTCTCTTCGTAGCAATACTGCAAATTTGCCTTGCCCATATATGTAAACATTATCACCAATTGTGAATATTGTTTTTTTGTTATCAGAAACACTGCATGTCCATTTCTCATCCTTGAAGAATGGTAGGTTCTCTCAAGTTTGCACCCAAACCTTCCTATACAACTCGATGCACTAGACATGTTTGGTCGACATGACATTGACATGCACCATGAATGAAAACATACCAACCTCATCCCTCTGCAAATGAATTTTGATACTACTTTCATAGACTCCAATCGACCAACCTTTCAAGTGCACCATTTTCTCAATGAACACACCCATAATACTTTCTCCACTTAGTAGAAAAAAGTGTTTGATATAATTTGGACTCATCTAAGAACTCTTCCATTGCAACCACCACTAAAGTTAATTGTTCAAGGAACTATGGGAACTGGAAAGTAACACCTCATAAAAAAATAAGGTCTACCCTCAGTAGCTCAGCTCCAATTCACCAGTCACCATTACTACTTGCACCTACAGGTGTTGTTGCATTCAAAATTCAAGCATCAACAATTTATATTTCCCTTCACATTCCAATAAACAAAATGCCTCCCCTACAAGGGAAAAATCTTGCTACCTTCCAAGAAATCATGTACTTTATTAGGTACATTTTAATAGACGAGATGAGCTTCGTTGCTCCAAATTTGCTAGAACATATAGACATGAGACTACAGGAAGCAATCCCCATCCACAACCACTTTCCCTTTGGAGAGTGTTCAATTATTCTCTTTGGTGACTTGGGCCAACTACCACCAGTTAAAGATATCCCCATGTATGCATTTACCTCCTATGGTGGGACTCTATGGCGTAGTTTCACAATAGTGGTAACTTTGACCAAAATATTTTGATAAATAGGTGATGATCCTTCCCAAATTACTTTTCGTGCAATTCTCTCCAATCTACGGAATGCAGAGCCTAGACAAGAAGACTGGCAAGTTCTAATGTCACTCTCAAGTTCCTCACTCAATTCTATAGAAAACAATATTTTCTTATTTGCCATACATCTTTTTGCAACAAATGAATTGGTGTTACTACACAACAAATGTATGTTGTTGTCTTTGGCTATGCCTGTTGCCCTTTCCACTACAGGGTCAACATACACAAATCCAGATGAAGAACAACTTCAAGGTCAATTTTTTTTATCTATTTTCCAAGAGGTCATGTTATGTTCAAATATATGGGTCGAAATAGGGCTCGTGAATGGTGCACTTGGTCAAGTAAAAGAAATTGTATACAATGAAGGTGAAAAACCACCTCAAATACCCTTGTTTGTTGTTTTTCATTTCAAGCATTACTTTGGACCAAAGTGGGACCATAACAATCCAAACATTGTCTCGATAACCCTGCTAAGCCGAGGCTTCATCGTCAAATTCCACTTAAAATGGCATGGGCATTGACAATACACAAGTCACAAGGACTAACACTTCAGAGGGCCACAATTGACATTGGAAACATAGACCGACAAGGCCTGACATTCATAACTATTTCGAGAGTTCCTGATCTACAAAGTCTTTGCATACACCCATCCTTCATATTCCAATGATATGCATGCATGCAAAAAATACCATATGTTGCTTGTCGGAAAAACAAAGAGAATCACTTGAAAGCAATGTCAAATTCAAACTCCTTAGACACTTAAAGTGCATTTGAACTACTACAGGCTTGTCACTTTCTTATTTACTTCACTACCAATATTTATATAGTTTATTTGTTGTAAATTATATCTCTTTTTATTTTAGTGCAAGCTCCTCTCATTGCTCATTTACAGTATGCTCTCATTGTCTAAGACCTACAAACTACGGTACCAAAGGTAACTAATATTTTTAATTGAATTTCAACTTCAACATTTTGTTTTATATTAGACATTTTTTAAATACTAAATAGATCTTTTGTTTATTACAGATACATTGGAGTACGATGTGACCGTGTTATAATTTCGCTATACCATTGTATTCAATTGCATACATTCTTGTAAAGCAAATTAAACATTCCATAAAAATACTTCATTTTCATCATTGTATATATATCCTTATTCTACATTATTATATCACATAATTTTAAGCCTAATTTATTTCTATACTATTTCCATTTCAGTTTTTTAATGTGTTGCTTTAATAAGTTATACACATTGTTCTATTTCAACCAATATGTCTACACAAAATCAAATAAGGAAAATAATCGTTTGCATCAAATTTATTTCATTTTTGGCTTTTTTATTATGTAAAATATTTTCTATTTCAACCAATATGTAGACTCAAAATCATATACAAACATACAATTATTCAGCATACCCAATTGCACACCTAAAGTGCAAAATCTAGTTAGCCTCATGTTTGATTATAAAAACTTACTTATAGTTACAGTAAATTAAAAAAAAAAAACTAATCAAAATATATTATTTTTATTTTTATTTTTTTGAATTTCAAAATTTGAGCTCTATAAAAAGGTATTTTTAGAGTATCATGAAATAACCCCTAGTTGGAGAAATTTAGAGTTGAAGTTAAAGTTTTTCTAAATTTTCCCCAAAAGAGAGGTTAAGCTGCCACATAGACAATTTTGGTCAAAAGGGTTTCAACCAAAACACTTTCGAGAAAAATGGTTTCTCTTGAAACATTACGTGTAAATTGAGGCATATTTCAAAATTTTAAATGGAAAATTTTGATTGTATAGTTTTGGGTGAAAGTGTTTCGCTCAAAAATTTATATGTGCCACATGGTTTTGGGTCAAACTGTTTCACCCGAAAAGTAGAGTGCATAATTTTTTTGGGTGTCTTGATCAAATATGCTACTTATTATAATTTTTAAATTAGTACTACAAAAAAATATTATTCCATAACACATTTCTCTTAGAATATATGTGGGTAAAAATAAAAATTTGTGTCACACTTTCAACCAAGTAAGTAGTTTTGAGTGAAAATATTTTGCTTGAAACTATTTAGTTGGTAGAATTTGTGACATATCTTGTTGGTATATGGCTTGTAAGTGTTTTCATTGATGGCAACCTAAGTCATGCATCTGATCTACAGTATAGTTTTGGTTTACATCGACAGAATAAAATGAAGAACAGAGCATCCGGTTAAAGACATAGATATCGATCCAATCACTTCATTAGACTATTATTTTGGGTTATGGATCTCAGAGAAAGGTTTGTTGATGTTTTTATTACCTTATTCAAGAAGTATATTGATGCACATTCACTGGTATACGATTTAGGAGATCTGGTACATTAATTTGCTGGTTATTTGTGTTAAAAGGCCGACTCATCAAATATAGTAATTGAAGATGTATAAGGAGTAATTAATTAAATTTTTTCGTGCTCAATTATATTTGTTTGGGTCCCTAATATGGTTAGGATGACTATGGGTGGTGTGCATAAATATTTAATTAAGGATCTATCTGACAATTGAAAATAACTTAATTTTTTATGAAGTCGACATATGAATGTTCAAATCCTTGATAGCGGATATATATATGAGATTGGTTTTATCATTTTGATATAGAGAAGATAGTAAAGGTATGGAATGAAAAGTATATCAATGTGTGGTGCGAAATTCAATAGAGTAATAATGTGAATTTATCTATGTGCGATACGAAGAGCAGAAAAGTGCAGAGCAGAGCAGAGCGAAGTGCAGAGTCAGACAAAGGATCTAGAATCTAATCTATGAGCTTCACCAGAACTATAACCTAGCCTGAATAGATGCTACTATCTCAGTTCATCCTTTAGATGGTTTTAATCTAAACGTTTGTAAGGAAGTGAGCCTTTCCTTTTGAGCAGTGAGCTCTAGGCAGTGTGCCTGAATGCAAGTACATTCTCTTTTATAAAATTTTTATTTGAGTACTCAAATTATGGATTAACCTCCACTGTGGTTTTTCCCCTAACAAGGTTTCCACACAAAAAATCCTTGTGTTATGGTGTTGTGGATGATTTCCTTAAGTGTTTGTATCTTTCTTTTGGTTGAATGTTGAAATGGTTTTAATATTAGATTAATAAAGTTAAGATTTGGCTGAACCCTGATTCACCCCCCCTCTCAGTGTTCCCTTGAGTCCAAAAATTGGTATCATAGCATCTGGTTCCTCAAAAGAAGTTTAGTAGCTTGAGGTGGATATTGGAATGTGATGGACTCTGGTAGTCTTCAACAACAACTTTTGGTGGCACTTGATGACCTTGATCAATCTAAAGAAAAAGTCCAGGAATTGAAAGCAAATCTTAGGGATGCTGAGAAATTCATTCAAACATTGAAGGATCAAATTGTTAAATCCAAGGAAAAGAGGAAGGATCTATGTGATCAAATCAAGCAACAAGAGAGAAAAAACATGGATGATGCTCACCCAAACCAGACCTTGAAGGAAATAATTAAAGAATGTGAAAATCTTGCCAGAGATAATGCTACCCTAAAACATGAAATGAAATCTATGGTGATGAAGCTGACTAAAGAGATTGAAGAAAGAAAGAAGAATGAAGAGAATCTTGCCCAGTCCTTAAAAGAGAAATCTAATGAAAAAAAAAGAGTAAATGAAGAATTCACTTAGTTGGAAAGAGAACTGCAACGATCTAGAAACAATGAAGAAGAAGTTGGTAAACAGATTATTATTCTCAAAAATGAACTTACTACTGCAAATGAATACATGGAGAAGTTTAAGATCAGTTCAGTTAATCTTGATGAGCTTACTCAAGGATAGAAGAGTGGAAATGACAAGAGAGGTCTTGGATATGAAAAAGGAGAAAGTTCTAGATTTGCACAAAAGAATTTCAGACAAGGAAACCAGATGAACAAAGGTGGAAGGTATCTGGTAAGACAGCCTAATACTCAAAAATTTAATGGATATTGTTTTGCTTGCAATAAATTTGACCATATGGCTACTCAGTGTAGAAGTAATATGAAATCAAGAGATTCATCATTTCCTAGTGAGTGCTTCAAATGCAAAAATTTTGGTCATAAATCAATCGAATGCAAAAATGTGTCAAACTACTTTGTCAATAGAAAGAATGTTGAATGTTACACATGTGGAAGATTTGGACATATTGATAATCAATGCAGATCAAGAAGAAATCAATGGAATGATTGGTTTGGACAAGGAAGTATTGTGTGCTACAATTGCAATAAATATGGTCACATTGCAAGATTTTGTAGAAACAAATATGTGGATAGAAGAGGTCCAATATACAGAGGCAAAAATATACAGAAAGATGACAAAGGAAATGAAATAGTAATTGCAGATGAGATAAGAGATCATATGAAGAAGACATGGGTAAGGAAGAATGAGTCTAATGCTATAAATAGTTCTGCATCAGAACCTGCTTCTGACAATTCTTCTGGTAATTGATTTCAGGCCATTGGCCTAGGGGGAGTTTTTCAAGAAAATCATTCCTCCCTTGTCTGTAGATGGTACCGAAACATGAAGAATGGTCAAAAAGGTGCATCAATTATATGCAGAGGTTTTTGAAATTTTTCATAAGAGAATTCAAAGAATCATAGGTCCGCAAAAGAATTTTTTTGTCGCAGTCTAAGAAAATAGAGCATCTATAAAACTTAGGGAAAATGCATTTATTACTAGTGTGCGGGCTATAAAAGTCAAGTTGGAACCATCATTTGTCACTTTGCATCGTAGAGAAGAAGGAGAGCACTCGGTAGAAGAATTTCAAAGTAGAGAAGCTGATTCGCCAGCAAAACTCGAAATCTATCAGGTATTTCAATTGTTTTCAAAATTTTCATATAATTTGGTGTGCCGTTGTTAAACCTAAGTGAGAAAATAAAATGGAAAAAATCAAAGGGTCAATCATTTTGGACGAATACAACAGTGGAAATATTAGGTCCATGAGGAATTTGTTATTACCCAAAAAATTGAAGCAATTGAGAGAAGCCAAACACAGGAATTTGGATATTTGGAATGAGTTTCCGTACTTTGAGAATGCATAATTTCTTAATTTCATTTCAAATAGATTGCATGATGATACTTTAACTCTAAACAAACACTACATCATTTCGAAGGAAGTAATTGAGAATTTGACTAGATTATGCAAAGTCGGAGATATACCGAGGAAGAAATCCATCCGAAACAAAGAAGTTGAAACCCTAACCAGAATAATTGGAGATCAAAGAGTTCTAATAATTGCGACAATCAAGAATCCTATTACAAAATACATTGCGCACGAAATTTCATATAAAGTCTTTTTCAGAAACCGAGAAGGAGCGACCTCAGCTAGTGTAGTCTATATTTCTCACAAGATGATAATTGAAGGTCGGGACTTTGATCTGTGCGGATTGATAAAGAATAAGCTAATGGAGAATGTGCAACTAACAAAAGAGACAGGTTACCCTTTCAAGTTTGGTACTTTGATTATATGTTTAGTAATATATTTCTTGAATTATTTGCCAAAGATCAACAATGTGGTGTGGAAAGCAAATGAACTGGTATGCAAAAAAATCTACACATACTTCAAGAATTTGGCTAATTGTGATCAAGAATTTGAAAATTTCTTTAAGAATGTGCTTGGAAAGTGTGGCTTAGTCGGTATTTCCCTTCCAGTAAGAACAATTGAAGTTGGTTCCTCTTTCAGTGGCATGGAGAAAAAGCAGAAAATAGAAAAAGAAACTGTTGAATATAGCCCTCCAGAATGAAAGATTCCCAAAATTGAAGGAAAAGGAAAAGAAAAGGAAATTGAGGATATTCCAGATGAAGAATTTGATGAAGAAACTGAGGATCCACAAGGAAATAAACAAGAACTAGCCGAATCAGAACTAGAAAAAGCTAGTGAGGAAGAAGATGACCTAACAAAGGAGAAGCTACAATAACTTATTTAGGAAGAAGGTGGAATGCAAAAAATTGCTAAGTTATGGTCTGCCAGACCATCATATGATCAAGATATGATTCTGAGTGTACTAAATGCTCATGTTGAGCACTGCAGGATCAAATTGGAAATTTTTTAGAACATACTACCTGAAGAAATGATTGAATGCAGTAAAGAAACAATGAACTCTAAGGATAAAGACAAAGAAGAAGGTGGAGTTATCTCTCATTTGAAGGGGCAGTTCAGGCTATCACTCACCAAACTGAAGAATAAAATGAATGGGCTGAGACAATGCATAAGTGCAGTTAATAACATGTACAACTATTGCATCTGTTGGCCTCATGCAGTTGGAAAATACAAAGAGAAATTGGAGCAGATTGAAACATAGTTGAATAGGATTGGAAAAAGACTTGATATGTTATAAGATAAGAACGATACAATCAGGAAAAGAATTCAGGAGCTACAGTCTGAGCACACAAAAGGTCAATTCACCAAGAATACACTTGTGGATACTTTTTGGAAGGTGAAGGATGTAACCGAATGCTGATTGAAACAAATGGTTGAGGTACTAAGGAAAGGTGAGAAACTAGAGGAAGTAATTACAATTTCAGAATCCCTCACTGATATTGTCAACAAAACATCCAAGAACAACAACTTGATCATAATCATTGGGATCACAATGGATGCTTGGAAGAAATTCCTTCCATAAATTCAAAGGAAAATCATAAGATAATTTTTAACCCTTTTTCAGAAGTTTTGAATCAATTTTGAAGTTTTAGAGATTTTGAACACATGTTTTGTCTTTTTGGAATATGGTTTCTATGATTTGTCATGGATGTCAAAGGGGGAGAGAGTGCAGTGAAAAATGTCTCATCAATCTTAGGGGAGCTATGTTTTGAAATTTTTGAAGCGTAAGGGAGAGAGAGCAATAAAGTCTGGCAGCGTACTTATAATGATTATGAAACTTAGTCATTTTTCACTAAGTGTTGCCATCAATGCCAAAGGGGGAGATTGTTGTCATATGGATTGTAAGTGTTGTCATTGATGGCAACCTAAGTCATGCATCCGATCTACAGTATAGTTTTGGTTTACATCAATAAAATAAAATAAAGAATAGAGCATCCAGTTAAAGGCATAGATATCGATCCAATCACTTCACTGAACTATTATTTTGGGTTTTGGATCTCAAAGAAATGTTTTTTGATGTTTGTATTACCTTATTCGAGAAGTATATTGATGCACATTCACTGGTATGCAATCTAGGAGATTTGGTACATTAATTTTTTGGTTATCTATGTTAAAAGGCCGACTCGTCAAATATAGTAATTGCAGATGTATAAGGAGTAATTAATTAAATGTTTTCATGCTCAATTATGTTTGTTTGGGTCCCTACTATGTTTAGGATGACTATGGGTGGTGCACATAAAGATTTAATTAAGGATCTAGTCGATAGTTGAAAATAACTTAATTTTTTATGAAGCCGACATATGAATGTTCAAATCCTTAATAGCGGATATATATATATATATATATATGAGATCGGTTTTATCATTTTGATATAGTGAAGATAGCGAAAGTATGGAATGCGAAGTATATCAGTGTGTGGTGTGAAATTCAACAGAGTAATAGTGTGAATTTATCTATGTGTGATACGAAGAGCATAAAAGTGCAGAGCAGAGCAAAGCATAGTAGAGCAGAGCAGAGCGAAGTGCAAAGTCAAACAAAGGATCTAGAATCTAATCTATGAGCTTCATCGGAACTGTAACCTGCCATGAATAGATGCTACTATCTCAGTTCATCCTTCAAATGGTTTTAATATGAAATTTTGTAAGGCAACGAGCCTTCCCTTTTGAGAAGTGAGCTCTAGGTAGTGTGCCTGAATGCAAGTGCATTCTCTTTTGTAAAACTTTTATTTGAGTACTCAAATTGTGGATTAACCTACATCATGGTTTTTCCCCTAAGAAGGTTTCCATGCAAAAAATCCTTGTGTTATGGTGTTGTGGATGATTTCCTTAAGTGTTTGTATCTTTCTTTTGGTTGAATGTTGAAATGGTTTTGATATCAGATTAATAAAGTTAAGATTTGTTGAACACTGATTCAAACCCCCCCTCTCAGTGTTCCCTTGAGTCCAACATATCTTTATGCTTTTACCCACATATATGCTAAGAGAAATGTTTTATGAAATAATATAGTTTTTTGCTAGTACTAATTTAAAAACTATAATAAATAAGATGTTTGATAAAAACACCAAAATAAATTATGCACTTTATATTATATTTATTAATTAATGCTAAGAAATCATGGAATGTTTTTATTTTTAATGAAATTTATGCAATATGAAATAATGTTACTTAATAAAAAAATAATTAAAATACGTATTGATTGAAAAATAAAAATGATAGAAATATTTTTTAAAATTTTAAAAAATTACAAATTGAATCTACATAGAAAATTCCACAAATAATCAGTTTACAACATCCTTAAATTCTTGAATGTTTGTTCTCTAGATCATTGACATGAATTCCAAAATACTAATTTTGAGCATCTTACTTAGGCTAAAAAGTGGGACACAATATTGTGGGATTAGTTTGAATCATCATTCAAATCTCAAATTATAGTGGCTATGGTGGATGGGAAGATGTTTAATTCCAATTAAAAAACTTAAACACTAGAATACCATGTGTGAGAGAGGTTTTATTCTTAAGAGAATTTTATTCTGGGTTTTATGAAACCTATTAAATTGAAACCAATTAGTTTATATTAGAGCTCCCTTAATGGTAGTTATTTATTATAGCATTGAGATATGGTCTCCTTTCCTCCTAAATATTTTATACAGCCTATCACCATTTTTTTACTAGTTTAGGGCTTTTCCCTTTAATGATGCTACAAGCAACCTTTTAGAGACATCCTCTTGGATTACTTCATGATAAGCACATAAGTTGAATATGTCTTGCAAATATTTAATAGGTCATATCATTCTCTATAATATAATATGAAAGGGCCTTTTGTGTGGTTTGTGGGATACGATTCCACATAGTAGTTATAGTTAGAGGGTTTCCATTATTCCATGGAATAAAGGGTTGGTGTGGTTGAGCTATAATTGCTATAATTTAGGTAGTAGGTGTGGTGGGATTTTTTATAAGGGTAGTTTGAGACTAGATATAGTCTTGTTTTTGGAGGTAAATGGTCTACAAGGACTTAAGGATGAGAAAATAAAATAGGCCTTGTAATGCCCTGCCACACAAACCCCAAATAACAACACCACAAACTAACAACTAAGGCACAATAATTTAAAAAAAGAAGTAAAACTAATATGAAATGTGAATTAACATACAACTCTAATAATGAAACTATACATACACATCATCTAACTAGTCCTCTGGGGTAACATGACAACGTTACTTGTGAATCTTCCTAACATGATCTAACCCCTATAACGATGATAAACTACTCACAAGTTTTCAATTTCAAAACTATTATATAGAATGAATAAACAACGTACACACATCCATAATATTACATAAATGATAACCATCCATCTAAGAACACATGATAATACCAAGAATATATGCATTATATTTATTATATGAGTTTACATCACTTCAAAGATTACAAAGGTACAACAATGCTTCCCAACATAAAGTGGGAAGAATTCAACAATTAAATAATGTGATACAACTGAAAGGAATATGATACATAGCATCAAGACTATCTCCAAATCTTGTGAAGCTCTAGAATCACTGCAATTAGTATAGCTCCTTGCATCCATACTTTGATTGGGAACCCAATGGAGTGCATAGCACATTCCACTTGACCATGTGGACCCTAAGGCCCACCCCCCATGCTAGGAGATGAAAATAAGGACCCAAAACATAAAACAGTCAAGTAGACAAGGCTAACAAGACTCCTCAACAAAAGAAAAAAACATAAAGGACATCCACTTCTAGAGGTACATGAACAACAAGGGGAAAACAACAAGGAATACAAGAATGCTATAGGGAGGAGTATCATCGCATGGTCCTGACATGGGTTACCCTGATAGTCTAGACATCGTCCCCCATCCCTAAGTTACCTTGATAGTCTAGACATCGACACCCATCTATGGTTACCCTGACGACCTCTCACTAGACGTTGACCCCATAGGGTGACACATGTGGAGCCAACAATTCTTTCATGGGACAAGAAATTTGACCTTTCCAACCAAGCCTTCTCACCCTATCCTTAGCCTAAACAAGCACTACCAACATGGGCGAGGACTCCAATTATCTTTATTAATGTTTCAATTACCCATTCCTCCCAATTAATTATTTAGGCTATCACTTAATTATGAAACTCTCCAATAATTTACCTTGATGCCACTTTGTGTGTCGACCCCCATGGAGAGCCACTCTCCCTACTAGCATCAAGAACACTCTCATAACATCTGGGGTGTACCCACTCACACAAAGCACCAAAATCAGACTAGTATATACACACGTGAGGCATGAACCTTCTCACACACGAACCACATCATAAAGCAAAACAATGGTGAAAGGTTACAACCCACATGAGCTCAATACAAGAATTAGGATCAACAGTTTAATCAAGAACCAAAAATGTAAAACCAACATGAAGAAAACTTCCCTTAACCTCTGGAAGCCTAAGAAGCCAACTACCCATGAACTCCCATTTGAAGGTAACTTAAAACCTTATAGGTTCCAACATAATAACAAAATATGAGTACAAGTACTTCAAGCATAAAAACTTCCTCATTTCTAACTTAATACAAGAGGAAGACACAACATCATGGAACCATTAAAAATCATTCCTTAATTTCACTAACACTTCAATGTATCATTTTTTTTTACAGAACATTTTAAATCATCAACTACATTTTATTTATCTGCATAACACTATGTTACAAGACCAATATAATCATTTGCTATATAACAAAACCAAAATGCAATATTTGTTTAACTAATCATAATCAATAAACATTTTCCAACTTAAATATAATCGAGGACTATTTCCTTAGTTAACTTCAAAATATTGAAAACAATTGCCTAAATATTAATGTCATACACATATATGTATATGTATATATATATATATTTCATTTGTTTATTCTTTCAGAAATACTCACTAACTTAATATAAATAAATAGAACTATTTTTAATCTAATAAAACATATATAGTAAAGAGAACACAATTTCATATAAATTGCAATGGAATTATATATATATATATATATATATAACCCATTTTATCCTCTATATAAAACCAATTGCCATATCAAAATTAGACGCCTTCAAGAAGGTCGATTGGCATACAACTCCGAGGTTGTTCAATAAACCTAAATGTTGTCCACAACAAAACTCGGCCTATTCAACCCAACCAAACACCTAGATTGTAATGCCCCACCACACAACCCTATAGGAAGTTGCAATTAACTACTTAAGCGCACATTTTTTTATTTTATTTAAAGTATAATTAACATACATGTTCACTTCCTAATTGACAACAACCTCTAAGGCTACGAGACTGAGATTCCTTAAAACCCATACATACATCATATAACATCAATAACATTTACTTACATAAAGAATTTGAGTACACATACATTCCATACATATTAAATCTCACCATCACATAAAGTGATACAATAAAATTCCATATACATTAACTTAATCATAAGGTTACATTTCTCATTCCTTGAATGAGGCAAATTATACAAATGTGATGCATTATACAAATATCCACCTCAAATACAAATGAGGGGTATTGATTGCATGAGCCAAACTGAAATAACAACATAGCATGAAATGAACACTGGGAACTACGAGCTCTCCAACTGGAAACCTCGCCATCATGAACTAAAGATCAAAGGGGGACCCAACGGTATATGGTGCATGTTCCACCCAACCAAGTGGTACCTGAACGCCCACCCCCCATGCTAGGAGACAATAACATGATAATATGGTCAAACCTACAACCTCTAATCACAGGCTGAGACCTACACTGACTCAACCAATACATAAACCAAACTAATACAAGGTAACATTGCTTCCAGTTTATACAATTTTTCGATTCACAGTACTAACATACAATTGACGTAGGAGGAGTGCATCACAATGCTACATGGGATATCCTGGTGAGTCTTCCTAGGCCCCGACCCCCATCTTGGGATCTCCTGGACAGCTCTAACGACGTTCGGACCCACATGTAGTCCAAAGCAGAATCGAGTATCTTTCATGAAGACAAGATACCGATCATGCCATTCCAGGCCTTCTCATCTCATCCCAAGCCTATACTAGCGCAAGGGTCCATGAGCGAGGCTCATTAGTCTTGATTAAGTGTTGAAACTACCCAACCCCTAACATGTTAATTACATTATCACTGGATTACCAACCTACAACGAGCTATCATGGCACCCCTTTGTGTGCTGGCGCTCATTGCAAGCCACTCCCCTATGAAAAATTAGTGGAACAATTCCACAACCCAAGGTAACCTAGTGCTAATCCAAAAGTAACATCCACCCTAAATAAGACATAAGGGTAACACTTCCCCTTTCGTGGAAATTGGGTTACATTGACCAAATCAAAGCACAAACCAAGGGTATATTCACTGGATTGAGTCAAATAAACACACAACCTATTTCCCTCTTTCACTACTGGAAGACTTAAACAAATTTAACCCACTTTCCCATACGAGAATATTGAGGAAATAATCATAGAAGGAAATTGCGAGGAAATAAACTAATTTTGGATATAGTAAATCCATTTCCCTTTCATATTTCTTTTACAACAAGATAACAATTGCCCTAACAAAATAATTGAATAAAATAATTTATTGTCTTTCCAATTACAAAGAAGGAAAAAAAATAAAATTTAACAAATAAAACAAAACCCTTGATTACTTTTAAAAGCAACATAAATTCACTGCTAGTAAATTCCTTCAATTTCCCAACTAAATCATATACACATGCAACTATTGTTAAAATATCTATTTAATGTATATATACACATATAAATATATATACATATTTTTTAAAAAAAATTATATAATTATATATATATATACTTATAGTGTATTTACATTAAATATATAATTAATATTTTGCAATTATAACAAATAAATATCCATGCACATATACACAATATATATATATATATATAATATGTATATATCACAACTATTAAATAATGAAAATTCATTAAATCAAAACTCAAAAAATACACAGCGCTGAATGAAAAATCGGATGCAAGCTAATAAATTCCAAGTATAAGCAATGGGAAGGGAAGGGCAACTGTGTTTACACAACCATCCCCCCCCAAACCCTTCCACTGCACAGTAATATGGAATGGGAGAGGGTGCAAAGGCTCTCCCTCAAACCATCTCTCCCCTAAGGGAGTGGTGGTGGGAAGGCAGTGCCTCCCCATTCCCTCTCATTTACAAATGTAAACACAACGAACCCTTAAGGGAAAAAAAATGCGAAAAGCTAAGCTACGATTTTCCAATGCGTCGTACGTCGATTTCAATAGTCTTAATAAAATATTAATTATTTCAGCATAATAAAGTATATATATGTATGTATATATTAAAACATATGTATACACACACACACACACACACACACACACACACACACATATATATATATATATAAAGGAATTTTAACATATAACTTAATTGGAGAAATTTTCGAAAATACCATCTATAAGTAAAATTGTACAAATTTACTGAAAACCTCCAATTTCATAGAAGATTTCTAAATTCACGTTTCTTCTAAATTTTCTATTGTTTAGAACAATTTTCCTGCAGAGGTTTTCTACAAATACGCAGAGGTTTTCAAATAAAATTTCCTAATTTCCATGTTGTTTTCCTCTGGGTCTTTTTCCAATGTTCATCTATTAATTCCATAGAGGATTCTTAGATTTTTCTCTCTGATTTCACTGTAAAAGAATTCCTACAGAGGCTCTAGATATCTTCACGCCAAATATAGAAGCCTTAAAATTTTCTTTTCTTAAACAAAATAAAGTTTTTTACTATAGATTTAGCACAACAATCTTTTCTACAATAATACAATTCCATTTAAAAAATTTAAACCAAAACAATAACATAAGAATGGAACCTGTTTCAACAAAGCTTCTGGAGTAATTGGAGTTTTTGATGCCGAGCCTCTTCCAAAACTTCCAACAAAGCTTTCACAGCTTCTTCCAAGCAATCCAAATTCCCAGGCACAATATTGAATCCAACACCACAACAATCTATCCAAAACAAATCTAAGAATGCAAATTTTTCCCACAATTTCCTTACAATCCAAAATCTCTTTCAATTTTTTTACAGCAAGCAAAATCTTCCGTTCTCAAAATTTTCAAATTATCAAAAATATCTTCAACTTTGCCGTGAAGAAGCTTTCCACTTCCTCAACCAAAGCCAAGATTCTCTCCCAAAATTAATTTTTTCCAACAACCCCCAATTAATTAACTATAACATGCTGGCAATTAACAAATATCTTTTAACAACCCACAAAAATAATTTAATAATCTCAAAACATATTTTAATTCCCAAATTAAATTAAATTCCATTAAACAACTTTCTTAATAAATAATTTAATTACTTAATAAATAAATTTTACCACAAGGATTAAATTGCTTTACTAAATAAATTAAATTTAATTAATTAAATTAAATAGAAAGCTAACATCAATAATATCTAAAATTAACTAAATAAATACTAACATCATTTATTGCATAATTTAACATTTATTTCCATAAAATAAACCTTGCATAATTAAATAGCAATAGACAAGGCAAACAAAGACACACTGAACATGGACTGATGACACATTATAGCTAGCGTGTAGACTTAGCACATGTTACCTAGTTACTATCTTCCAATCAACATACCGTTGGGTCGACACACTCAAACCTGTGAAACTAGGTGGAGTCAATGTCATGTACCTGCATACGAGATATCAAAGTACATGTATATAAACAACATAAAATACACACCGTGAAGAGGAAGTCATGGAATTGCAGGGCTCGCAAGTGAGTGATGCGATCCCGTCCCCTTCACCAATACACTCATCATGGACTGACAGTTCTATTATAATCAAATAACTCATGTACAATAAACATATTATAATAAACTAAAATTATTACACCAATTAAAGCATGACAATAAAGCATCAAAGAGATAAATCAGAAAACCACAAATAGTCTATGTCGCTTTATAAATAGCGATCAAATAAAGCACACACGATAAAGTATCTCAAAGTATCAGAGTAACTGAAAGACTAAAACAAAGCAAAGAACACTGTCTAAGCATAAAGCTAAAACAAAGGGGTATTATATAGATGATATTAAAGACATCAACAAGGACTTCTATAAGTCTCGACTTAAGTATGGACGATAACTACAACACCGACCTCCTCTATAAGTTTATAGCATAAAAATTAGAGGCACGTCCAAAATTTTAGACAAGAAAGTAAATCGATTTCTCCCTAAAATGCAAATGAGAGACAAGTTAAAGACTTGCATTTAACAGAGCATCAATAACTTCACAAGTTCGACCTTCTGTTACTTTTGAATGGATAATAATATTGAATTTTAGCAAAATGAGAGACACGTAGATTACAAACGAGGTAAATCGCATGCCAAAAAGGGGGAAACGATGCATGGGTTGAATGTATTCTTTGCTTAATATTACATAACAATAAAAGTACAAGAGAATACAACAAGCGCCCCACACGAGAAATCCCAATTTTCTAGAAAAGAGAGAGAGACATTGACATAAAGATACAAATAAAACTATGAAACTCCCAATGATGCGATGGTAGAGGAGTGGGAATTGTAGATTCAAGGAAAATAACTAGCAAGACAAAATAAAGTTAAAAGGGAAAGAATCGATGGCCTTAGTTACAACATACTCCCCAAATATCTAATGTGCATTCCTTCCAAGCATAGTGCCAGGGAAAAGAAAAAAAATCACGATAGGCGCTGCCGTGTTCTATATCACAAAGACTCGAGTCACTAAAGTGGTGTACACAAGGAGGGAGGAGGAATGACATTTGACCATGTTCTTGAGAGAATATTGGCGATGCTAAATGAAACAATCTGGAAGATAAACTTGCATAAAATAAACAACAATCTTCTTAAAAAGCAATAAGGAGTACAAGATAAAGATTTTGCATCCTAAAGAGAATCAAATATGCAGCATGAACATGTCGAATTTCTAGGCAAACATTATGCATGCAACGACATAATTGAAAGGCATAGGAAAATTGAATATCAAGCATAAAATTCACAAACAACATATGAAATGAGAATAAGATGATGCCAACCTGAAGTCCTACGCTCGAAGATGAAGAAGATGTGCTGAAACGATCTCTTTCGTAGCCACAACCCGTTCTCCAAAAGATAATTTTCAATAATCCCCAAAAACTATATTTTTATTTGATAAAGGAAATATTTGCAGAGAAATTTTTCTTGTTAAAACCCAAATAACATTCCCTCCCCACCACTCCTCACCAATGACCCAGAATACAAAATCCAAGAAAGAGATAAGTTTTCTAATCCAAAACACAATAAAATTGACAAGTTTCCAATTCAAAATTCAGTTTGGAGTCATGCATGTGCACACACTCCATCTTTTTCCATTTTAAACCGACTTTTACATCTTGTTGAAAAATCTATTCAAATTAATTATTCTATTTTAGAATTATATATATATTCTCTCTAATCCAATTTCTTTTCACACCATAATAATAATAATAATAATAATAATTATCTTTATATATTTTTTAATTATTAAAACATTTAATCACATCCTTTAATTTAATAATTAATTATCAAAATCCACCTAATATCCTTTCACAACATAATTTATTTAATTATATTTTTTAAATCTAAATCAATTTAAATTACCTTATAATCAATTTAATTTAATTAAACTAAGTACACAAGATCATTCATAATATTAATTTATCACATAATTGCAATAAAAAATTAAACTACATAATAACAAACAACAAAGTGACATCACAATTTAACCAAATAACGATAGACACCAAGCAAGACAACTGGTAAAGAATACAAACCAGATAGACGGGGTTACAAGATGGGTACTCATCCTCGTCGAGGATGAGGGCAAGTGTTGGGGACCCTTTTTCAACTCCTTTTTTCACATCATTTCCATTGGGTTTTTAAAGCACGCTCAAACCTGACAATCCAGGTGGAGTTGATGCCTAGTATATGCAACCTGCATCAAAACCATTGTCGAGCAATATATATATCAAACAACAAACACACCGTGAGAGGAAATCGTAGCATAGTAGGGTACTCGCAAATGAGTGATGCTACACCATCCCTCCCACCAAGACCTCAAACAATAACCACATCAACGAATAACAATAATTATATGACAACAATGTAGATCAATCATTAACTAAATGCACAATAAACAGTCATATATCCACATGATATACATAGTCAAATTAATCCAAACACACAACTAACTCCATATATCCATCATAACATAAACATTAGTTAATAGTGTCATGATAAACAAAGTTAGATAAACTGTCATCTAAACCAATCCAAAAAGGTGAAACAAGCATCAACAAAGTACCATAGTCCATAACATATCATAACGAGTAATAGTCTAATGAAAGCAACAAGAGAGGCACTATAGGCCTTGTAACAATAGTTATTCTCAAGGACTTAGGAGGTTATTTTTTTCATAGAGTCGTCACATGAATTAGACAAATATATTTTACTTCAACAAGTATGAAACCAATAATTTACTGAAAATAATAGTCATGGTGAGACTCAGAATCCTATTAAGTATGCTAGAAATGTTGATGACCTAAATTATTTTAAGGAAAAATGTGTTTATGATATCAAGCATGGAAAACCTCATAAATGCGAGATGGGTCTATGAATCAATCTTTAGGATTACAATGTTAACTCCTCACCCATTCTAACTTAAGTCTAATTGTTGAAAGATAGAAAGATGAAAGAGATAGAAGAAATACAATAAAATAAAATGAGAAGGTTCATGTTAAATATTTTTCCTCTTGTAATTGAGATATATCTTTGTAACACATGATATAATAGTCAATAGAAATAACAATAATACAATGTATGCATGATAAATTTATAACATAACTAAGAGTTAGAACATCAAGAATAACAACCTATTAGATTAATGCTTCTAATAGTATTAAACAATCACATACAATATAATATTACTCTCTAGCCACATAAATAAAGGCTCCTTTAACTTGATTACAAAATAAGTGATAAAATGTATTACACACAAGACTTAATAGCTTATGTATATAAAATAAGATCGCCTCTTAGAGAAGGGCACATAGGCTTATACATATATAAAAAATACCCAACCCACAAAAAGATTATTCTCTTAAAAAAATTGAAATTCAAAATCTAAGATCATCAAAATTAAGATGAAAGATGCAAGTGTAAGGTTGACACCTTGAATGCTCCTATAGATAGCTAGAGTACTTATGGAAGAGTGAAATGCACCCAATCTATTAATTTTTAGCTCCCTACTCTACACAAGCTAACACTAAGTGGGTGATCCCACAAAGCTGGTTTACAATTTCTGAGAGGAACTATTTTTTGCTGAAATCACATATTTTTAGAAAATATAATGATTTAAGCCTTTAAAAGTACCATTTTAAGGATTCCAATTGAAGAGGATTTGATCAAACCACCTTAGATCAAACCCCCTTGGATAGAACCTCGCTAGTTTTAAACCATACCTATAAACGAGTCTCTTTTACACCTATCAAAATGCTGATAAAAAATCACTTTTGATTTACCTTTTAGGGGATCAAATGAATTCACTTGAAATTTATTTGAAATGATTATGGTAGTCCTCAGAACGATCTATCCAATGAATATAATTTTAATATGTTTTGGTTTTATTATGTATTAGTTTTTTTAGTTTTATTTAACATAGGTTTTTCATCGAAAATGAAGGTCTATGTTCTACACATGTGGAAAAATAGTAAATTATACAAAAAAAAAAAGAAAAATATGAGTGCACCAGATATTGAAGTCTTTGATCCAACAAAAAAATAAAAATTAATTTCGATATATACAAAAAAGGTTACGCGTTATACGGTCGTGCTATTTCTGAATTGTAATTAGTCTGACTTTGAAACTTGATTAAAGAAAATATATTCAATAAAAAACTATCTAACCAAGTGAAAGCATTAGATATTGGAGTTACAAATCTAAATTCAAAATAATTAGAATTTTATCCTTCATGGAATAAAATTTATGCGTTATACGGTGTGCGTCACTTTTTTAAAATGTTGTTTTCTGAAAAAGACCAATTTTCGTGGGAGATGGAAAAATAAGTGCAATCTGATTCCAAAAATTTTGAAAAAAATATTTTTAGAATCTACAGACAAAATGTGATGAGACTCTAGTTTGCATCATCTTCAAATTCCTCACGGTTTAGCTGCTATAATTGCTCGAATGTGAACATTTTGTTAAAAATAATAATTTCAGTGTCCAGTTTGGCCAAAAATTGTAAACCACTATTGTGGGATCACCCAAGTAGGTTAATTGATAGGTTGCAACAATATATGGGAGTGGTAGTTGGGCATGAATATTCTATGGTATTGTAGGGTATAATTTAAAATAAATGAGCCAAGACTCTTGTTCAATACGTATCTTTCATGTAGAACTCCTTTGTAATGTTGACGAGAGACCATAAACATAAAAATTGGGCTGTCGAATGCCAATTTAGCTAAGAAATACCAAGGGGTGGCCTTGCATATACACATTTTTGGATGAGATCTAATGCAACAAGATTGAATGGTTCATGTTGTTCCCAAGGAAATATATTCTACCATTTTTCTAAAACTCTTGTAAGCATGCCATGAAACACTTTTCAAGGAGCTACATGGACCAAACAAAACAGTAGAATCGAAGGTGAGCTTTGATTATTAATAGAAGCTATTTAATACAACAAAAATAGGCCACTTAATGACTTGGACCAATGGTAGGGCTTGACATCAAAACCTAAATATTTTGCACCTTGAATCTTTGTACATTGTTAAATGAAGGTTAATATGATATGATCAAATAACGCATGAGAACTAAAACTCCAACATTTATATTACTTCATGTGCACTATAATCTTATCAAAATACTAAAGGAAAGATTTTCACTATACCTAGAAGTTGTAAGAAAATACACTTAATAAATAATTCACCATACTCACCATTACAACTATAAAAGTTATAAAAGACTATATATATATATAATTTCTTTAAATATAATATGCCGTAGCATTTCTATGTCATATATAATCTTTGAATAAATAAAAATAAGAAAAATTTCCCTTACCCACAATGCCAATACTCAATTTTATCCCTTGATTACCATGGGAAAAATACCTCGAATCCATTCATATCTTAGCTTAGAGGGAAAGTTGAGTATATAATGGGTATAAGATACTTTATTCATAGGTAGTAAAAAGCCATGTTATTCCTTGTGTTAGTGATGTTATACAAACGAAAATGACAATCAAATACACGTATGGTGTACACTTTGTCCATGTGAAGAGGTACTATTATAATGAGCACTCATAAGATGTGTCAACGAGCTTAAAGTTAACACTCATCAGGTATGTCTTTCCCAATGAAAATTCTTTTGAGTATCTTATTCAAAGGGGTTTGAACGGAATTAATATTCAATAGTACACATCCCTTGCTCTTATTATGATATATTCACTTCTCCACTAATTAGAGAGTTTCTTTGCAGGTCATCTTGATGTATAAATAGATACATTATGGGTTCTTATAATTTATCAATAGAACTCTAATTATGTTACTTGAAATATGTGTACCTTTTAATTGTCTTTGTTGAGACAAAATTATGATATGGTTAGTCTTTATTTAATTGAGAATGATTATAAAATCATAATAATGTGTAATAAAATTTGTTCTTAAGTTTATTTTTATTTGTATAATTTTTTTTTAAATCTTTTTAGATTATCATTTGAATAATTAATAGATAATAGTAGATAAATTTGGTGGTTTGTTAAGAGAATTTGTTTGAACACGTCTTATTAAAAGATCATAGAAATTAGGATTTTTAAAATAGGTAATGTATGATAGTTTTCTATAAAATCTTTAGGTATTTAGCAGTTTGGAGTATGGTAGTGTGGATAGTTTGATAGCTCTTATCATTCCTTGTAAAGTTATTTTGTAAAGAAGGTATAAATGTAAAAAATGAACAATAAGTGGAGTTAGGATAGACATTGTCTAGTGGATGAAATTATAGAATGAAGGTGGGATGGGTGCTAATGTTGACTTACGAAATGGAGAATAACTTGTTGTTGGTTGTATTATTGTTTGCAATGCTAACTGTTCATATTCGACAATGTTGGGTGAAAAGAAGAGTAGGTTTATTACACAAGTTTCATTGTAGGATAAGAAAAACCTCTCTATTTTATTTCTTAGATGAAAATGTGCTTTAAAGTGTATGGTATAGGCAATGGAGAAGATTTCATGGGTGGAATTGAATGGTGAATTGAGGGATAAGTAGAAAATTATGCAAATATCACTCTTATATATAGGCTCAACAATTTTTTGTCAAGTTTGTAGGAGCTCCATCAATGGTTAACAAAATCCTAGAAACTCTATTTATTTGAATTTATACAAGTATTTCTTTATGCACATGATTTTTGTTAGTTGTTTCTAAAGCCACAACCAACAAAAATGTGAATATATTGTTCTTGGGCACATGGAGAAATGCTTCTCTCTATGCTAAACCTTGGTTTTTAGATTTTAAATTTTTAACAAAAAAAATTTAAAATTTAGTGAAATTGGGTGAGGATATCTAGTCTTTTCTTACATTTTTTCCTTTTCTAAAAAGCATAAAAATTCCTTGAGAAACTTTGTTACTATGTCTTTTCAAATTGAAAATATTTTCATTCTACTATTGCATGCATTTTGATAGAGGTGAATTTATTTTTGGTTTCGTCAATATAAATATGAATAAATATAGACAATGATATTTGGAAGCAACATCTTGATTATGAAAAATTATCTTTTAAATATAAATTTTATTTTACTATGAACATTTGTTTGATTCAATTCTAAAAAGAAAAAAAAAATCTTATAAAAAAATATCATTTATTTATCAATATATAAACTCTCAATAAATAAAAAACAATAAAAATTCCCTCCTCTACAATGCCAACAACAAATTTATCCCTTGATTACCATGGCAAAATATTTGGTAATCCTCGAATTCATTAATGTCTTATCTTAAAGAGAAAGTTGAGTATAAAATGGGTATAAGAAACTTTGTTCTTAGGTAATAGTAAGCTATGTTACTAGTGTTAGTGATACACTTTGCCCATCTCCCCTATTATAAAGAGCACTTATAAGCATGTGTCAACGAGCTTAAAGTTTAACATTCATAAGTATTGTCTTTTCTAATGAAAAATCTTTGAGAATCTTACTCAAAAGGCTTTAAATCGAATTCATAAACAATAGTAGACATCCCTTTATCTTATTATGATATTTTTACTTCACTAATTAAAGAGTTTCTTTACAAGTCATCTAGATGCATACATAGATATGATATAGGTTTTATTTAGAAATTTGTCTCTTTTAAGTATTCATATTTAGACAAGTTTTTGATGAATTAATCTTTGTAAAAGATATTGTGGGTATTGTTATATTGGTTATTCATTAATTTAGAATGATAGTTTATTTGTTTGCAAGTTACAATAATGTAAGATCTTTTGATTATTCTTTGTAAAAAAATATTATGGGTGTTGTTATGTGGGTTAGTTATTAGTTGATTTAGAGTGATGGTTCATCCTTTTGAAAGTCACAATAATGAAGAATCTTTGAAATTCAAGACAACAATAATTTAATATTTTTTATTTTGTTATTTTTTAAATGCATAAAATTTCAATCCTTTTACATTACTATTTGATAATAATATAAAATAGTAGTTAAATTATGGATATTATTAAGATAATTTGTTTGAACATGTCTCATTAAAGGATCATAGAAATTAGTGTTTTTAAAATAAGTAATATTTGGTAGTTTCATTGAAAAACTTTAAGGTATTAAGTGGATTTGGGTACAATTTTGTGGATTGTTTGAAAACTCTTGTTGTTCCTTGTAAACAAAGATTTTGTAAAAATAACAAATATATAAGTAAGGGACAATAAGTGGATCTAAGATTAACATTGTTTGGTGGACTGAAGCTACAGAATGAAGGTGGGATGGGTACCTATGTTGGCTTGGATTAGATAAGAAAATATTGTTGGTTACAATTTTTGTTTAAATGATAGCTACTGATATTTAATATTAGTAGGTGGAAAGAAGGAAATGTGTGTTACATTAATTTCTTTGTAGGTAAGAAAGACCTCTTTATTTCATTGCTTAGATAGAAAGGTGTTTCTATGCTTATTGTATAGGTAGTGAAGAAGATATTACTGTCGGAATTGGATGGTGAAATGATGGAGAAAGAATCACACTCTACAAATAACACTCTTATATGTAGATTCAACATTTTTTGTGTAAGTTTTTTTGGAACCTGATCAGTGGATAACTCTATCTATTTGAAATTATACAAATATTTATTTGTTCACAAAATCTTTTTATATATTTTTTGAAGCTAAAGCCAACACAAATACAATTCTATTGAAAGATCTTGGAAATGGGTAAATTATTCTCTCTATGCTAAGCCTAATTTTTAGATTTTAATTCTTTAACAAAAATTTCAAGATTTTACCAATTTAAGTGAGCTAGGTCTAATCTTCCTTTACATTTTTGGCTTTCTTCTTTTCTAAAAAGCATATGAAACTCCTTTGGAATATTTTTTTTCTATTTCTTTTCAAATTCAAAATCTTTCTCTTTCTATCTATTATTGCACAAACTTTGGTAGAGATAATTTTTTCCTTTAGATTTGCCAATAAAAATCTAGTTAAAAGTAAACAATACTATTTGGAAGCAACAATTTGATTATGAAAATTTGGCTTTTATATGTAAACTTTATATCAACATTGAGAATTCATTTGATTCATGCCTAGAAGAAAATCAAAATCCTTTTCCAAGACAACATGGTGCCATGATGCTAAAGATGTAGAAACTTATTGTAAATAGAATACAGTACCTTCTCCCTCTTATAATAAGAAGGATTCCAATGGGAAGGATATATTTCTAGGATCCTTACCTCTTATGAGTGCTTTGAAAAATATAATGGAAAAACCTTTTGAGATAAAATAACTATAGAAGATGGAAAATTGGTATAAAAGGATACAATTTCTCAAAAATCTTCAGTTCTTAGTAGGTTTTGTAAAAAAAAAAGTTAAAGTAGATAAAAGATGATAGATCTCCCGGTGTATAAAATAAATAATTAAAAAATTTAGACTCACCATCAAAGTGAAGTATTAAGAAGGCTCTAGAGGGATGTTTTCGAATTAGAAAGTGAATAGCTTAAATTTTTAAAGAGATAGAAAGACAAGATCTAGAGAGCTCTATAGTAGAATTTATCAAGTAGTGGAAGGAGTTTATGAATACGATAATTTGATTTAAAAAAGATTAGCTCAAGTTAGATGGTTGGACTTCTTTCTCTAATAGAATGTCCAAAATAAAGAAATGTACCTCTTCTAAAAAATTGTTGAGATTTATTTTTATTTCAAGAATAAGGGTCCCAATAGAATCTTTTAATTGAATTATCTAAAATATGTGTGTTTGCTAATTTTATAAATAATTTGAGAAAATTATAGCTCATTTTAGTATCAAAGTAATATTTTAATACATGAAAATATGGAAAGGTGTATGACAATGCCTATATCTTTGAAGAAAAATAACCATTTCTTGCGATAAAAAAATATCTGCATGAGTGCAATAAAGAGATTATAGTAGGAGCTTTGAATGTATTAGTTACCCTCTTAGAAAAAAATATAAAATCAAATTACATTAACCAAAAATAATAGCACATAAATTGCCATTGAAGCAAGAGTAATCCTCCATGAACACCATAATATATGTGCTATCCGAAAATAAAATTGACAATGATAGAGAAAACATGTTTAATGGGGATACATTATTAGAAGAGAATAAATTAATTTTATTGGGTAAAAGAGTAAAATCCATTTTAAATCAAAACAAAAATTGAAATTAAATGTTTTCTAGGATAAGTAAAAAATAATATTTTAGATACACGGGTAAAAAATAGAGTTTTATTATAGTGTGCATAATTTGAATGGGGCATAAATGATTTATTTTGAATGTATCAAAAAGTATGATCATTCTCTTGTATGGTGGGAAATTTATTTGATATATTCAAAAAGGAAGATTAAACTAGTTGTGTCTAGATAGGAAGAGTTCAACCAATTATCGTGTGGGAAGTAAGTTTTATGTAGTTGGGCCTAAAAATAATAAAAAATAAAGAGTTTAAACAATTACCATGTAGGAAATTTTATCTAGTTGGGCCTAAAATTAACTAAAAATATCGAGTGGTTGTATTTTGGATAAGTAGTGGAAAAAGTGTCCAAAAATACTGTGTAGAAGAGGAGAGCAAGAAAGGAGAGGTATTTTTCCAAACATATTATGTAGAAGATAAAAAGGAGGAGATGAATATGAACACGGATAATTAATTCAAGAAAGATAATTGGAAAGGTAAGAAAACTATTTATGTTTTACACCAATATTCGGATCCAAAGAATCAATGATTACATTATTGATGTACACATATTGATGTTGTGTTAAAGTTGCATCTAGAATTACACCCAAAGAAAGAGGCCAAAGAGACTAAAATAAATATATGTTTAATCTTCAAGAAGAGGTAGAAATTAAGGAAGGTTTGGATGTAGATGAGAGACTAGAGTACATAGAGACCAAGCATATGAATACAAAAATAACTTGAAGATATGGAAAACCATTTCCTATAATTGAGTGGTAAAGTTATTTGGAATCTTCTAAAAATAATTTTAAATTAGTTGTGTTAGGTTGGGAAGAGTTAAAACAATTGTTAAAAATATAAACTTTATCTATTTGGGCATAAAACTAATTGAAAATATCAAATGTTTATATTTTAGATAAGGTAATGGTGAAAGTGTGTGGGACAATACCATGGAATTTGGGTCATAGGATATGCTATTGAACATGGAACAATAAGAGAAGGATAAGTTCACCAAATATCTTGGAGGTCTCAACACCTATATTCATAGAAAGATGATTAGTAGAAATCTAAAGAAACTAGACGAGGTATCTATCCAAGAATATAATATAGAATATGATAAGAAGGAAAGAGTGGGATAAGGACAAGGAAACTCACTTCAAGAAAGGTAATTAGAAGGGTAAGAAAAATATTGTTATTGCTCACCGGTTTAAGGATCTAACAAATGATTGTAGTCATTACATTATTGATAAACATGTGTCAATGTTAAGTGTTGAAAGTTGCATCTAGAATTGTTCCAAAATAGTGAGGCCAAAAAGGACTACAATAGGCCCACAATTAATCATAAATTAAGGAAGATTTATATGTAGACAAGATGATAAGATGCATAAATTCCAAGCCCACGAATATAAAATATTACTTTAAGATGTGGAGAACCTTTTCCACTTAGATTACAAATCAATAAAACAAGGTTGAGTGTGCATGTAGATCTTGGTTCTCAATGTAATTTTATTATAGTTGATATTATCATAAATCTTAGTTAATTTTTTTTTATAATACTCATCAATATCTATTTGGTCAGGTGAAAAAAGGGTAGAGAAATTCAAGTTGTTAAAAAATATAAATTTTAGTTTGGTATTATTTCAAGCACATTTATGAAGTGGATTTGAATGCAATTCCTCTTAGTGTTTTTGACATATAGCTTGGTATTCCTTACTTCCATGTTCTGAATGTTATTTTCATGAGGATAGATCACAAATATAAATGGTTAAATGATGGATCCAAATATATCATAACAATACATCAAAGAAAATCCATAGTTTCAATGGTACATCCCAACCAAGCAATTAATTTATGTAAGAGAAAACCAAGCTCTCAAATAAAAGCTCCAACAACACAAATGAAACAAAGATTTTTTTTGAAAAATCTGCAAGAAGTTTGATTGATTAACAATTCCAGATTCTTTCTCATTACATGGAATCACTGTCAAACTAAAAATACATCATGCACAACCATATGAACTATTTGAATACCTCACAAATCAGATATGGAGTTTTGATACAAACAACAAATACACCCATAAATCATAAATCTTCAATCCACCTTGCTTCAGTAACCTCAACCTCCTTCAACCTGCAATCTTCTTTGACAAAAAACTGCTACAATCAACTGAAAATCTTTGAATGTGCTTGATTTTTATTTTCTCTCCTCCAAATTTGTAAGAAAATATATTTTGGACCTCTCCTCCAAAGGCTATTCCTTGGGAACCTCCTCTCCCATTATGACAAAATGATTCCTACAAAAATTGTCAAGTCTACCCATTTACAATTCCATCCACTTCCCTTCCCGTAACCTCCCCAAAATTCCATGTACAACATGGAATAACCATAAAAATGAATTAAAATAAATATTAAATGCCTCCACAAAGAATATCCAAATCCCTTTTCAATAAATTTCCAAATTAAGTGACAAATTTGATTTCCACTCTCACAATTAGTGACCCCACATGAACAAACAATGATCAAACAACATGGGAACCTAGATTCTTCATCATTGCATGTAAGAACATTAAATGAAATGTCATAACTTGTAACTCCCAATAATCCCACACCAAGATGGAAAATTAGCAATTCAAATTACAATGCCACCACCTAGACTAGCTTTCACATCAAAATTTGCAACATAAATAAAGACCAATTTATTTAATATATCATTTTGGCATAATATTGCAAGTTATTTCTCCAAATAAATAATTACCAAACCTTATGAAAATTAAAAATTAAAATGCTTCCTTTTTTTGGTTGATGCAATATTGTCGAAGACCGTGGATGCTCTTGCATCAAACACCCAAGGTAGGATTTTCTTTTTGAATATGGATTCACAAAATGGAGTTGAGTGGTAGTAATACCCTTTCAGATTGCAAGCAATCCTCAATAAGATCCATCACTAAATTTGATACCTGCAATTGATTCTTCTTTCTCTTCTTCCAACACTTAGCTAGAACAAGCAACCTCCTCCTTTGAAACTTTGCTCTTTACTCCTCTTCCTCAATGTGGAATCAACTCCACCATAACCCAACCACCTCCTCCAAGTGTATCTCACATTCTCCTCTAATCTTGTGGGTTTCAACCCATCATAGTTTTTCCACCTCTACCAATTTCCTCTTGGACCATCATCTACAACCTCTATACACAAACATGCAACATCCACATACCAATCTACAATGACAACTTGGTATTCTACAATTGCAATCTCTTCTATAGAAGGTAAATAATCATCATGTTTAAACTTAAAAACATAATTTACCTCATCCTTCTTGCTTCTCCAACATCACCTTCTTCATCCTTCACTACAATATTTATCTTCTTATTCTCAAAACCCTCCATGTATGCATTTTCACAAGGATGCTCCCATTTCTTCCATATATCCATGTCCTCCAAAGGATAATTTATTTTTGCACTCCTTGATTCTTCTTCCACAACCAAAAATTCTCTTTTATCTACAAATAAGATATTACAAAAGGGGTTATATAAATCATCTTCTCTTTGTGCAACAAACTACTTCTTCTCCATCAACTTTTCAACTTCAACATCCAAAAAAATTTGGATTCTCCTCATCTCTTCTCTTAGCAAGGTTCCATCCTTATCCTCTTCAACCTCTTCATCAAATTTGGGGCCATTCATGTTCACAATTTCATATTGCAATTTTTTTGTATCTGCTTCACATAAATCACTCCATTCATATGCTATCGCTGCAACTTGTGCCTCATTATCTTCTTTATTTGTGTGGGCTGCCCCCACATATTCTTCCTTCCATTCAACCATTACCAAAGGGCTGAAACACTTTATTTTCACTCTTATTTTTGTTGTCTTCTTTCAAGAGAACATTATTCTTCCCATGCTTATTATCCACACTATCAACTCTGACTTGAAGACTCAAACTATTAGATTTTTCAAGAGGTTCAACATGCCTTTCTCATTTAAAGTTTCTCTTTCTAAACTACCAGGTGCAATAGATTTTGAACAAATTAGATGGTCCCAAAGAATTCATCTATTTTGTATAAGATATCTTGCCCTCCAATGTCACAAAATAAAACATATGCCATTCTGTTAATGCCAATAGAGTATTAGAGAGTGCCTTGATGGCATGTGTCTAAATTTATAATGCTATCTTTTATAAAAAAATACCTAGTGTATCTTTTTGGCCAATGATACAAAAATTTCAAGATGCTAAACTATCAAATTCCAAATGTTACACCAAACAATGGTTCCATGAGATTTCAGACTAAAAATTTTACTCTTTTAAAAGATAGAGGTTTTCGCTCTTTCCAACACATAATTCTTGGCTAATAGAACGACAAAAATCATTGCCCTTTTTGACAATATCTTAAGGGAGTGCCAAACAAACAAGTAGCATACAAGTGTTAGCTTTCCTTTTTTATTTCCTTATGTTTTTTAAAAAATGGAAATCAAAACTGAGCCCACCATGTATGCCAACTTAGTGAGTTCCATCCAATGGCACGATCACCTTACCTTGTCAAATTATCAAAAATTCCAAATGTTCCAAAGCTTCTATTATGGCATAGGCATGGAGTATATTGAAAAAGGTCATGGAATCCAAGCTGTACAAAGCCCATGATTTATCATTAATTTTTTTTTAAAAACTCCATGAACTCAAGGGGGTTCATTCGAAGACCCCCTTTAAATGATGGGAGGAACCTTCAAACGAACCCCCCTTCATTCGAAGGGTATTAGTAATTTTTTCCGCCAAAAACATGTTTTTATTTGTTGAAGAAATTATAACCTACTATTGTGGGTTCACCCCCAAGCTAGAAAATTTTGTGATCCCTTGCTCAATGTGTAAAACTATGTATTGTTGTTGGTTAATAGTCTTATTGTTGTGGGTTAGAAACTCTATCATCATGTGTTAATTGCAATGATTCCAACTCTGCTAGGCTTATCCACATTGCATCCTCCATTGGTCTACCCTTCCATTTCACCAAATATTCACTATACTCTTTCCCCTTGTCTTTCTAATAACTCTAGAATCCAAAATATCTTCAATTTCCTCTCATAATTTCTTGGGTAGTTGCTCCTTCTATTTCTTTGGTAATATTTTCTCTTGTTGTTGTTGTTGTTATGTTTCTCCCTCATGGTAAGTATGTAAATTAGAAACATTAAAAGTTTGGGAGATTTACAAACCTTTAGGTACCTCCAATTCATAGGAATTTGGTGAAAACTTTTTGATAATCTTGCATGGTCCAATCTTCTTCCACTTGAGCTTGTTGTAGGCATGAATGAGAAATATTTCCTTTCATAGATGTGCCAATACCATATCTCCTTCAAAATTATTTTCCCTCCTCTTCAAACCAGCCTTCTCTTTATATTGCTGGATTCTCCAACTGAGTTTTTCTCTCACCTGTTGGTGTAAATCTTGCATATGTTTGGAAAACTCCTCTCCTTCAAAATTTCTTTTATATCCCTCAATATTTGCAAGCTCCCTTAATTCTGAAATACCTCTAGGGATATAACCATATACAATTTGGAATGGAGTCTTACCTATACTTTTATTGATTGAGTCATTGTATTCAAAATCAGCTTGAGGCAATACTAAATCCCATTTCTTTGGCTTATCGTGCCTACTAAGCATCTTAGTAAATTACCTAAGCTACGATTAAAAATTTTGGTTTGTCCATCCGTTTGAGGATGATATGGAGATCTAAAATTTAAATCACTCCCTAATTTATTCCAAAGTATCCTCCAAAAATTTCCTACAAACTTAGTATCACAGTCTGAAACTATACTTCATGGTAAACCATGCAATCTAACAACCTCCATAAAGAACAAATTTACTACATGTGTTGCATCATCTATCTTCTTGCTTGCTATAAAGTGAGCCATTTTGGAAAATCTATCAACCACAAAAATAGAGTCCTTACCTTGTGTTCCTGGTAGTCCAAGCACAAAATTCATGCTTACATCTTCCCACAACTTCTTTTGTACGGGTAATGGATGATATAGGCCTATACTTTGACTGCCTCCTTTGGCATATTGACAAATTTGACATCATTGAACAATTTTTTTGATTTAAACTCTCATATTTGGCCAAAAATACCTCGCACTAAGTTGTGCCATTGTTTTATCAACTCCAAAATGTCCTGCTAAACCACCAAAATGTTTTTCTCTTATTAAGTTTTAACTCATTGATCCTTGGTGTATGCACAATTGTTGTCCTTTGAACAATAGTCTATCTTGTATAAAATAATCCATCCAAGGTGTCCTATCCACACTAGTAGGTTCCATACATGTTGTCCATGCATCCTTAAAATCTATACCATCTTTGTATAACTCTTTCATAGTGTGTACACATAAAAATGGTCTCAAGCACAATTAATTAAATACTAGTTATTTAATTAATGAATCTTAAATTCTTCTACTGGTATAAATAAATTGATAAATTTATTTTTATAGTTCACCCCTTTAATTATTCTATTTAAAAATCATCTTCCCTCTTGAATTAATTAAATACACAAATTTAAAAAAATTGTTATTTGATTATTTCCCTCCCTTAATTAAATTTGAATTCTTAAATTCAAATTTGTCACATTTCTCCATAATTTTCTAACCTCCTCCAACTCACCCTCCACATCATCACATGTCACATGATTTTAGTTATTCCTAATTTCTAAATTAGGAATATCCATCCACAACCTCCTAATTTTTTTGAGACACATGGCTCCTTCCTTCAATTGATGCTCTTTGACACTTGGACATTTGCCCTTCCAAATGGAGAAGCCTCCATGAATTCCTCCAACCTCTTTGTGCTCCACTGTTGATCTCTCAAGATCACGATATCGATCGTCCATCTTTGCCACCCCATCCAAGGCCTGGAAAAATCTATAAATAGGAGACCATTCTAGAACTTTCAGATAGAGAACTCATCATAAATTTATGCTACATGAATTATCTTAGCAATTGAGAGCTATTGAGAGAATTTTAGAGTTGCATATCATTTAGCATTGTTATCATGGAAATTTTACTTTGTAGCATTTTAGTGTTGCATTATTTTTTATTGTGTTTATCATAGAATTGAATTTAGCTTTGCATTATATCAATAGCAATAAATCTTAGCATCATTTACATAGCAACAATCTCAGATTTCATTCAACCTTCATATCAAAAATACAAAAATATATGTTAATGTAGGCATGTAGCTTTGCATTTCATAATTCTTCTTGTTTCTTAGGTTGTCATCTTGTGAATTCATGAGCAATACCTAAATAAATCTAAGAGCATGGATTTATGGATCCTTAAGATTAGAGAGCAATGAGATGATTTGAACAGATAGTCATAGCAACTTAGTTTGTTATTTCAATTCCTTTTATATAAGACGTTTCATTGGTGTGTGTATGTATTTACTTTGTTAATTCTTACTCCACTTTATTTGCACACATAAACTCACTATCCTTCTTTGGTGCTAACATAACTGGTAGTGCGCATGGGCTAAGGCTTTCTCCAATCAATACTCTTTCTAATAGCTATTGCACTTATTTTTTCACCTCTTTATTTTCTACAGGTGTCAATCTATATACAACCTTGTTGGGTAAAATTTACCCTAGAATTAAATCAATATGATGGTTGATGCTCCTCATAGGTGGTAGTCCTTCCGATAAATCCTTGGACATAATTTCATCAAACTTTTCGATCAAATCCTTTACTTCTAAAGGCATGTCACTTTTATCATTTGCTGCACCTACTTGTAGCTCCTTGGGAACTATTACAAAACATGGTTTTTCCTTTTTAATTTCCTTCAAAAATTGCTTCCCTATCACTAGCAATGTTCTCAGACCATTTTCCACCTCTTCTTCTTTAGTTACTAATGGCGTAAGAGTGTTGTTTTTTTTCCATATTTCTCCAATGTGTAAGTGTTTTCTCTTCCATTATAGATTACCTTCCTATCGAAATACCATAAAATCCCTAAGAGTAAGTGGCATATGTCCATAGGCCTGATATCACACAGAACATCATCTTCATAAGTGTCTATTCAAAAATTCACTAGGCATTGTTGGTCAACTAAGACTTGGTACCGTTTTTATAATCATAACACCTTGTAAGGGGCAGGGTGAGATGTCTCTTTTAACCCCAAATTGTCCACCATTTCAACTAAAACCAAATTATTAGTGCTGCCACTATCTATGATAACCTTGTACAATTTTCTACCTGATTTACATATTGTTCTAAACAAAAAAATTTTGTGGGTAGGTTCATCTTCTCTTTTGGATGGTTTCAACAATGTCCTATTCATCATAAGTGATTCTCCTCTCTTAGGTTCATATGGTTGATTAACAAACCCTAAAGACCCTAAAGACTCAGTATCTCCTTTTGCTACATGTGCACTTGCTACCCATGTTCCCTTTGATCCTTCTAGTATGCATTGTGGGAATTTATAAAATCTACGACATGATTGTCCACAAGAAAAACATGTGCCTTGGAAGCCTCTACCTTGTCCTGTTCCATATCCACCTCTACCTCTCATTGGGTATGGTCTTGATCTTGTTTCATCTTTCTCCTTTTGAATTTTTGAAGGGCTAGCCTCCTTACCATGGCTATAGATTTTCTATTTCTGCACTTTTCCTTTGTTGAATTCCCTTTGATTTTTCCTTGATATCTTGTCAATTTGTTTTTAGAATTTAGAGCATATTGATATTATTCCTCCACATTTTTTAGCCTTAGCATACTTAGTTCATCTTCAATGTTAAACCTCAATCCATTAATATATCTTGCTACTTTTCATGGTCTAATTCATTATGGCTAGATCTAATGGAAATTTTATAAAACCCCTCTATATAGGAATTCACACTTAACTCCCTTTGTATTAAATTTTGTAATTTATTGAGAAAATCAAGTTTATAATCACCATCTATATAAACTTAGCCTTCATGTTGCTTACCATTCGATCCCATCTTGTGATCCTATCCCAATCACTTCTTCTTCTTTCAGCTTGCACCTCTTTCCACTAGAGCGTTGCATGCCCTTTCAACGTTGTTTGAGAAATATTCACTCTTTTAGGGTCCTCTACTTCATCATATTTGAAGTATTCCTCCATCTCTGTTATGTTGTCAATTAATTCATCTGGTTCCAAACTTTATGAGAAGCTTGGTAATTCTACCCTTGTTCTTTCCCAATATTGGAGATAGCTTTTATAAGCCTTCTTTCACCTTCATCCATACCTCCATCTACATTTTCACCTTCTTTTCCATCCATATATGCCCCTTATTCATCATATTTAATGTCAAAATCTTCATGTTCTCTACCTCTTCTCATTCCACGTTCTATTGCATTCATTATTTCCTGCATTCCCCTCAAAGTTTCTAACACCCCATCTATTCTTCTTGTTGTTTCTACAACTACAACCTCTATCATCCTTCTCCTTGGGGACATCCTTCTACTCCAAATTTACTTCTTTCCTTTTCTCTCTTACTGTAGTCTCATAGCTTCAATATCCCTTGTTGTAGGGATACACCCATAGTCACACTCACAAGGATCCTTCCAAACCTCAACCTCAAGCCACTATCCTTCTTCCTAGAGTTGTAGTTAAGCTCTAATACCACATTGATGGCATCCACTCCCTTGTAGGCACCTAAAACCCACTTTAAAAGAACTAACAGGTGGAAAAGGAGAGGTTGTGTTGTTGTAAGCAACTCACACAACCTCTATAGAGGTCTACACACATGTTGTAGGTCAAACAAAAGGTTTTTGAGGTATAAAATAAGTTGCAAAGACAATAACTATGTTGCTGTTAAAAACACACTATTGTTGCGAGTAGCTGCAATGATCGTTGTAGGTGACTGTTCACAATTTCGACAACATAAAATACTCTAAACTTACAAACAACAATTCATAACAAATATACTCATAAACACACACACACAAAGACGATAGCTATGAAGAGGAAAATATTATATTAAATTTAAAGTTTAACTTTTTACACACTTTTACATGCATTTACACAGTAGTTGTAGAGCCGAATTTCCCTTGTTATTCCTCCTTATTCCTCTTTGCCTCAACTACAATTCTCTTGTTGGCCTCTACTTCTCTCTATTGTCTCTTTTGGCACTTTCTTCTCTAAAATTCCCTTTTGTCTCTTCTATTCTTCTCTACCCATTGTTGTTTTGACCTTTTTTTCCCCTTTTCTCTTTGTTTTGTCCTTTGTTTTTCTGTTGTCCTCTTTTCCTTTCTTCCAAACTAACAAAATCTAGAAACTTTCTTTTCAAAATCTTGCCTAAACCTTAGGGAAATGCTCAAAATAGTCATTAATACTCAGCTACTGCTATTTGTAAACTCAAAACTCCCACTCAACTAGTTCTATTACCATTTCATTGTTGTTGCTCATTAAATGAGCTTATAGGTAGGTAGTTTGCTGCCCCCAAAACAAAAAAAAATTAAAATGTTAAATTTTAAAACATTTAACAACCCCTTCACGTGGAAATAATGGAAAAGAAAAAAAAAATCTAAAATAAAATGATGCCCCTACATCAAAATCTAGTGTAAATAAGTAAAAAATAAATAAGATTGTAATATACAGTGGATAAAAAATTTGTGACTAATGCATTTCAATTATTAATAAAATAAGAATACTTAGCTCGCATTCTAATGTAGATAGGCTACAAAAAATGTTAGGTAGTGATTCTTCAAGATGTAGAAAAAATAGTAAATACCATATGAATGTTCTAAAATTAATAGAATTTTTTTCTATCATAATAAACCACTTATGCAAATGCCAAATCAACCATGCACTTGCAAATTATCTTACCTATGCAAGTGTGAATTTGATTTGGATGGATGACTTTGATCACTATGAATCTTTAAATCTTTGTCTTTTTTTTTTATGATTTTTTGTGCATATTTCTACATAAAAATTTGGTTATGAACTTAGGAGTTCACAAGTGATAGGGAGAGTAGCTCTCTTGTGTCAAAACTGATAAAGATATCGATTCAATGAATATGAAAATGATAAAAAACTAGCATATATATATTTAATAATATATATAAAATACACTGAGAGATATCCTTCTCGAGGTTCCTATGCACTTTTATGTGATAAATTGATTAAAAAATAGGTGCCTTGAGAAGGATATCTCTTAGTGTATTATATATATATATATATATATATATATATATATATATATATATATATATATATATATGCTAGTAGCAATCCCGACACAACATGTAATATCTTAAATAAATTATTTTTATATTTTATCTTTAATTATTATAATAATTAAAGTATTATAATATGATAGTATAATATTCTCAATTCAATTTTAAAAATAATATATAATTTAATATTTAAATGTTAAGTTAAAACATATGAATATATTTTTAGTATATATATAATATTATGATAAAAAAATATTATATCATCAATATTTAGTTAGGATTATTAAAAAAATATTTAGTTAGGATTAGGGTTAGGGTTAAGGTTAAGAGATATAGTTAAGGTTAGGGTTAGGTCTAGAGATATAGTTAGGGTTAGGGTTAGAGTTAATCTATAGTTAGGATTGGGGTTAGGATTAATATTAATATGCGAGACAGGGTTTGCATCAAAATTAGGGTTAGGGTTATCATCAAGGTTAGTTTAGGATTAGGGTTCAGGTTAGCATGAGGATTAGGGTTACAATTAGGTTTAGGGTCAAGTTTAGGGTTAATAGATATAGTTAGGCTTGGGGTAATAATTAGGGTTAAGGTTATCAGGATTAGGGTTATAGTTATGTTTTCGATCAAGTTTAGGGTTAGGATTATGGTTAGGGTTGGGGTTAAGAGATATAGTTAGGCTTAGGGTTCAGGTTAGGATTAAGGCTAGAGATATAGTTAGGGTTAGGGTTAAGAGATATAGTTAGGGTTAAAAATACAAAAAGCCTTATGATGAGGGTCAAGATTCACATCAAAAAATTAGGGTTAGGGTTAGCATTAGGATTAGGGTTACATTTAGGTTTGCAATCAAGTTTAGGGTTAATAGATATAGTTAGGGTTGGGGTAATAATTGGGGTTAAGGTTATCAAGATTAGGGTTATAGTTATGTTCTCGATCAAGTTTAGGGTTAGGATTATGGTTAGGTCGGGGTTAAGAGATATAGTTAGGTTTAGGGTTTAGGTTAGGATTAGGGCTAGACATATAGTTAAGCTTATGGTTAGGGTTAAGAGATATAGTCACGGTTAAAAATATGGTTAACATTAGGATGAGGGTTAGGGTTTGCATCAAAATTAGGGTTAGGGTTAGCATGAAGAATAGTTTAGGATTATGGTTAGGATTAGCATTAGGATTAGGGTTACATTTAGGTTTAGGGTCAAGTTTAGGGTTAAGAGAAATAGTTAGGGTTAGGGTAATAGTTTGGGTTAAGGTTAAATCAGGATTAGGGTTAGGGTTAGGGTTAAGAGATATGGTTAGGCTTAGGATTAAGGTTAAGGTTAAGAATAAGGCTAGATATATAGTTAGGATTAGGGTTAGGGTCGAGATTTCATTAAGATTAGGGTTATGGTTAGTATTAGGATGAGGCTTAGAGTTAGCATCAAAATTAGGATTAGGGTTAGCATCAAGATTTGTTCAAGATTAGGGTTACAGTTAGGTTTAAGGTCAAGGTTAGGGTTATGAATAAGGTTAGGGTTAGGGGTTGCATAATTTTTTTTGAAAAGTTAAGCAACATTTACAGGGTGTTGTACCCTTCACAAGGAGCCACAAGGGCCAAAAAGGAGCAAGTCTAAAAAGCTAACATTGAAACAAAAAGTAACAGAGACAACACTTTGACATCACAAAAACCACGAAAAGGCAGCCAAAAAATAGAACACTGGCACAGGTAGCAACTAACTAGCATTATCCCAGTTTTTAAATAGGAGGTCCACGACATCATCACCAACCTAGTCTTTGTTCTCCTAGCCATTATTACCCTCCAACTCCTCCTTGATAACAGTGGACAAGGTGCTAGTGACGAAGTGGACCAACTTCATTGTAAAGCGAGTTAATCCATGAAGCCTATTGTTGAGCGTGTCCATTTTCTTCTCCAAGGCACAAGGCTCCTCCCCAATGTCCATAGTCCCTGGGATCTCTTTAAGCTCATCAACCGGGGGATGCGAAGAATGAGAGGCCAAGGTTTCTTTTGGTAACTTGCTGTCTTCCAAGGTAAACTGGGCCCCCTCCACATTCTCATCCTCCTCTTCCTCAGTTTCCCCATCCTTATACTCTTTGCTGTCAGATCGCTCCTCCTCTGAATGCTCAATTACCTATCTCTTTTTACTATTTTTTTTAGCCTCCCGAATCTCCTTATGGTGTTCTCCCCACCAATCATTACCATGGTTTCCACAACAGTATCTCCTTTTGAGTCTTTTCCTATTATGTTTTTTCCCTTCCCCTCTTTGACACTTAGCTCCGACATACCTTTCTTACCATCCTTTCCTTTTTTTGCAGTGTTGGCCCTATAGGCAGACTTTGTTGGGGTGGACTTCAAATCATAGAGGTTGGCTGCTGCACTAGCATGTACATTACCCAACCCTCCCTTTATTTTTTTGGTAACTGGTTTGGCTTTGGGGTTTCTTGCGGTACCTAGATTAGATTTCCAAGGGTTTTGAATTAGAAATATCATTAGGTTTAGGGTAATTATATAGTTTAGGATTAGAGATTTAGTTAAGAATAGGGTTAGGGTTAGGGTTAAGAGACATAGTTAGGATTAGGGTTAGTGTTAGCATCAAAATTAGGATTAGGGTTAGGGTTTGCATCAAAATTAGGGATAGGGTTAGCATGAAGAACATTTAAGGATTAGGGTTAGGATTAGCACTAGGATTACAGTTACATTTAGGTTTAGGGTCAAGTTTAGGGTTAAGAGATATAGTTAGGGTTAGGGTAATAGTTGGGGTTAAGGTTATCAGGATTAGGGTTAGGGTTAAGAGTTATGGTTAGGGTTAGGGTTAAGGTTAAGGTTAAGGTTAAGGCTAGATATGTAGTTAGGATTAGGGTTAGGGTTGAGATTTAGTTAAGATTAGGATGAGGCTTAGAGTTAGCATCAAAATTAGGGTTAGGGATAGCATAAAGATTTGCTCAAGATTAGGGTTATAGTTAGGTTTAAGGTGAAGGTTAGGGTTATGAATAAGCTTAGGGTTAGGGGTTGCATAATTGTTATGGTCATGCTTAGGGTTAGGTTTTGAATTAGAAATATCATTAGGTTTAGGGTCATTATATATAGTTAGGTTTAGGATTAGAGATTTAGTTAAAAATAGGGTTAGGGTTAGGGTTAAGAGACATAGTTAGGATTAGGGTTAGCCTGAAGATTATCTTAAAATTAGGGTTAGAGTTAGGATCAAGATTAGATAGTTTCACAACATTCCAAATTGTAAAGCTCTTATGCCAATTAGTGCATACATTGGATGTGACTACTGTGTTGTCTCTCTTGCAGCCAACTCCAGAAATATTTGAATTGTTGGATGACATTATTCTGCTATCTGAAGGTCACATTGTGTATCAAGGTTATGTGCTTCTATTGAAATACAAAGCAATTTTGTATGGTAGATGATTTTTGTGGCATTTTCAAGAGCTTATTAGTGTCTACTGTAAGGTATTTAAAAATTTAGAAAAAAATCGTATTGAGTTATAAAGATCTCTATCATAATATAGCAGATAATTACACTTGTAAAAGTTTCATACATTATGTATTTTAAAATATAACATTAAACTAATAAATAACATAATGTAAGTTTTTTGATTAGTAATTAGCTTCTATTGTTTTAGTTGTTTAGACTTTGATCCTTTTACTAATTCATGTTCTTATTGAACTTTTAAATGTCCTGAAAAAATTAGATTAGTTTGAAAAAATAAATCATATTTATAGTATGCTTCAACTTATGCGACTGTTGTGTTGTCTCTCCTGCAACCAACTCCAAAAACATTTGAATTGTTGGATGACATTATTTTTCTATCTAAAGGTCACATTGTGTATCAAAGTTCTAGGATTTTGTTGAAATACAAAGCAATTTTGTATGGAAGATTCTTTTTGTGGCATTTTCAAGAGCTTATTAGTGTCTATTGTAAGTTATTTAAAAATTTAGAAAAAAATCGTATTGAGTTATAAAGATCTCCATAGTGTTCCAAATTGTAAATCTCTTATGCCAATTATTGCATACATTGGATGTGACTGTTGTGTTGTCTCTCTTGTAGAAAAATCTAGAAACATTTGAATTGTTGGATGACATTATTTTGCTATCTGAAGGTCACATTGTGTATCAAGGTTCTATGCTTATTGAAATACTGAGCAATTTTGTATGGCAGATGCTTTTTGTGGCATTTTCAAGAGATTATTAGTGTCTACTGTAAGGTATTTAAAAATTTACAAAAAAATCGTATTGAGTTATAAAGATCTCTATCATAATATAGCAGATAATTGCACTTGTAAAAGTTTCATACATTATGTATTTAAAAATATAACATTAAACTAATAAATAACATAATGTAAGTTTTTTTATTAGTAATTAGATTCTATTGCTTTAGTTGTTTAGACTTTGATCCTTTTACTAATTTGTGTTCTTATTGAAATTTTAAATGTCTCAAAAAAATTAGTTTTGTCTGAAAAAAAATCATATTTATAGTATGCTTCAACTTATGCAATTGTTGTCTTGTCTCTCTTGTAGCCAACTCCAGAAACATTTGAGTTGTTGGATGACATTTTTCTGCTATCTGAAGGTCACATTGTGTATCAAAGTTCTAGGCTTTTGTTGAAATACAGAGCAATTTTGTATGGAAGATGTTTTTTGTGGCATTTTCAAGAGCTTATTAGTGTCTATTGTAAGGTATTTAAAAATTTAGAAAAAATTGTATTGAGTTATAAAGATCTCTATCATAATATAGCAGATAATTGCACTTGTAAAAGTTTCATACATTATGTATTTAAAAATATAAAATTAAACTAATAAATAACATAATGTAACCTTTTTGATTAGTAATTAGCTTCTATTATTTTAGTTGTTTACACTTTAATCCTTTTACTAATTCGTGTTCTTATTGAACTTTTAAATGTCTCAAAACAATTAGTTTCGTCTAAAAAAATAGAATTCATATTTATAGTATGCTTCAACTTATGTGTAAGATTGTGCCCTTTCATTTAATGTTGTCCAGTTCAAACTAGTTCACAACTTCCATTCCATTTTACACATATTTTTCTTGAGAAAAGAGCTTTATTAATAAATATTAGCATTTTATCACTTTTCATAATTATATTATTTTGATGAATTCGTAAAAAGAATTTCATGACGAAATAATGGCATTTTTAAGAAATTGGGTGATGTAATTTTAAATAGAAGGAGATACTTCTAACTTCTACTCCATCATAGACTCTCATCAGTGATATTAAATTTGCACCCAATATAAATATCTATCGTCGTAATATACAATAAAATAACTAAAAATTATATATATTAAATAGCCGAGAGTTATCATTATCGAGGCATCTATTATAAGACTATATATTTAAGTTGTTGGATTTTGTAAAACTAAATCTTGAGTAGAATCTTTAGTTTATAATATTTAGTTTTGAATAAAATAGAATATTAATGATTTTTCCTTTTTGAAATATTTCCAATTTTTTAAAAAGTATTGCATTTTTTATTTTTAAATATAGTAATTTAGAAACATATTAAATAGTGAATTTAAGAAAGTTATTGCATACTTAAGCCTCCCTAATAGTAAGTGGCATACGTCCATAGGCATGATATCACACAAAACGTCATCTTCATACGTACCTATTCAAAAATTCACTAGGCATTGTTGGTCAACTAAGACTTGGTGCCCTTTTTGTAATCATGACACCTTGTAAGGGGTAGGGTGAGATGTCCCTTTTAACCCCAACTTGTCCACCATTTCAACTAAAACCAAATTATTAGTGCTGCCACTATCTATGATAACCTTGCACAATTTTCTACTCGATTTACATATTGTTCTAAACAAAAAATTTCTTTGGGTAGGTTCATCTTCTCTTTTGGATGGTTTCAACAGTGTCCTATTCATCATAAGTGATTCTCCTCTCTTAGGTTCATATGGTTGATTAACAGACCCTAAAGACCCTAAAGACTCAATATCTCTGTTTGCTACATGTGCACTTGTTGCCCATGTTCCCTTTGATCCTTCTAGTCTGCATTGTGGGAATTCATAAAATCTACGACATGATTGTCCACAAGAAAAACATGTGCCTTGGAAGCCTCTACCTTGTCCTCTTCCATATCCACCTCTACCTCTCATTGGGTATGGTCTTGATCTTGTTTCATCTTTCTCCTTTTGAATTTTTGAAGGGCTAGCCTTCTTACCATGACTATAGTTTTTTTATTTCTGCACTTTTCCTTTGTTGAATCCACCTCTACCTTTGTTTTTTCCTTGATATCTTGCCAATTTCTTCTCAAAATTTAGAGCATGCTTCCTCCACATTTTGTAGCCTTAACATACTTAGTTCATCTTGAATGTCCAACCTCAATCCATTAATATATCTTGCTACTTTTTCATGGTCTAATTCATTATGGCTTAGATCTAATGGAAATTTTATAAAACCCCTCTGTATAGGCATTCACACTTAACTCCCTTTGTCTTAAATTTTGTAATTTCTTGAGAAACTCAAGTTGAGAATCACCGGGTAGAAATTTAGCCTTCATCTTGCTTACCATTCGATCCCATCTTGTGATCCTATCCCAATCATTTCTTCTTCTTTTAGCCTGCACCTCTTTCCACTAGAGCATTTCATGCCCTGCCAACATTGTTTGAGAAATCTTCACTCTTTTAAGGTCCTCTACTTCATCATATTTGAAGTATTCCTCCATCTTTGTTATGTTGTCAATTAATTCATCTGGTTCCAAAATTTCTGAGAAGTTTGGTAATTCTACCCTTGTTCCTTTCCCAATATTGGAGATAGCTTTTATAAGCCTTCTTTCACCTTCATGCATACCTCCATCTACATTTTTACTTTCTTTTCCATCCATATATGCTCCTTCTTCATCATATTCAATGCCAAAATCTTCATGTTCTCTACCTCTTCTCATTCCACATTCTATTGCATTCATTCTTTCCTGCATTTCCCTCAGTTTCTAACACCCCATCTATTCTTGTTGTTGTTTCTTCAACTACAATCTCTAACATCCTTCTCCTTGGGGGCATCCTACTGCTCCAAATCTCCTTATTTCCTTTTCTCTCTTACTTTAGTCTCATAGCTGCAATATCCCTTGTTGTAGGGATACACCCATAGTCACACTCACAGTGATCCTTCCAAACCCCAACCTCAAGCCACTATCCTTCTTCCTAGAGTTGTAGCTAAGCTCTAACACCACATTGATGACACCCACTCCCTTGTAGGCACCTAAAACCCACTTTAAAAGAGCTAACATGTGGAAAAGGAGAGGTTTTGTTGTTTTAAGCGACTCACACAACCTCTACAATGGTCTACACACATGTTGTAGGTCAAACAAAAGATTTTTGATGCATAAAATAAGTTGCAGAGACAATAACTATGTTGCTGTTAAAAATACACTATTGTTGTGAGTAGTTGCAACGATAGCTGTAGGTGATTGTTCACAATTTCAACAACATAAAATACTCTAAACTTACAAACAACAACTCATACTTGTAGAACAACAACTCATAACAAATATACTCATAAACACACGCACAAAGACGATAGCTATGAAGAGGAAAATATTATATTAAATTTAAAGTTCAACTTTTTACACACTTTTACATGCATTTACACAGTAGTTGTAGAGCCGAATTTCCCCTGTTATTCCTCCTTGTTCCTCTTTGCCTGAACTACAATTCTCTTGTTGGACTCTACTTCTCTCTATTGTCCTTTTTGGTACTTTCTTCTTTGTTGTTCCCTTTTGTCTCTTCTATTCTTCTCTACCCATTGTTGTTTTGACCTTTTTTAACCCTTTTTTCTTTGTTCTTTCCTCTATTTTTCTATTGTCCTCTTTTCCTCTCTTCCAAACTAACAAAATCTAGAAACTTCCTTTTCAAAATCTTGCCTAAACCTTAGGGCAGCACTCAAAATAGTCATTAATACTCAGCTACTGCTATTTTTAAACTCAAAATTCCCACTCAACTAGTTTTATGACCATTTCATTGTTGTTGCTCATTAGATGAGCTTACATGTAGGTAGTTTGTTGTTCCCAAAACAAAACAAAATTAAAATTTTAAACTTTAGAACTTTTAACAACCCTTTCACGTGGCAGTAGTTAGGGAAAAGAAAAAATATATCTAAAATAAAACGATGCCCCTACATCAAAATCTAGTGACATAAATAAATAAAAAATAAATAAAACTATAATATACAGTGGATGAAAAAATTGTGACTAATGCATAAATTATTAATAAAATAAGAATACTTAGCTCGCATTCTAATGTAGATAGGCTACAACAAATGTTAGGTAGTGATTCTTCAAGATGTAGAAAAATTAGTAAATACCATATGAATGTTCTAAATTTAATCAAACTTTTTCCTATCATAATAAACCACTTATGCAAATGCCAAATCAACCATGCACTTGCAAATTATCTTACTTATGCAAGTGTGAATTTGATTTGGATGGATGACTTTGATCACTATAAGTCTTTAAATCTTTGTCTTTTTCTGTCATGAATTTTTGTACATATTTCTACATAAAAATTTGGTTATGTACTTAGGAGTTCACAAGTGATAGGGAGAGTATCTCTCTTGTGTCAAAACTCATAAAGATATTGATTCAATGAATATGAAAATGATAAAAAACAAAAGACAAACATGTAGTAGATGCCTTAGATATTGATGGAACCAAGTAATGCAATAAAAAATGTCTTGACTATGCCAATGAATGTAACTTGAATGCTTGTCAAATTATTTTAGAATGATAAAAAAAAGAAGTTATATTTTTAACTACAAAATTCCCTAGGAATCACAAATAAGATGTTTTGTTATTTGAATTGACAAATAATGACTAGTTGGTAAGATCAAACCCTAAATTTGAATCAGTATCATTTCCACAACTGTACATCTGCCTTCAAGTCATTTACACCATCATAAATTTGACCTAGAATAAAAAAAAAATGATAAATAAAAATCCAAATTATATACCAACTATTAATTGAAATCATACCATTTTATACTTATCATTACATAAAAATAATTCAATCAAAATAAATCCAAAACAAAAGACAAAAAGTGAAAGACATACAATTTTCATCATTATATAGATTGTTTTTATTTATAGCATTGCAACAACTGAGTAGAAATACAATTATCTGTCCAGATTTTACAGTATACTAAACTTTATTTTAGCTAACAATGAAAAAAACAATATAATATAAACTCTTTGATAGTCCAGTCATCTGCATAAACAGATATAGTATCTCACTTTCTGGCATTACTATCAGAGGAGAGCTTTCATAAAGATCTGCTGCCCAGCTCCAAAATTGCATGTCATTATAGTCTGAGATTCGATTAAAAAATGTCTCTGTTAATGGAAAGAGACAAGACATATGCTATCATTCTTCTGAATAGATTCAGTTTAGCAGGAGAAAACTATGTATATTTATTTTAAATTAGAACTGGTTACGAATACAATTGCCTGAATAAAAGTGGGCCTTGAAATGGATTTGCAATCAAGTGGAAGAGTTGAGATGATGATATAAAGCACGCTCATGAGCTATACTCTACTACCATATTGCTCAAGGAATCAAATGATAATGATATGAAACTGAAGCAAGAAGCATGCCACCAGATTAAATAATGATACCGTTCATCTAATATAAAGTAAACAATGTCTTCATCACAATAATGGCCAGAGGAGGACCAAAGCATGAAAAGTGAATAGCATCATTAGGACAATAATGACCAGTGCTTTTATTGAAAGCAACCCTCGAGGTCAAGATTTTACTGTGCCCATCTCAATGATGACTGCTTCTCAGCTGTTGAAGAGCCAAGAGAAATGTATCGAGCCTTCAAAATGGTCTACCGTCCACATGAATGGTGCTTATGAACTTTTAAAGGCAACCACTTTATCATGTGTTTGATTGTCATGTTCCCTTCGATTCACTAAAATTTTATCATTTGGGGTTAGTCTGATGGAGAATTTTATATTATTCATAAGATTGTTTTGTTATTCGAAATGAAATATAAGTTTTAAGTTGAATTTTTTCAGTTGAGATCTGAGAATTCGAAGATATCTATTCCGTTCAATTGATATTTTCAATTTCAGTATATATAATATAATATGAAAAACAGCTTCAGGCAAATTCACTGCCAACAAATTCACCTCCAACAATTCATCACCATGGCAAATTCATCTCATGGAAAATTCACCGCCATGAATTGCTGGTGAATTGCTGGCAGTGAATTTTCCATGAGATGAATTTGTCATGACGATAAATTGTTGACGATGAATTGTTGGAGGTGAATTTATTGATGGTGAATTGTTGACAGTGAATTTTCCTGAAACCATGAAAAACTTGTTATAAACTCAACATATCAAATCGAATCTATTCAATTTCATTCTAAAACAATATATGCATAGAATGTGTTTTTAAAGTGCATTATCAACTATGGCAATGGGAGGGACCTATGGTATTTATTATAGAGAGCTCTCAAATTCTTATTGGTTACATAGTCCATGTTCATCAAGATAAAATACAAGCCAGCATAGCCTTTTTCCAAGAGAATTTATTGTGAATAGTAGACTAAAAGTATTTTCCCAGCTTCTTTGCTTGCTGTTTTGGCTTGAGTAACGCTAAACAACTCTCTGCTTCTCCATTAGTAAATGGAAACTTAATCATTTAGTAGTTAGTATTCTCATTTACTGTATATTGTTATCTTTCTTTTTCAGATTCATCAATTTAAGAAAGCAAATTAAAGACAGTCAACTGCATCCATTAATGCAATAGCTGTCCGTGGAAGTGTGGTTTGGAGTTTATTACCTAATCACACACAAAAAATTGTAAAAGAATGTGTTGGGGAACTTAATAGCTTCCTAGTTTCATATAAAAGGGCTTGAATATCTCCAGCCATTTAATGTTCAAGTTGTCCATGGGTTATATTGGTGGGATCTGCCAACAGGTTAGTGACAAAAAGCATTTTATATGTGTATGTTAGTAAATGGTTAAAAAGCATTCTGAGTATGTATGTTAATATTTGTAAGGAAATTTTTAAAAAATAATTAAATAAATGTAAAGATTTGGCAAACAATTAATTAGATAAGAGTTGTTATATATAATAGAATTGAATTAAATGTAGTAATTAAATGGGATAATAAAATAGTTTTAAGATTAGCAATGGATAAATAATGTTGATGTTATTTTGAAATGATTGATTTCTATCAAGAAATTGTTTGCCTTCATTTGATGAATTGATATAGAAACTTTTGTGAATTGACACACTCTATGTGATCAATCCTAACTATCACAAACATTATGCTAATGTACAAAACTAATTAAGGATGTGTGAGAATGGCTCTCTTAAATCTATTCTCCTCCACTTGATAGATATCTAAGAAGTCAAGGTGGTATCTATAGATATTGTTGAGATGCTTGTTTACTTGATAGGTGAATGAGTTTTCCCATATGAAATCCCTTGGTGGATTAGGTTAGTGATCTTAAGAAAGATCAAAGACAAAATTCATAAACATGCAAGTGGACTATATGATGATATAGATGTGACTCCTTTATTGTCCTTTAGAATTGAAGTGTTCTCTAACAATCCACCTCATTAAATATAGTACGCAATGAATATCTTTAAATACCATGACATTGTCCAACATGTCACATGGAATGCGCATTAGGTAAACTCATAATAGCTAGTGAAAGGGGCAAGAAAGTTAAAATTTCAATTTGATGACTTGAATTTTGGAGGTCATTTCCACACTTCTTGGTATTGATCTTTGTCAATATTTCATTCCAATTTTTTTTTGAGCTAATAAAGTGTTGATTTTGAGGCAGGCAATGAATATCTAGGAATCAATGTAAGTGAAGGTAAAATAGAGATGAATAAGGATTAGATATGGGATTGTGAGTCAAGTCTAACATAAGAGTATGACACTTGTTGATATTTTATTTCATTAAAGACCTTCCTATCTAGGTGAACCTAATATTATATGGAAAATAGCATATGGGTATGCTATTTTTACCATTAAATTTTATCCCCCCTTTGATGTGCTTGCAAATCTAACAACATGCATTTCAAAATATATAAACATTCTCAACCAACATGAAAATTAAATATTCAAACACTCCTAAAATGATATAGGTCCTTAAAAAACGATACAATTATTCTTGTACTTCTCCTTAGGATGAGTGCTCCATTGAAACTTGAAAAATAAGTATGCAATGAGCAGCATTGTCATATGATCAAAATAAGCACAAACAACAAGTTGCTTTAACTTTATATAAAAAATGAGAACACATAAGGGATAGGAAATTCTTACTATTTAGAAAGTGGTATGAAAAACTCTATGATGTTGAACTATGATAACAACTTGGATGATGTGGCCATGCAATTAAAATCCACACAATAATGAAATAAAATTCTATGTAATGTGGTAATATGAAAAAGGTTCACATAATGTGGCATGTCTTTGTAAAATGATATTAATTCTATTTGAATATTTTGATAATTCTCTATCTAGCACAATACACTATCTAAAATTTTCCTTCAAAAGTGTTAGTGACGATATATTCCCCCTTGAAATTGATTACATTTAATAGATACAAATAATTGGAGAGGGTAAAAATGCATGACAATGATAATTTAGATAAAAGTGATAAAATAATTGAATAAGATGTGAATATGTAATCACATGTATCATGGGGAAGACACAATACCACCATGATTGTCCCCAATTTGTGCTATTAATAATATAGATTAGCAAGAGATATAATTTTATATGAGAAACATACAAATGCAATCATAAGATTAAAAAATGAGAAGGAGCTCATGTTTTGACTCATTTTACATATTGCTACATGGGTTAGAATTTTGAGTCTTATGATGATTATCATTATATATGTTTTTTCTATGCATTGAGAAAAGTAATTGGACATATACTTTCCTTAGCTATTAATGCCCCTAAACTCCTTCTTGGCCTCTATTAGTGTGCCCTTGTGCTCCTTGTGCCTTCATGTTTTGTGATCAAACTTTTGTGACTTCAAAGTATAATAATTTCACCTAGTATGGTGAAGAATTAATTTACCACAAATTCTAGTTGTGAAACCCCCATAGTGATTTTAGGATTACTATGATAAATTTTACATTCACCCTAATAGTTTTAATTTCGACATGATGGCTTAACAACTACCACAATGGTTTCACAACCACTTATTTGTTGATTTTTTTTTTTTAATATGACATAACATGAAATATAAAATACCATAGCTTCCTCTTATAAATCAGCCTCTCCTTGAAATGTCTCCTCCCATCTTGTAAGCCCTAATAATAACACATTCTCAACCCCTAAGATTTCACATACCATTTTTTACTCATCTGGATATTAATCACCACATATTTTTATAAAATATTTTACCATTTCAAAATCTTATCCTCCACATCTCCCTACAATCCTTTACCCTTCCTTTTTTCATCTCAACACTATGCCTACTTGGACATATGGGTGGTGTAAAAATCTAAAATATATGTTGGAGCTAAAAAATGGTGTTTCTTTTGAGGACATAAACTATATCTTCACCAAATTTTCTTTAGTTTTATAGCCTCCTTTGAACCAAGCTATATTTTTTATTTTCTTGGTTGTTCTTCATTCAGTGTGTTGTTTAGAATTCAATAATTCCTCTATATTATTGTTATTGAATGTATAATATGGGTTTATTAAAAATTTATTTATTTATTATATAATTAATGTGTTTAGGAATTTCAATGCTCTATTTTTTCTTGTTCATTATATGAGAGTATTTTTTATATACCATGTAGTATTTTTTGTCTAATTTCATTCTCCTAGGTCTACACTACATTAATGGGCCCTATAAACTCTTTCTTAGATTTCATTTCTATCCTTGAATCTCACTTTTAGTCATTTCCAAGTTGCTTGTATCAATTTGGGCTTGATACTAATTAAATAAACATTTGATATTATTACCTTGGATAGACCTCATTGCTTGCTTGTGATGTCTTTTTCTTTGTTGGGATTGTTGTACCACACATTTCTGTAATAATTCTTTTCCTTCTAATTCCCCATAAACACCTCCTTTCTAATGATCATATCCTACACCTCAAGCCTTAAAATCACCCTTATTGGTCACTTTATCTTGCCTTAGGTATATGTTAGCATCCTTTGTTCTTATGGACTCTTGCATACTCCTATTGTTGGAATTTCTACTTTATAACAACCATCCTAAGTTTCAATTTTACTATCATATTCATTGTCTCAAACTTATATCTACATGTTTCCATTTTTAAACATTGTAAGATCACTTCTTAAGATGTGTAGTCATATAATCTAGACTTTGCATCACATCCTAGACTTCATGCTTGGAAGAATTCTAATTTCATACATTTAATATTGTCAAAACAATAAATAATAACTTTTATTTTAATTTTTATTATGTGTTGATGGTTTAGGCTAACACTAAAGCTCAAATTAGGATTAACCTAGAATACTTTTTAAAAAAAATGAACACTTAACTTTTTATTATCATTGATTTTTATCATAAATATGTACATTACATATCTTGCATACTAGTCAAATTATAACTTTGAACCTTTTTCAATTTTTTCTTATTAGTATTTTATTTTATTTCCCATTTATTAAAAAAAAGGTATTCTCTTACTAAAAGAATGAAAAACAAGTATTTACATTAGTGAAAAATCATATAAGATTTATAGTAATTTAGGAAATAAACTCATCTTGAGTTTTCATCCATTCTATTTGTATACCAAAACACAAAATATTGCTAAATCCTTTGATGCTTAGATCAAATTTTCTTTGTGGGCTAGTTAACATAGTCTTTGGTATCAAATAATTATAAAATATACAAAAAATGAAGCATTTCAAACATCAACACATACATAAGCTTACATATATCCCTTGTATTCTAATATGCCTTGGCATTTAACAAAACATGATTTTAGAAGTTGTGAGAAGAGGTACTTAACACTAATGTCAATGCCACCCTCTTTCTTGAGAAATATGATGTTCTTTAAGAGAATATTCTTTATACACCTCCACTAGATCCAAGAGCCCTTCCTTGGCATAAACAAAGGAATATTAAATGATGCCTCCTATCGACCTCTTACTACCCATAGGTCAAGTACCAAAAGACCATAACAATTATTTTCCTACTCATCATGAAGGACCCTCATTGCACCTACTCTTTCATTGACCTTAGTTCAAGAGCCTATTAAAGGAATTTAGATGCCCAATTTAAATTAACAACACTAATTTTTAATCTACTAGGCCTTCATGACTATATTTTTTGTATGTGAGTTTTGGTTAATATCCTTAGTGTTTTCTCTTTTTAACTACATGAGATGGTGTAACTATGTAAGTGCACCTAGTGACCATATTGTAACCAAATTGGATTATTAAATATGAACCTATGACTAAGGGAGTTTGGTGCAGTCACGGTAGGAGGGTTCCATAAGTAATAGTCTGGACCATGCAACAATGAGTCAACACAGTGGAATATACACCAAGAATTGATGTGAAACAAGAATCTTCATTAACATAGAATGCTTACATACATTATTGGACACATGAGTGATCATCCAATCTCACAAGCCTTACCTTAGAGGCTTACAAACATACAACTGACCAGTAGGCCTTCTTACATGCACCCAAAGGGTTGTTGCAAAAATAAGAACCTACAAGTAAGAATTGAATTGAATGTTAATACTTGATGATTAACTATTTGATATTGTCCTCCTAAATAATTACAATGCTCCTATATATGCTTCTCAAGCCCCCAAATAGGTCGGTGTCAACCACAAGGGTTAATAACCCGAGAAGAAGATCAAACATGAAGGTCAGCCTCAAACATGAGTAGATAACTCCATGTGAGAAGATGTAACTTTTGGATCTCCAAGATAGGTCCCAATGAACCCAATATCCCATAATAATATTCCATTTAGATTTGCACGCCTTAGGAAATAGGTTTGCACTAAGAAATTGAGCCAGGTCGGCCCCAATGCTCTATCTGGAAGCATACAGTGAAATTCTAAGAGCAACAACTTTTAGTAGACAAGTGAAAAAAATATAAAATCTGGAAATGTGATAGGTGTCCATATATAGATGTTATATCCTACGCCATGAGCTAAGAGATGATAATGGGGTAAAATGCAGAATGAACTATTGAGACTGCTACTGAATGCAATGCAAGAAAGGAATTGTTTTTCATTGATGCAAGATTGCTTTACAATTAGGGATGCCTGCATCAAACACCCGGGCTTGGAAGAAAAGTGAGTCCCTCACTTAACAAGTTTAGGAGGGAAACCAAAATGGTCCACCTCAGTTTGAGATATCCATGATGAATCCTCTACTAGTCTACCCTTCCACTTCACAAGGTACTCTTTGTACTGGTTGCTCCTAGTGCTCCTTCCAGTTTTGGTGTCCAAGATCTGCTCAATCTCCTTTGGTTCTTGATGTGGTAACTGCTTCTCCAATTCAACTTCATCGCTACTGCCACTTGACTCTCTTTCATGAAACTCGTATATATCTACAATATTAAATATAGGTGATATACGCATTGCCTCTGGTAACTCCACTTCATATGCATTTCCAACATCAAATTTCCTCGACATCTTACATGGTCCAAACTTCCTCATCTTCAACTTGTTGTAGGTGCCAACTAGAAATCTCTCTTTTCTCAGATATACCATCACTTCATCTCCAACAAAAAATTTATTAGGTCTCTGGTGCTCATCTTCCTTCCCCTTATACTTGTTATTCATGTCCTCCAAATGTTTCTGGACCTGTTTCTACATTATTTCCATGAAATTTGCAAACTCTTCTACTTCTTCACTCCTTTTTTTTTCCATACCGATGTCTCTTAACTCTGCAAAACCTCTAGGACTTGCTCCTGTCATGATATGAAATGGTGTCTTCCCTATACTTTGGTTAACTAAATTATTGTAAGAAAAATCTTCTGGCGGTAGAATTATATCTCGATTTTTCGTCTTATCTCCGACCAAACATCTCAACAAGTTACCTAAGCTTCTATTTACCACTTTCGTTTGTCCACTAGTTTGTGGGTGATATGTTGAATTGAACTTTAGATCTGTCTTCATTTTCTTCCACTATGTTCACCAAAAGTATCCAACAAATTTGGTGTCTTTGTCTAAAACTAGACGCTTAGGTTCTCCATGCAATCTCACAATCTCCTTGAAAAATAAATCAGCCACATGCACATCATCATTAGTCTTATTACAAGGAAAAAAATGCACCATTTTAGAAAATTTGTCCACAAATACCATTATTGAATGATGTCCTCTCTGTGTTCTAGGAAATCCCAATATGAAATCCATGCTCAAATCTTCCCAAGGTCTCTTTGGTACTGTTAAAGGTTTATACAATCTAGTAATCTGACTACTTTCTTTCACAACCTGAAAAATCCTACAATTATGAACATACTTCCTTACATCCTTATAGATCTGTGGCCAAAAATAGTGTTCACTCACTAAAGCTACTATCTTATCCACTCTGAAATGTCCTGATAAACCTCCACTATGCTTTTCCTTAATCAAATTTCCGCCATTGAACTCCTTGGAATGCACAACTGGTTTCCTTTGAACAACATACCTTCTTGAATAAAGTATTCCAACCATTGGCTTTGATCAGTTACCACGGGTTCCTTACATGATTTCTAGGCTTCACCGAAATCCACATCTTCTTCATATATATGCTTTAATTCATCCAATCCTAGTGCTTCTACTCTCATCTCTATCAACAAGTTCCTTCTCCTACTAAGTACATCTACAACTTTATTTAACTTGTCACTACTATGCTTCAACATAAATGTGTAACTCTGCAAGGACTCAACCCATATCATATGTCTCTGATTCAACTTTCCTTGACTATTCAAATACTGCAAAGCTTGATGATCTATATACACCACAAAATCCTTAGGTAGTAAGTAATATCTCCACTTCTTCAAAGCTTGAATTATGGCATAAAATTCTTGATCATAAACCAAGTATATTCATTTTGCATCATTAAATTTCTCATCGGAATAGGCTATAGGTCTTCCTTCTTGGCTCAATACTACTCCTATTTCATTTCCACTTGCATCATAATCAACTTGAAATACTTTGTCAAAATTAGGTAGTGCTTTAACACTGGCTATTTTGTCATCTTTTTTTTCAACAATTCAAAACTCTTTTGTGCTCTGGGCATCCATTTGAAATCCTTCTTGTCTCCTCTCAATGTCTCTATCATGGGATTACCAACACTACTAAAACTTCTGATAAACGTTCGGTAGAAACTAGATATTCCATGAATGATCTTACTTCTCCAATATTTACCGGTGTAGGCCAATGTAAGATTGCTTTTAGTTTCTTCGGATCCATTTTTAGTCCTTTAGCAGAAATAACAAATACAAGATACAATAACATTATTTTCATGGAACTAAACTTCTTGATATAAATCAAAAAATTCTCTTCTCTCAACTTCTGTAATACTTGCCTAAGGTGCAACAAATGTTCTTCTCTAGTTTTATTGAAAATTAGAATATCATCCAAATAAACAACGACAAACTTACCCAAAAAATTCTTCAATACCTCATTCATCAACCTCATGAAAGCACTCGATGCATTGGTCAATCCCAAAGGAATCACTAATTACTCATATAATCCTTCATTTTTCTTAAATGCAGTCTTCCATTCATCTCCTTCTCTGATCCTAATCTGATGGTATCCACTCTTGAGATCAATCTTTGTGAAATACCTTGCTCCACTCAAATAGTCCATAATGTCACCCATCCTTGCCAATGGGAATCAGTACTTGATAGTGATCCTATTAATTTCTCTTGAATCTGTACACATTCTCCACTCTCCATCTTTCTTTGGTGCAAGCACAACAGGTATCGCACATGGGCTGAAATCAATCTTTTCTTCAACAGCTCTTGTATTTGCTAGTTCAACTTTGTATTCTCTGCTAGTGTCATTCTATGTGCTTCTTTGTTTGGAAAACTGGCTCCTGATATGAGATCTATCTAATGCTCGATGCTCCAGACCTCTAGTAAATCATTTGAGATGATATCTTTATAATCAGTCAACAATTGTGCAATTTCTTCACTCTCTCCGATGGGATTCTCTATTTTTAGATCATGCCTTTTCTTTGGAATCATTACAAAACACATGTTTTCATGCCTCAAACCATCAATAAATTTTCTTCCATCTACCAAACATAGTCTAGTAGTGCTACAAACCTTACTCTTGTCTTCTTCTTCCAAAGGTATCAACTTGATTCTTCTACCATTTGATGTCACAGTGTAGGTATTCCTTCTTCCATCATGAACATATTTCCTATCATATTGCCATGGTCTCCCTAATAATAAATGACAAGCGTCCATAGGCATAATATCACACAACACTTCATCCCTATATGATCCAATATAAAATTTCATCGAACATTGCTTATTTACCAATACCTTATGCTCATCTTGAATCCATGTGATCCTATAAGGGTTTGGGTGTTTCAATCTCTTTAAATCCAACTTGGTTACCATCTCTTCTGAAACTAGATTATCAATACTACCACTATCAATGATAGCTTTATATACCTTTCCTCTGGACTTGCATCTGGTTCTGAATAGCTTTTCCTTTATGAAGGTTCCTCGATAACCTCTTCATTCATCAAAGCTCACCTCATCACCAATGATTCACCTTTCTCTGGCTTCCCAATTGAATTAGGGGATTCAACAAGTTCCTCCTCCACATACATTGTTCTTCTGGTATGGTTTGGCTTCTTTCTGGCATTCTCTTGATGACACTCAAAAGCTCTATGTCCTCCTCCACACTTGAAATAGGTTCCTTCAAATGGTCTTCTCTTAGATCTTCCATCACTCCAATATGAATTGTGACTCCCTCTATGTCCACAATATGAATTTCTATCCTTCACCTCAATCCAGTAGGGTTTTACATGTTTGTTTTTCTCTACATAGGGTTTTCTTTCTCTAGATTGGGATCCAATATTCTAAAACCTTCCTTTTGTACTTCTCTACTGTTGTTAAAATTTATCTCTCAACTTCACCCCCACTTTTAAAGCCATTTGGTATGCTTCCTCAACTGATGTCACTTTCACTAGGTTCAATTCTTCCTAAATGTTTGCTCTCAATTTGTTGATATATCTTGCAACCTTTTATTTGTTTGCTTCACTATGACTAGTTTTGATTATTATCTTGTAGAATTCTTTGGTGTATTCCTTCATATTCAACTCCTTTTGTCTCAGATTTTGCAATATTTTCAGCAATTCTAGTTCATAGTCGGCTGGTATGAATTGATTCTTTAATTTTCTTACCATTCTATGCCATTTGATGATTCGTTCCTTGCCTCTTTTGTTTCTATCCAATTGGAATTCTTTCCACCATAATGCAGTGTGACCTTTCAACTTTGTTTTTTCAAACCTAACTCTTTCCAAATCTTTAATTTCTTCACATTCAAAGTATTCCTCCATTTTGTTGATCCAATCAATCAATTCTTTAGGATTCAAATTTCTTGCATAATTTTGAATTTTGACTCTAGGTCTTTTTCCAATTTTTGAAATCACTTTCAACATTTTCCCCTAATCTAATTCTTCTTCTTCGCCTAAGGATTTTGCAATTGGATTTGCATGATATGCTTCGTCATCACTCTCATCATTATACCTAGGTTTTAGGCCTCACCTTCGATCTTCTTCAATCACATCTAATTGGATTCACATCTCGCGCATCATTTCCAACATTTCATCCATTCTTCCAACAACATTCGCCATAGCAGGTACTCTTCTTGGCAGTATGTCTCTCCTCGAAATGGTACAACTACCTCAATTTGGTGATCTGGCTACATAGGTTTGAACTGCCTCACAATCGGTGATCGGTTGAAAACAAATATAGTCTACCTCAAGTCAAAGATCTATTTACTACCAGGAATTCCTTTAGGACTTGAAACTTGCTCTAATACAACTTGGTGCAGTCACAGTAGGAGGGTTCCAAAAGGAAGAGTCCGGACCATGTAGCAATGAGTCAACATAGTGGAATTAACAAAAAGAACTAATACGAAAAAAGAATATTCATTAACATAAAATGCTTACATACAATATTGGCAACACGAGTGAGCATCCAGTCTCACAGGCCTTGCATTAGAGGCTTACAAACATACAACTGGCCAATAGGCCTTCTTACATGCCCCAAAAGGTTGTTGCAAAAATAAGAAGCTACGCGTACGAACTGAATTGAATGTTAATACTTGATGATTAACTATTTGATACTATCCTCCTAAATGATTACAATGCTCCTATATATGCTTCTCAAGCCCCCAAATAGGTTTGCATCATACATAAGGGTTAATAACCTGAGAAGAAGATCAAACATGAAGATCGACCTCGAACATGAGTAGATAACTCCACGCGAGAAGATATAGCTTATGGATCTCCAAGATAGGTCCCAATTAACCCAAGATCCCATAATGATATTCCATTTAGATCCGCACGCCTCAAGAAATTGTTGGGATTAGGATGCCATTTAATTGAATTCTTAACTTATTTCATGTATCTCCTAAGTCCTTGGAATCAGTTTCACAACTATAGGATTAGGAATAGATTAATTTGGAATGAAATAAATAGTTAATTTGGCATTTGTAATTATTTCTAAGTGTTAGGAGCATGCGGGAACGCCTTGGAGTGAGCTCCTAAAAAATAGGAGCACATGGGCACACACATGGGAGGTGGGATCCACCTTAGTTTAGTTAACTGGTTGGTGAATTGAGTACACTTCATAAATGCATCCTAGGTTCCTACAAAATAGGGATTTTGATTTATGCATGTTGAGGTCCTATAAAATATGGATTGAAGTTTAGTTGAAGTTCAATTAAAGTTTAGTTGAAGTTCAATTAAAGTTCAGCTGAAGTTCAGTTGAAGTTCAATTAAAGCAGTTGAAGTTCAGTTAAAGCAGTTGAAGTTCAGTTAAAGTTTAGTTGAAGTTTAGTTTAGTTTAGTTCAATTCAGTTCAATTCAATTCAGTTCAGTTCAGTTCAGTTTAGTTTAGTTCAATTCAATTGAGTTATGTTTCAGTTATCTTTTGTTGCATGCTAGTTAATCTCAGTTGACTTGAGTTGCATGGATAGATAATAGGTTGATACATTCAGTTAATAGATGGAGGATCATGCATGCACATTATTTTGGATGAATCAGTGACAAATTTGTTTCAATTGACAAAGATCAACTTGGGCCCACCTTGGGTGCCCAAGTTGGCATCTTTGAGTTACAACTAATGCAAGGAAAAGATATTTTTAATGCTCAGTTAAGTGGGACCCATAATGGACACCTTCTTTGAGGATGAGCTTGAAGAAGATATTTTTGATAACTACGAGGTTAACACTTCAATGTTAAAGCCAACTGAGGATAATCAAGTTGTTCTTTAAATGTTTCAGATGAAAAGACCGCATTTGATTTTTGAAAGAGGATAGTGATATCTATCAAACTAAAAGCCTTACTAATAAGTTGTATCTAAAAAGATAGTTATATTCTTTGAAAATGAAAGATGGTGATTCTGTTGCACATCATTTAAATGCTTTTAATTTAATTCTGAGTCAGTTAGCATCTGTAGATGTAAAGCTAGAAGATGAAGATAAATGCATTTTGTTACTTTGTTCTTTACCAAAATCTTGGGAAAATCTAATTGTTGCTATCAGTGGTAGTGGTGTAGATCTGAAGATGGACAATATAATTCCTACTCTCCAACAGATGAGGAGGAAGTCTAAAACAGGCTCCCAATATGCCTTGTTTGTAAGAGGTGTTGTTGGGGATACGGATGGGTCTGTCATCATAGAACACATGTCTAAGACAACAATGCCTTAGTGATTTTCATTTCTTCAAATCACATCAAAGACACAAACTATGCCATAAAGAGGAAGCAGGCATAGTGGATCCCCTATTGATCTTTCTGAGAAAAGTAAATGCATAACATATAATAGATTCAACACAAGCATAGATTCAAGAAACTGAATCAGACAACCATGAAAGACAAAACATGTGGACACACAGATTTATGCAGGGAAAAAAATTTCAGGTAAAAAACCCCACCCTCCAAAACACTCAGCTCACTTGTATTATTCAGTAACAAAAATAGTTACAATACAAACATAGAGCTATGCTCTTCAAGAGATTACATCTTGTCCATCTGGAGAAGGAAAGCAACACAAATATAGAATCTTCACACAGTTACAATTTCTTCATATGACATATTGTGCAAATTCACTTCAGGTCCATAGATGACTCTCTCAGCCAGCCTCATGGCCAACCCAGCCTCTAGGCATATCAAGTTCACATCATCTTAGATCTGAGAGACTGAGTGTTCACGGTAAAGACCGCTCGAACACTCTCAGCCTCTCTCTCTTCGCTCATCATCCTAACTATCTGCACACGAGATTACATATAATCTCTTACCATGTGCCAATATGTTCTGCCGGACAAAGCCTTCAACGATCATCAAGATAATTAATTATCCTACCTGCAAGCTTCAACCATTCCCTGATAATGTGCACCGCTTAATCAACATGCATCGAGCCGCACAACATTAAATTGGTTTTAGACATGTCCGTGAACCTCCATTCAATAATCTAGCCCAATCGCAATCAAAAAATAAAGCTTTGGCCAATCAGATCATAAAGATCTTGCCATGTGTCGATTTCTCATTCGTTCATCGCTTTGACTCTGGTCCAGCTCGATCAAGCTTGGTTAACTGAGCTCTGAACTCACCTCTATGTTCCACCGCGCTACCACACCGAGCTCAGGTTCCTACTGTGGTATGGAAGTAAGTCTGTGTCAACTCGACCTCGACCTCCAACTGCGCTACCACCGAGCTCAGGCGACCTAGCCGCGGTACTTTGGTGAGCCCGCTCGAGCTCATCGAGACTTCCCTGTGTTACCGTTGAGCTCGTCGAGACTCCTCGCAGTGTGGCAATATACCCATTCGAGCTCTCTAAATCTGACTGCCCCACACTATCGCTGCCCTGACCATGACATACCATGGTGTGGTGGCAATCGCCAGCCTGACCATCAACAGTCTCATCGTGCTACCGCGGAGACTGCTAGGTCTCACCGTGGTAGAGCGGTGACCGCCCAAGCAGACTGCCAGCGGTCTTACTGTGACCACCGCGGTGAGGGACCTCACTACCCACGGTGGAGCGGTAATCACCAGGACCAAACTGACATTGCCACCGTGCCACTCCAAGCGACCCCCGTGGTAGGGAGGTAACCGAATGCTTCGCCAACCTGCTGCTCACCGCACTACCACACCACCAAAAGGAGCACCCTGCGGTAAGGTGGTAACCGCCTTCCAGACTGTCACCACTTACTGCGCACTGCCAGACATGAATAAGACCATCGTAGTAGGGCAGTAACACCACCCAACTGCCAGACCAAGCAAGGTGGCCTACGGTAAAGCGATAAATTGCACAACCGTGCCACCAAGGTAAGCATGCAACAGTATGGAAGTAAAGGTCAGAAACATGAAGAAATCACCTAAGTCTTCAAGGGGAAGGAACAGAAAGTTGAGGCATAATTTCCCAATAATCTCCCACTTGACGAAGACTTTCAGGCTTTCTCCAAAACCTGAACAAGGACCAAACCAAGCCTTCACGCTCCAACCAAGACAACTACAACGACATCCAAAAATGTTCACCATCTCAGGCAACAAATCCAAACACATGAACATGCTAAGGAAAAAAATGCACCAGTCTCAGGAACGCAAACATCTGATCCTTCAGACAACAAAGGCACCACGGGAGAAGCAACAAAGCACAATGTGAACACAAAACAAGATAAACCATCAGCTAGAACTGTAACCAGAAAACTGACTGCCCCCATCCAACTAATCAAACCCACGTGACTGGAAAAAAAGCATACATAGCTCATGCTAATCCATCCAATAACCCATACCTCAAAGGTATGACCATCAGTAAACTCACATCATCACATAACCACCCATCAGCAGAAAAAACAAGCACCATGTGTCAACCAGTCAAAAGACCAAACACGTCCAGGTACTCCCACTGCAAGGGTACTATCCAGATGAATACAAACAAAGCATCATCACAAGTGATCTAGGCTTATTAAGTCCACCAATCACCGCACATAGAAAAAGTAACCATGTAGTTCCAAGGAACATCCACATCGATATGCACAACCTGTAACCACCTGCTGTAAGAAACATTTCTCTCAGTAGTCTTTCATATTCTTCCAAGGTTCCATATTTGACTGAAGAAGGAAACACCATGGCTCTACATACATCTAAAGTCATATGAACATACATGAAGAAAAAGACTATAATAGAGAGAAACAACAAATCATCACATGTAGCATCCTCCTACAAACATTTCTAAATGCCAGCTGTGTCAAGAATGATCATCTTCACATCCCAAGGGAAAAGCTTTAACAACATCCAATAAATTCCATGAATGTAAGCATCTCAAAAGAAGATTAAACTAACCCATATAGACATCTCCTATCAGTCCTCAAAAGCACAAGGAGATACACTATGTTGTCCACCTTCCATTATGAATCCTCCAGAATTTTAAAACATCAACTCAAGATTCATATCCATGAAAGATAAAGCATATCACATATCTGAAAGCTATAATGGGAAAATACCTTTCAAATAAACTTCATTGCCGAGCAGACCAAGAGGAAAGAGATGCTCCTCCAAGATATACAAGCCACCATGACTAACCCAAGAACATTCTCCTCACTGGTCTATGTTGAACTCGCGTTCAACCAAGGTGTAGGCTACTTGGACTTTCAAATATAAACAACAACATTCTCAAAAGAATTCTAGCCTCACCTTATTCTCCATGCATCCATGAGCACCAGCAACCTATCATTCCATGCTAACTCCAATCTGCATTACTGCACTTATCATGAAGTCCACCAGCATATGACCAAAGTACTCAAAACATAAAGAAACACCATACCACTGTCAAAGCTCCAAACTAGCTGAACAAGAACTTATCATGACACCATGATCTTACACATCCCCCTTAGGAGATACCATGCTTCAAGTGAACTATACATGGTCTCAAGAGCAAAGCAACATGCCAAAACTCTAATGCATAAGCAAGAGTATACATGACATCAAGAAAACAAACTCTAAACCAACATCACCTGTCAAGCACCACCAACATCTCAGCCAAAGACTACCAAGGTCCTTCATGGCTCCAAGATGCTACACATCTTCAAATAGTGACCATGCAGATGCAAGAGAACTCTTTTGCAGCAACAGGATCTAAGAGTCCCCAAGAAGCATCTGCAACACCAAAGAAGATCATTGACCAGCAAGTGATGAATCCATAGTCACTGCTAAAGCTCCCACTAAACCATGACACCGAGCTTTCCAAGCATCATGACCAAACATCTATTGATCTTGAAAACCTCCAGGTACAAATGCCAACATGTCCATCAGACAACAACGCCGAACAACACCAAGATTACCAGATCACGCAGACCACACCATCACTGTCAAAAGCTTACAAAAGCCAATGTATCTAGCTCTCCATGACATCATGATTCACATGCTACTGGTCCATAACCAACTATTCAGGTACTCAATTGCCAATCCTCCTCTCATCTCAAAACAACCATGCCAATGCACAAGTGACCATAGACAAGGTCAACTAACAGATCTGCACCACACAGTTACAACCTCGTGGATATTCACAGTCCACTTCTGAGTTGTCTCACAAAAAACATGTAGGTAAGGACAACCCACAACATTGAACAACTCATGGATGCAACCAATGAATAGACTACAAATCTATCATCGCACTGGAAACTACAAAACTGAGATCATCAAAGAGAACAACCAAAGCAGACAAACATGACTCAAACACCAGATCAACAACAAATCCGATTTGCAAGTCACGTCCACAACTCAAGCACCATAGTCTAGGAAACCAACAAAGCAAACACCACAAGAATGCTGAATGAAAAAAAAACAAACATTCCTATGCAGAGAAGACATCACACCTCCTCAAAACATTTCGAACTGCAACTATCTCATCCAAACACACTCCAGAAGCCAGGGTCTAGAAAAATAGTTGAACAACAACTCCACAAACCACAAGTTTTCCTTGACCATGTAAAACCTACAAAACCACAGTGTTTATAAAATATCCACACACCTCCATATTCACTGCTCATTTGGATGACTCAGAAGTCTGCACATAACCAACATGGTTAACCAGAACAATGAAAGACATGAATATGCATGATAGACTTTTTAAGAAAATCTATAGAAAACTTCCAGAGCCAAAGACATGAATCTAAACCATGCGAGTGCAAGAAATAGGTAAGCAGGAACAATAGGTCCATTTTAGACCAGTTCCAAAACCTCAGGCATGCACAAGCATACAAGAGAGACAAGCTATATAGAAGTTGTAGACCACCAGGATCATCTTCATAGCCTCCATGCAAATAGAGCAACAGAGAAATCGCCTTCAGTGCTAAGTCAGAACACCCAACACAAGCACAATACTCCATGGCTGAACAGAAGCACAAGAAACTCCATACCACCAGGGAGCCTCTCACACAGACACCCAGTATGAAACCACACTTTGCTGCAACACAACCACAAGCACATCTCACACCCTTTGCATCAGGAACATTTTCTACGAGCCAGGAGCCTCAGACCATATTGCGATAATATGATCAACTCCAATCATCTCCAGCATCTTTCAAACCTGCATGTTGAATCAAAAAAGTAATAAATTCCACTCATCGAAGGATCAATCAACAACAAATTCCTCCAGATTTCCTCAAGCTTGCCAGGCTAAGAAATCTTCACAGGAGAAATGCCCAAAACTCCAGTAACCAAGAGAAGGTTTTGACACCGCTTGTTGGTATCATCAAGCCTTGACCTCCCTCAACCAGCTCTGATACCACTTGTTGGGGATATGGGATGGGTCTGTCATCATAGAACATGTCTAAGACAACAATGCCTTAGTGATTTTCATTTCTTCAAATCACATCAAAGACACAAACTATGCCATAAAGCGGAAGCAGGCATAGTGGATCCCCCATTGATCTTTCTGAGAAAATTAAATGCATAACATATAACAGATTCAACACAAGCATAGATTCAAGAAACTGAATCAGAGAACCATGAAAGACAAAACATGTGGACACACAAATTTACATGGGGAAAAACTTTTCAGGTAAAAAATCCCACCCTCCAAAACACTCAGCTCACTTTTATTATTCAGTAACAAAAATGGTTACAATACAAACACAGAGCTATGCTCTTTAGGAGATTACATCTTGTCCATCTGGAGAAGGCAAGCAACACAAATACATAATCTTCATATAGTTACAATTTCTTCACATGATATACTATGTAGATTCACTTCAAGTCCACAGATGACTCTCTCAGCCAGCCTCATGGCCAGCAAATCCTCTAGGCATATCAGGTTCACATTATCTCTGATCTGAGAGACTAAGTGTTCATGGTAAAGACCGCTCGAACACTCTCAGCCTCTCTCTCTTCGCTCATCATCCTAACTTTCTACACATGATATTACATATAATCTCTTACCATGTGCCAACCTATTCTGCCAGACAAAGCCTTCAACAGTCATCAGGATAATTCATTATCCTGCCTGCAAGCTTCGACCATTCCCTGATAACGTGCACCGCTTAATCAACATGCATCAAGACACACAACATTAAATTAGTTTCAGATATGTCCTTTAACCTCCATTCAATAATGCAACCCAATCACAATCAAAAAATAAAGCTTCGGCCAATCAGATCATAAAGATCTTGCCATGTGTCAATTTCTCATTTATTCGCCGCTTTGACTCTAGTCTAACTCGGTCAAGCTTGGTCAACCGAGCTTTGAGCTCACCTCTATGTTCCACCGTGCTACCGCAGTGAGCTCAGGCTCCTACTATGGTATGGTGGTAAGCCTGTGTTGACTTGACCTTGACGTCCAACCGTGGTACTATGGTGAGCCCGCCTGAGCTCACCCAGACTTCCCCGCATTATCGTTGAGCTCCTCAAGACTCCTCGCGGTGTGGCGATATACCCATCTGAGGTCTCCGACTCTGACTGCTCTACACTACCGCTACCCTGACCATGACATATCATAGTGTGGCTGTAACCGCCAGCCTGACCGTCAGTGGTCTCACCGCGCTACTACGGAGACCGCCAAGTCTCACCGCGGTAGAGCGGTGACCTCCCAAGTAGATCGCCAATGGTCTCACCGAGACGATCGTGGTGAGGGAGCTCACTACCCATGATGGAGCAATAACCACCAGAACCAAACCGTCGCTACCACCGCACCACCTCCAAGTGACCCCCGTGGTAGGGAGGTAATGGAACGCTCTGCCAACCTGCTGCTCACCACACTACCGCGTCACTAGAAGGAGAACCCTGCAGTAAGATAGTAACTGTCTTCCAGAGGGACGCCACTTACCGCGCCACCACCAAACATGAAGAAGACCATCGCGGTAAGGCGGTAACACCGCCCAACTACCAGACCAAGCAAGGTGACCCGTGGTAAAGTGGTAAACCGCACAACTGCACCACCAAGGTAAGCATGCAGTGGTATGATGGTAAAGGCAAGAAACATGAAGAAATTACCTAAGTATTCAAGGGGAAAGACCAGAAAGTTGAGGCATACTTTCCCAACAAGGTAGGCCTAAGGAAAAGGAATCTAAGGCAGACAAGAAAGGAAAGGGTAAGTCTAAAGGATGGTCTAAAACCCCTAGTAAGAGTAAGGTAAAGTGTTGGAATTGTGGGAAAGTAGGACACATAAAGAAGGATTGTAAGAACAAGAAAAATAATTTTGATACTTCTACTGAGAAATCCTTGGATGATGGTAATGATGCATTGATTATTTCATGTAAGAATGTTAGTGATGACTCTTGGCTTATTGATTCAGGTTGCTCCTATCATATGACTCATAACAAGGAGTGGTTCTCAAAGTATACTGAATATGATGGAGGCAATGTCTTCTTTGGAGATAATAGTACAACAAGGATTGTGGGCAAAGGAGAGGTAAAATTGTGTTTCAGTGATGGTAGGGTTAATACCCTTAATGATGTTTTACATATTCTAGGAATTTCTAGAAATCTACTTTCTATATCTAAGTTTAATGATTTTGGAATGCATGTGACATTTGATAAAGGTGGTTACAGATTGGTGAAAGGGAATATGGTGGTTGCTAAAGGATCTCGAGTTGGGACTTTGTTTAAGCTAAATACCTCCAATTTGAATAAATCAACCAATGTAAGTGAAGCTGAAAATACATGTATGTTGTGGCACCATAGAGTGGGCCACATAGGTAAAAAAAGGTCTTAGGACCATTCTTAATAAGAAATTGGTTGTCGGTATTCCTGATTATAATATTGGCAAAAATGATTTTTGTGAGCACTGTGTGTTTGGAAAGCAATCTAGATCTTCTTTTCCTAAAGAACAATTAAAGCTACAAGATTATTAGAGATTATTCACTGAGATGTTCTGGGTCCTATGGATATTGACTCTATTGGAAAATCTAGATATTATGTCAGTTTTATTGATGATGTCTCAAGATACACTTGGATCTCTTTTATGCATAAAAAATCTGATGTGTTTAATAAGTTTAAATAATTTGAGGCTTTAGTTGAGAAACAATTAGATCATAGGATAAAAGTGCTGAGATCAGATAATAGTGGTGAATATTGTTCTACTAAATTTCATGATTATTGTAAGCATGCAAGAATTGTGAGACAAAAAACTACTCCATATACACCACAACAAAATGGAGTAGCAGAGAGGATGAACCAAACCTTAATGGAAAGATCTAGGAGCATGTTAAGTAGTGCTAAGCTAGATCGGTGCCTTTGGGCTGAGGCTGTATGCACTTCTTGTTATTTAATTAATAGATCTCCTAGTTCATCTATTGAAGATAAAACCCCTTATGAAATTCGGTTAGGTAGGAAGCCTAGTGTTGCACATTTAAGGATCTTTGGTTGTGAGGATTTTTTTCATGTGCCTAAAGAAAAACAATCTAAATTGGATCCAAAAGCACATAAATGCATATTCATAGGTTATGGTGAAAATGTAAAAGGTTACAAGCTTTGGAATCCTCTAACCCAAAAAATTACTTTGTCAAGAGATGCGATTTTTAGGGAATTTAGAGCTTATTCAGGAGAAGAACAACCAAAGGAGAAGGATACTTCTCGAATAGTGCATTTTGAGGAAAATACTAAGAAGCGAGAAGATGCACATGTTGAAGAAAAATTAGATGGATCAGATTAGAATAGTTCATAGAGTTCTAAGATAGATGATCATGATGAGCATATTGAGGAAGTGGGAGAAACCCCATTGAGAATATCCACAAGACAACATAATCCCATTGATAGGTATAGCCCACCTGATTTTCGTTGTATATTTGCTTTGTTAAGTACTAATGATGAACCTAGATCTTACAGGGAAGCTGTGTCTTCAGATGAGAACAAGTTTTGGACACAAGCTATGCATGAGGAAATTATTTCCTTGGATACTTGTGACACATGGGATCTTGAGAGTTTTCCCAAACGAAGAAAGTCCATTGGTTGTAAATGGACCTTTAAAAATAAAATTAGAGCAGATAGTAATCTCAAAAGATACAAGGCTAGATTAGTAGCCAAGGGATACTCCCAGAGAGAGGGAGTTGAATTTAATGAAATCTTCTCTCTTGTTGCTAAACTAACTTCTATTCGATTCATTTTATCTATTGTTACTACTTTTGATTTAGAGATAGAGTAGATGGATGTGAAAACTATGTTCTTGCATGGGGATCTTGATGAGGAGATTTATATGAAGCAACCTGATGGTTTTGTTGTAAAAGGAAAAGAAGAATTGGATTGCAAGTTAAAGAGATCTTTATATGGATGAAAATAGTCACCGAGAATGTGATACCAAAAGTTTGATGCTTTTGCATTAAAAATTGGTTATGTTAGGAGTGAGGAAGATCATTGTGTTTACATAAAAATAATTGATGATCAACTTTTAATTATTATCTTTTATGTTGATGACATGTTGTTTATTGGTAACATCAAGGTACTGATCAAAGAATTGAAAGTACAACTCTCTGACACATTTGAGATGAAAGATCTATGGGCTACAAAATATATCCTTGGTATGGAGATCAGTAGAGATAGAGGTAACATAAAGCTTTTCTTAAGTCAAAGAAACTATGTAGATACTATTTTGAAATGGTTTAACATGCATGATAGTAAACCAATTAATATTCCTTTACCAGTTGGCACAAATTTAAGTTTAGAGATGAGTCCTAAATATGATTTTGATTATGAGGAAATGTCTTAGATTCCTTATGCTAGTGTAGTTGATAGTTTGATGTATGCACTGGTCTATACAAGACCAGATATAGCCCAAGCAGTGGGAGTTCTAAGTAGGTTTATGTCTAACCCTGGTAAATAACATTGGACTTATGTTAAGAGGGTGTTTAGATATTTACGAGGTACTTCAGATTACTATTTGGTTTATCATGGTGCTAATGATATTGATATTATGCATAAATCATTAAACATACAGGATTTTGTTGATTCAGATTGGGTAGGAGACCTGGATAGTCAAAGGTTAACAAGTGGTTATGTGTTTACTTTGTTTGGAGCTTCGGTTAGTTAGATGAGTAAGAGGCATCCCACGGTTGATTTATCCACCACATAAGTAGAGTACATGGCCGCTACACATGCCTCCAAAGAGGCAGTTTGGTTACATAGACTTGGGAAAAGTATTGGTTTTAATTGCAAGAAAATTAAACTTGAATGTGATAGTCAGAGTGTTATTTGTTTAGCCAAAAATCCTATGTATCATGATCATACTAAGCATGTTGATGTACAATATCACTTTGTGTGAGAAATGATTGAGAGCGGGAAGGTATTGATTAAGAAAGTTGACACTTTGGTTAATGCTGCAGATTATCTTATGAAACCGGTTCCTAGAGAAAAGTTCTCTTGGTGCAGGAAGGCCATTGGACTTGACTCCTATACTTGATTTATATTAAATAATTCCTAGTTTAGAATAATTGCAATGATAATTTCAAGTGGGAGAATGTTGGGATTAGGATGCCATTTAATTGCATTCTTAACTTATTTCATGTATCTCCTAAGTCCATGGAATGGGTTTCACAACTCTAGGACTAGGAAGAGATTAATTTGGAATGAAATAAACATTTAATTTGGAGTTGGTAATTATTTCTAAGAGCTGGAGCATGTGGGGATGCCTTGGAGTGAGCTCCTACAAAATAGTAGCACATGGGCGCAGACATGGGAGGTGGGATCTACCTTAGTACAGTTAACTGGTTGGTGAATTGAGTACACTTCAGAAATGCATCATCGGTTCCTACAAAATAGGGATTTTGATTAATGCATGTTGAGGTCCTATAAAATAGGGATTGAAGTTCAGTTGAAGTTCAATTAAAGTTTAGTTGAAGTTCAGTTCATTTTAGTTATGTTTCAGTTATCTTCAGTTGCATGTTAATTAATCTCAGTTGACTTGAGTTGCATGGACAGATAACAGGTTGATACATTCAATTAACAGAGGGAGGATCATGCATGCACATTATTTTGCATGAATCGGTGATAGATGTGTTTCAGTTAACAAAGATCAAATTGGGACCACCTTGGGCGCCCAAGTTGGCATCTTTGAACTACAACTAATGCAAGGAAAAGATATTTTTAATGCTCAGTTAAGTGGGACCCATAATGGACACCTTCTTTGAGGATGAGCTTGCAAAAGATATTTTTGATAACTACGAGATTAACACTTCAGTGTTGGGTGCCAACTTTGAGGGAGACTGTTGTTTGACTTTGTCATGCATCTTAGAACTCAACTTGGCAACCCTAGGCGTGGATTTTCTCAAGTGGCTTTGTGATACTATAATTGTTAACTCTTATGAGTTTGTAAGCAAGTTTATTGTCTATTATTGAAGCCATTTGTATGAGAGAGTCTTGTGAGAAAATATTGCAGGTTGTGAAGAATATTTCTTGAAGAACAAGAAGCACATCAAGGAGAATTGTATCAGTATTATTGTAATACATTCAAAGGTTAAATAATACAAGCAAGAACAATTCTGGTGGAATTTTTTACCCGAAAGGGTTTTCTCCACGTACATATTATGTCCTTTCTATTTTTTCTACTTTCTTCTATCAATCTTCTGTCTACTTTCTACAACATTAAAATTGATCTAATTAAAGATTAATCATACACAAGAGATTGTGACAAAGATTACTAAAATTGAATCTACAGTTACAAAGGATTTACAAATTTTAAGCTACATTTTTACTATAGTTTTACCTTCATTTTCAACAGAAATAGGTTAGCACTAAGAAATTGAGCCAGGTCGGCCCCAATGCTTTGTTTGGAAGCATATAGTGAAATTTTGAGAGCGAAAACTTTTAGTAGACAAGTGAAAATGATCTAAAATTTGGATATGTGATAGGTGTCCATGTATAGATGCTATATCCTACGCCACAAGTTGAGAGACGATAATGTGGTAAAATGTGGAATGAACTAGTGAAAATGCTACTAAATGCAATGCAAAAAATAACTATTTTTGGTTGATGCAAGATTGCTTTACAATGAGGGATTCTCTTGCATCAGAGTTGTGCAATTGGATGAAACTAAGTTCAAGATACTGGGTCTTATTAAGGACCTAAAATTGACCTTGCATGTATGATTTGGCTACATTGTGTTGCAATACATCTCGGTCATAGATCTCCTTGCCATTTTTCTATCTATTTGTCAAAATATTCCACTGCTAAGATAGGTGCATATATATCTTTTGATTGGTCACATGATTTTGGGATAGGGTATGGTACTAGAGTGATGAAGATAGGTGCATATCTATCTTTTGATTGGTCACGTGATTTTTAGGATAGGGTATGGTACTAGAGTGATGATAAAAGCTAAACCCATTGCAAAGGATTATATTAAACCTTATACTCCTAACCCCATTAATATGAATTGTAGAGTGCGTGATCAAGAGGATGAGTGTACTATTCATGAGCCTACTACTATTTTGGAGGAGGTTCTTGATTCTTTATAGATGAATGGGGTAATGCATTCCAATTTAACCCACTCAATAAAATAGAGGAGACTAGTCTTGACACTTATTGAATCCATTAAGAAGATACTCCAATCCCCAATCTCATAAAACTCAAGGAGAGCCAAAGGGGTTGTGGAAGCTATTTTTGATGGCTCCAAAAACAAGAATGGTGTATTGGTGTAATGTTGGTATTATACATAAGGATAAATATTACTTCTCTTTTCTACTTCAATTTAGTTGCACTAACAATGTGGCTGAGTATGAGGCCCTCATCCAAGGTCTCCAATTTGAACAAAAAAATGAAGTTAAATTTGTTGTAGGTTTTTGGAGATAGTGAATTAGTTGTCAACCAGATCATAAATCAAAGTATAACCAAGAATAAATTGCTCAAATCCTACAAACACAGATTTTGGGATTTGATTAAGGATTTTGATGGATTTGGCATCCAAACAATTCCTAGAGGTAAAAATAAGCATGTTGATAGACTTGCAATGATTGGTGCTCAATTTGACATACTAGCATATAATACAAACAAGATGGAGTAGAATACCATGCATGTTGTAAGGCCTACTATTCTAGACAACCAAGTAAATTGGTAGCTCTTTCAGAGCGATCAACAAGTTATCAATTTTCTTCAAGAAGAGACAAAATTTTCTACTAAAAATCAGTCTAATTGTAGCATTGCAAATTGTCACCCTTGCCAATTTCACACTATTTTTTGTACCCCCTAAATTATTGAGCCTAATTGTGTCTCTAATTTCCTAAATTATGTATTCTATAGCCCATTTATACCACTTTCCAAGAAATTACGAGCATTGAAGAAATGCATCCAACTATTTTTTTACCCCTGACACTTAATGTCCTAGAAAATAAGGCCAAGACCCATTTTCCCTAGTGTGTATGGGTCTTGCTATTTTGTTGAGACCCAGGTTTTTTATATGTCATTTTCAGCCTTTTAACATTTGAAACCCAACTTGCAAGTGTTGGATATTGAGATCTAATTTTTGAGAAATTAGATAAATGCCTATAAACACCTAGTCTTTTCACCATTTGAAACTAGGATAATTTTATGAGCAAGAATTATTGTCAAGAGCAATTCAAGAGAAACATTTCAATGATTCATAGCAACAATTCAAGATCCAAGCATCATGTCAAATCCTTTGTGAGTTTATGTGTTCATGCTATCATTGTTTTATGAAGGCTAATAATTTTTTAGGTCTCCAAAGAATTCAAGCAATCAAGCAAGCAAGATCCAAGACCTTGAGGTGATGTGCATGACTTTAGTCCTTCAAGGAAGCTATTAAAGGGTGTTGAGTTTCATCACTTTGTGATTTCATCATTCCTTCCTATCCATTATCATTTTATTATTGGCATTTCCATTCTGAAAGTGGAAGATAAATGGCTCACTATTGCATTTGAAGCTCTACATCTTGTCAATTCACAAAAACTAACCTACAAAATTATCTGATAACTTTGCAAGAGGAAAAAAAAGTCTCAGATTTGTCACCAGAGGACCTCAAAAGTAGAAAAGGAGAGGAATACAAGGACTTATACACCCTATGATGAATTATCCCTCCTATTTATATTGAAACTATTTTTTTTGGTAGGTACATAGTCCTTTGTACTTCCTAGATCTGCCTACAAGTTATTGTTTTTGTCTATGTATTGTCGGGATCTTGCATTTCCATATTAGGTCATATAGTTTAATTAGGTTAATCATAGAAAATCAATTCCAAATCATCCTAATACTTAATAGGATGGAGATTCAAGTCTGATTGGCTCACCTTCATGGTTGAAAGTTAATCTACTCCCCTTGTTCATCTCCATCTTAATGATACATAATAATATACCATCCACATCACACCCAACACCAACCATTTTAGTCCTAGGTTTACATATTAGGCCTAAGATTCTTATTTTCTTTGTTTCATTTTGGTGAATCTAACCTATTAACATTACATACCTTCTATAAATTGCATCCTAGATCTAGTTTATGCATTACACTTTTTTGCATCTTTCATTTAGTGTTTCACTTTTGCATCATAAAAAGTCACAAAAATTCAAAAATTTGCATATCGTCTTGCATCATAGGTTGTATTAGAATTCATTTTAGTCACCTAGATTAGATCTACAAATTAAAAATTGCATTCATAATTTTCATTTGCATTGTTACACATTTGCATGTTGCATCACATTGTCTTAATTTGAGAAAATTATGGGAAAATACTCAATTAGAGACATGTTTGGATACAAAATTAGAACCTTTATCTACTATAATAAAAAATCAACTTTTGAATTTTTATAACCCTTATCAAGGACTCAAACACCCTTGGGCACCTATGTCCTTGTACACTTGCATTAACAAGCTTTTTCACACTTATGTGTCTCTATGTCTTAAGTTTGTTTCTCCTTGCAGAACTCCATTCTGACATTATTAATTGCATTCATTTAGGAATCTTTCGTTTGACTCAAACAGTGGTAAAAAGAGGAAAAAAAATTGCATTGTTGTTTTAGAATTGTATCAAAATCATCATTCTCAAATTTAGGAATCTTAAAATCAGTCAATTTTTGTATTTTAGATCAGAAAATTGCATTCAAAATTGTCATTTATTGTTCACATACTATTTCACACTTTCATTGGAATTAAATAAGAAAATTTTGGAAAAATATCCACTGTTCAAACTGTTTTCAACCAGACCCAGAATCCTTAAACAAAGTCACACACAGTTAGCTTTTGAATTTCTAAAAAAACAACCTAGGACATAGATGCCCTTGGGTGCCTTTGTCCTCCTATTGTTGACTGATCCAATTTTTACATAGACTTGTATTGTGATATTTTTTTTTCTTTTACTATTTGATTCGTATTTCTGGCCATTTACTATGTTTGTTTGTTTGTTTAGTGTTCATATTAAGTACACTTAGTGTTTTGAAACTCACATGAGCTTCATGACCTGGTGTAATATTGCCAATAATTCAGTGAGACATAGTTCTAGACTTATGGCATATCGCATTGTTGTTACATCTGTTGTGGATCATGAGTTTTCAAACTCTTTCATGCAAAGTTTTGTCAGTACTCAACCCATTTTGGACTCTATCCCTAGCATTACTATACTAATGACAACCTTACAAACACTCATTTTCACATATGTTGAGACTATGATTTCTCATGTTCTCGAAGACAAATTAAAAAAAATGGACAAATATTTAGAAGGAATTCAAGACTATGTGAGTACTAAATCTCTAGTTGGTTTTGTAGTCACTATGATAGATAACATGAGGAAATCGATTGGTGATTCTCATGGATTAGAGTTTTTGCATGGCATAGCCCATAAAGTTGATGATAATGTACCTACAATGGCTAGTTTTACTCAAGCTTTGGGATATACTCAAATTCAAGGAGGAAATCAAGTCTCCCTCCCTACAACCATAGCCTCTATTCCTACATATACCAACCCAACTGTCACCTAAATGATAAAACTATATTGTAGAAAAATTTACACCTTTACATTTTCACACTATGTTTGCACCCCCTTAATTAATTGGACTTAATTAGGCCTTTAATTGGACCAATTATGCATTCACAAGCCTAATTAATTTCATTTTCTAAAATGGAAACCCACACTTAATCAATGCCCACACTTAACTACACATCTTGGAAAATGTGTGTCCTAGGTTTAGGGCATAGGACCCATTCACCCAAGGTCGAACGGGTCCCCCTTAAGTAATGGATCACATTTTTTAATATGTTTTTGAAAGCATTTGAGTGATCTAAATTCAATTTGCAAAGGTTGGCTTGTGGTGTTTGATTGTCAGGTAATTAAGGAAACACCTATAAATACAAGGTCTTTTATCAATTCAAATCCCAACTTCAAAAGATCAATCCTAAGAGAAAAAATTATTGTCAAGAGCATTGGAGAGAAAATTTATCAGTCATTTATTGTAGCATTCAAGATCCTATCATGATGTCAAGATTTATGTGTGTTCATGCATGTTTTTGAGCTAGCATTGTGATGTAGGTTTCAAGTTTCAAGCAAGAATTCAAGCTTCAAGATATATCAAGAAATCAAGTCATTTAATGCAAGATCCAATCCTTAGAGAGATGTGCTAGAATTCAGTCCTCTAAGGGTAACCATTATAGGGTTTGGTGAGTTGTGACATAACATTATTAATTCATCAATTCCTTCATTTTGTCATTATTTAATTATCAATTTTTAATTACCAAAACTAGGTTTTGACCAAGGCAAAACCCTATTCACCCAAAAACAAAAACAATTCCTCTCTTTGTGTATGTGTAGATTTGCAAGTGAAGAAAAATTGAAGATTGATCAAAAGTGCAATTTTGCATAGTTGTCAAAGTTGTCAACATTATTGTCAAGAAACATAAACTCAGATACTGAATTTATTTTTTGGATTCTCGACAGTGAAACCTAGGGAAAATAGCATCTCAGATCCATCTCCAGAGGACCCCAAAATTTTAGGAAAAACCCTATACAAAGATCCATTCATCCTTGGGCAAATGAGTCTTGCTATAGGTTCTAAAACCCACTTTTTTGGGTAAGTTTGTCATGTTCTACACTTCCCAGATCTGCTTGCAAACTAGTGTTTTTGTTTGTGCTATCATTTAACTTTGCATTTCAAGTTTTAGTTCACATAATTGAGTTCATTAAGAATTTTATTTTCATCTCCCAAAAGTGCATTTCAGTCATATTTTACCATTTTTTATCATAAGGGAAACAACAAATCTTCCAATAGGGTTGACTCACCTAAAGGTTGAAAGTCATTCCTACCTTTGGGAGATCTCATTTCCTAATGAAAATAGATAAAGTGTAGGTGCATCATACATCCTTTTAATCATTTCATATTGATCATCCACTTACATTTTTCTATGTTTCATTTTGGTGAACACGACATTGTACATCTAAAATTTTGAAATTGGAGTTCATTCAAACCATAGATTTAGAATTTGCATTAGTTTTCATTGCATTTGATTAATTACCATTCCATTTAGGGTTGTCAAAATTGCATTAGTTTGCATTTCATCTAGGGTTTTAAACTTGTATTTTGCATTGTTTAAAATCTAAAACTCCAAAAAGTTGAATACATATTACATTGATTTTGCATAGTACTTGTATATTAGTGTACTTTCAATCATTTACATTAGAAAATTTATTCGAAATTGCATTAAAAAATTTGTCATCTTTGTTCACTTTTTCTCTTTTATTACACTTGCATTTAAACACAAAAATTTGGAAAAAATTATCATAGAAACCACAATTTGTAACCTGAAATAGGGAACCTACACAATAACCTGAAAACTCGGATTTTAATTTTTGAAACCTCTCTAAAAGGACTCATTCGACCTTGGGAAAAATTTTCCCTCTATAGGTGTCCTAGAAAGTTTGTGGGTGCATTTTTGTGCTTGTTTCTGCATTATGCTCCTGCTATTAAAACTACACTTTGAAATTTTAAAAAACAATTATTGTATGTGCAAGAAAAGTGTCACTTTTCTTCATTTATTGCAAGTTCATGGACAAAATATTTCATTTTAGTATTGAAAATTATTAGATCTGTAGGATAATTATGTTCATTTTTTGAATTATTTCATATTTTAGATAGATTAGTTCTCATAAAAGCATGTCTCCTTTTCAAACATTTGGTTTTCATAGAGTATCACATGGCTGGTATGATTCTATTTTCCCTAATAATGAGAATAATCTAGGAAAGCAAAATAAAACCTTTGACAAGCATGTTAGTTACCCTCCCAACATCTATCAGATTTGTAACAATGTCATAACATAAGAGGATGCGAGCATAGACAATCATGGAAATCATAATTATTCTTCTCTCGATACATCTCCTACTTGTGACAAAGGTATTTTGGTGAAATGAGATATAATAATTGAGTGTCATGGGAATCTTGTTTGTCCCTCTTCCCCTACACCACCCACTTGGGAGGATGATATCATTGACACATTTCTTAACATCACCTTGCCTGGTCTTTGTTCATCTCCCAAAATATCTCCCACTTGTGAGAATACTTTAGTGTAAGAGAGTGCAATCCTAGATAATCATGAAAACCATTGTTGTTCTTCTCCCAATACCTCTCTTACTTGTGATGAAGGTATCTTGTTGAAAGGAGATACAATCATTGAGAATTACGAGGATCTTGTTTGTCCCTCTTCTAATTATTCTCCCATTTGGGAAGATATTGTGCCAAATGAAGATGATATAATAGATACATTTCTTTCAAAATATGGTATAGATGAAGAGGATAATTAAACCTTTGATCCTCCCTTGATAGAAAACCATAAAAAATAAGTCACATCCATTAAGGTTATGAATGAAAAAGTGTCCATTAAATCTCCCTTGATTCTAGGACCATCTAAAACTCCTCTTGGACCTCTTAAGAGACCTCTGATTATTGGACCTACTAAGATTCCTATAATTATTGAACCTCCAAAGTCACCTCCTAAGCCACTTCTTATCATAGAACCATCTCAACACCAACAAAAACCTCCAAGAGCTATCTCTATATTTGCAAGGAAACTCACTAGTAACAATGGTTTGCAACAACCTAGTTATCATACCATTGTTCATACATATAACACAAGGAATGATAGGAAAGCACAAACCATACCTACTATTGATGGTGAAAATGACACAAACAACATTTAAACAAAATATTTCTACTCTATTTCTCCTGAAAAAGAAAGACAACATATAGTAGCCTAACTCCCAAGGTCCTTGTAGCTGGTTCTCAACTGTCTGGTGTCACTCAATTGGTCCATGCAACTGTAAGATTCAAGGGGCTTGTGCTGGTAACAAGGAATACAAGCAATGACTTATTCATCAAACTGTTTTTAATAAAGGGGGTTTTAAACAAAAGAAAAAGATAGATCAGGGCATACATCAGTAAACATGAATAAAACTTATCTAGCATTCGAACATATATCTTCAACAATGAATGTTTTACCAATAGATCAAGAAAACCATAGCATGATACAATTTACAGAATAATCCATACTATTGCATGCATCTAAGGTGCTTAATTTAACATCACAATCACACATCATAAATATTTCAAAGATTCCAAAAGAACACTCTCATTCATCGCCAAGATCATAGATCAACAGACTTCAATAAATTCAATTCATAGATAATCTAATGAAATAATCCTTAAATCTGGTTTCTTCTAATTAATTTCATCACATAAGAAACACTCATGCTTCAGCACAATCACTGACATATAGATAGATTATAATTCATCAACCTTATCAAGTAAAACTCAATTCTAACACCATATTGCGTAAAAACCTGTAATTATATTCAACTGTAAATAACAAAGTATCTCTGTAACAACTAAAAAAAAACTATCTCCTACTATCAGGTGGCCAATTATATTCTCTATTAGCTGACCCTTACAATATGATACCCTATGGGTATTTATAGATGTACAAAAATCTGAAGTCCTTTCTATCTTAAGTCGATCCACCTTTTTAAGAATTAAAGTCTTCTTGGAAATTCAGATCAATTTGATCTCTATTTCCGATCACAATCATTTAGTTAAACTAGAGAGAAGAAGATAGAAGAGAAAATAAATCCATGCGCCTCTAAGACTGTCATTCTTGCATGCAGAGAAGAGAAGAAAGCCATGCATGCATGAGATTTTATCAATTATGCATGCGAAGTTTGCTCTGCAATGTACTCTTCATAACTGGAGAAGACTTGTTGAAGCATGTCCAATTCCGGCCCATCAACCCAACTGTCTTCAAACTTGATCCTTTCTAACTACGCAACAACAAACCCTCTCATGTCTTTTAGCTTTGTTAACTCCCTTTTAGCTGCCCTTATCTCCTCTTTAACATCCATTAACCGATCTACCAGTAGATCCTCTCCATCATCTCCCCATTCCTCCTTTATTTGGCTCAAAGGTAGGCCTTCCTTTACCGGTATGTTAACATTTACTATGACAGCAATAACTGCTCCCAACTCTTCAAACTATTCATTCAGATCCTTGATAGAATCTTGAACTTCATTTTTATGCTTGTATAAAATGTCCGATCTAAACCGGAGTATGCAAGAAGTCTTTTCCAAGAAATCTTTGTTATCTTCTTCAAGTATTGATTGTTCTAGAAGAGTGGACTTTGGTAATTTATGGACCTCTTTCAACTTTTGGCTATATCCTCTATACTCCTCTTCCTGTTCTCCCAATACTTTGACATATTGATTCATTTCTCCTATTAATTCCTTTGTCATCTTGTGGACCTCAAAACTATTGTCCCACAACTCACTTATTTCCTGATTTATTTTATCAGTCCACCTATCCAGCATCTCTGCCTTACTCCTTACCTGTACCAAACCATCCACTTCTTTCTTACTAAGCAAAATTGGGGTTTCAATGGTGGTAGCTTGTTGTGACCTTAGAGAAGAAACACTCTTTAAGAAAGTATGCAACTGATATAATTGAGCCTTAAGCTCATCCTTTCTCTGCTTATCTTTCATCATTCTGGATTTATTGGATGAAGCTACCACATCTATTAAGTTCATCTGTTGGTCTCTTGTGGGTCTCCCTAAGTTAATAGTGCCCAACTGATAATCAGTTAATTGCATGTCTCCTACATCCCTGTCCATCATTGGTATGGCACATTTAGCAATAATTTCTCCTCTATCGGTGAGTCTGGTGGAATGTAGGATCTTGGCCTCTTCTTAGGCCTTTCTTTCTCAATTTCCTTCATCATATCATTCCAATTGAGAGGCTGTGAAGGTGTCACTAATCTCTTTTGAAGATCCAATTTCAACCAAGTGGGAGCACCTGGAGTAGTGGTCATTATAGTTGAAGAAGAAGAAAAAATAGTAGTAGAGGGTGGTTGCACATTTACTTGAGGTTGAAAATCAACCCCTTGTATCTCTTGTTGTTCTTGCTCCACATTTGTCTGCGCAAGCTTTTCAGCTTCCTCCCTATCCTTTTGTTCCTGTACCCTCTTCTCTTCTTCTTCCTTTTTCAACTTTTCTTCTTCTAATCTCTTCTTCTCAAGTTCCTGGTTTCTCTCTTCCTCCAATGCCTTAAGTCTATCTGCATCTTCATTTTCCTTTTGTAGCTTCTTGGTCAACTCCTTAACATCTTTCTCTTTTTGCACACGTTATGCTTCCTCTTTCTTTTTATAGGCCTCTTCAGCAAGCTTCAATTTGTTCACAAGAACTTCTCTTTCCCTTCGTTGCTTTGCCTTTTCTTCCTCTAGATCACTAATTTTCTGTATTAATTCCAACTTATCATTCTCCTCTTTGATCTTGAGCTCCTGTTCCTTTTGCCTTTGTTGCTTCTCTATTTCATCAGCCCTTAGCTTAGCTTCTATTTGTTGTTGCTGAAGTAAGGCATCAGCTTGTGCCTTTTGTTTCTCTATTGCCTCTGCATGTGCTTGAGCATCAACAACCTTCTTTGCCTCCTCAAATAGTGCCCACTGATCCTCCTCTATCAACACCTGTTCAGTATCCTCCTCTAGAGGCATCTTTTCTTGTGCATCTTTCTCTGACAAAGTCTCATCAAAGTCCGTTTCAATATCATGAATCTCCACCTCTACTCCTTTTCCCTTCATGGATTCAGAAATATCATGAAGAGTCCCTTTAGGCATCTCTTCACCTTGTTGCTTTGTAAGTGGTACTTGATTAGATGACTCACCTACTGCCGGTGTTGAAACCATAGGTCCTGTTTGGACCTCCTCCTCTTGTACCTCAGGTAAATCTTGAGCAGAAGCTTCAAGCTCAATCTCTTCAATGTCTGGAGGTAAGAACTCCAAACGCTCCTTGGGAGGTGACTTTCTCTTGATTCTTTTATATCCTTTCCCCTTCTTAGGAGCTGGTCCTTGAGGAGTTTTGGTTCTTAGAACAACCCATTGAATGCTCCTATCCAAGACTACTCACCCTATCTGCTTGATGTCAATGGTTTCCTCACTATCCCAATCAACCAGATCCAAACTTTTAGTCCCAATGTTCAAAGCTTCATATGATGGATCCAATACAACTCCATCATCTACCAATGTGTCAGGAATATCATTTTTGACCCCAAATTCTACCATGAGCACCACAGGCAACCTCTCATAATTCCTTTTGCTTAGGTCATACTCATCCTGCAAATCTCTCCAGAAGTCCTCTAACAGGTTGAAATGCTTGTCAAAGACTGAAGCCAATAAAGCATTCATTTTCTTCTTGGGATCAAAGTGCTTCCGAGCAGTGTACAAACCTTAAATGTATCAATTCACTACACACTACCTTAGCTCCCACAAGATGTGGGCAACTATATTCACCCAATTGCATGGGAAACTTATGGCAACTTGTCTTATGCTTTAACCCAAATCGGGCATTAACCCCTAGAGCTTGATAAACAAATTCCATAAACACCATCCTATTGCTGCAACACCTTGGCAGTAAGTGGGGATGACCCTCAAATCCAACCAGCCTGAAGTATGTGAACTTGGGGTATTAAATGTACCAACATCCCCATTCTGTAATAAATGCTATAGCCTCTTGGCTCAATCTATATCCGGTATCTCCATTAATCTGGTTAATGATTACATATAGGAATGCATCATTAACCCTTATGAATTGAGTTTTAGCTACAGGGTCATAGTGGTTCCATACTTTCTTCTACCCATTAGCTTCTCCCAATATCCCCACCCTATTTAGACCTGGAAAGATACCTACTCTTGCTGCTGCATAAACAACATAAGAGGTCATGAAAAATCTTTTGGTTTCCCTAATTCTGGTTAATTGATCATGAATGACATCTGAAACAATCATCAGCCAATCAAACTGTTGGGTGCCATTAAAGATTGTCTGAAAAAAGGGAAACATCCACTCCTTGAAATGAAATGCATCCCTCTTCCCAAAGGCTCTAGACAAAATCATTATCAGGTCCAATACCTCCTTGTAAAATTTTGTTCTCTTTGGTTGATCATGGAATTTTCTTAGAGACTTCTTCTCTGTTCTCAACCACTTTTTGTTCAAGTGAGCCTTGTTGGCCTCCTTGTGTTGGCTATATATCTCTAAAGCACGCGCCTCATTTAACTATACTAGCTTCTTTGGATCAGGGACATTAAACATGTGCTACAACATTTGAGGAGTTAGATCAATGATCACATTGTCCTGTGAATCCATACATTGCCTAGTGGCTGGATTGTAAGCTCTTGCTACTGTCAGAATCAACTCCGAGCATTGGATCGATAGAGGAAATAAGGTGATGTGAGCCAAGCCAGACTCAACTATTCTTAAAGTTCTCCCTATCACATCTTCAGTAAATTTTTTAGAATATAACTCCTCAAAATTGTATTGGCCTACATTAGTGTCAGTTATATCAGACCGATCAGATTCCATTTTTCTTGCAATGGCAACAGGACTCCGATGGTTATACCTCAAGGTATAAGGTAGAAGCTTCGGCTTAATCTTCTTAGGTTTAGTTGCAACCTTTGATGTTTCTGCAAGCCGATTCCTTTGGGAAGCTTCTCCTGATACTCTTGACATTTTTTAGCTTTTCTGCAACAAAACCTCTAATTAGATCCTTGAATAAACATCACAAAACATGCTTTAAAACCTTACCCTTTATATAGATAGCGGAGGCGGAACTAGGCAGAAAAACAGTCTAAACAGTCTCTTTTTAACACACTGTCGAGCTCAGAGTTAAAATAAGCATTGAGATTACAGTAACAAGAAGCGAGACCGGAGCCAAGATTGGAATGGTAACCAGAACCGGAACCGGAATGGAAACCAATTTGGTTTTACTCAAATTTTCTAATTTCATATTTAATTCCGCTTCCACTTCCGCCTAGGTTATCATTATTTTGAAAACCTGCCTTTAACTATAGGTGGAGTTGGAGACGGGATGGAAAATGGAATTGATACTAATTATAAAACATGTTCAAAGTCTAAATCAATTCCGATCCCGCTTCCACCTATAATAACCATGATGTCATAAGTGATTTTAACAGTTCGATAAATAGCTTCATGATCCTAAGGACTAGGCTATAACAAAAATGAAAGGGGGACTAAAAATAACCTAATAAGACCATCCCCATATGACCAAGAGGCGAATGTACTATTAGGGCATCATATTTAAATTAAAATATGAACACAGAAAAGCGTCAAAACCCTAAACTAAAAACCCTCGATTGCAAAAAAAAACTAGGGCACAAATTTAACCCTATTTAAACTAACCAAACTGAATGTGCAATAGATTCCTAAGTAAAACCAAAAATTTACCAAACCCTACTCACTGTAGAATAGAAATTAACCTATGCATTTAAAAACTAGGGCAACACGATGTGGTCACGACTAAAACATGAAAACGACCGTGTTAAAAAAAGACAAACAAACGAGAAACAACCAGAAAAGTCAAATGAAAACAAGAAAACTTAAAGAAAAGAGAAACAAACCAAAACATACAAACTTATAGAGGAATTCGCACGAAACCAAACAATCCAAGATGAACAGAAATGGAAAACGGGAAAATAAAAAGAAGAGCGAGAATAGAAAACCCTACCTCGAACACAAATAAATAGGTTAACCTCCTGAACCAATCTCCGTGCAACTGTCTCTCTTTCAATCAATTCACTCGCACAAAAGCTCCACTGCAACTCTAGTTCACTCTTCAATCTCTTAACAGTAATGGTAATAAGTACGCGTTAATCCCTAATTAAGGCAAAAACTCAGAGTTTCACGCATGCATGGCACCTGTAATTAATGCAATAAATATAGTAGAGTGGAGTTAGAACTGAAGAAGGAACTGGCACATTACTGTTGTGAGACTTCAGTAAAGTCAATGACAAAGAAACGGTGGGAGAAAAATAGAAATGAAAACTGTTTTAGAAACTTGAGTAATTTCCCAACTCGGTTCCCGTTCTGGGTCTGGTTCCACCGACAAAGATAAAAGTGAAACAAAACATCAAAATAAAATAAAAAGACTGAAACGAGAAAACTTAACATAAAAAACCTAGTTAAAAACAAAAGACCAAAAAGCGGAGGTGGAAGCGGAACGAGATTTGATTTTGAAATTCTAAATAAATACCGACTTGACTTCCACTCCGGCTCCAGCTTCGATAAAGATAAAACAACAATGAAGCAAAAGAATACTATCGGGATAGGAATCAGAACAAGTTTCAAAAGAAGATTCAAAACTCGATTCGGTTCCCATTCCGGTTCCAATAGAAGAAACCAAAGAAAAACAAAGTGTTGGAAAAACAAGACTCCAAACTTTGTTTGAAAAACAACCAAGGACAAAAAAATAAAGGGGGACCCATTTTGACTAAGGCAAAAGATGGGGTGGTTATGCAAGGCATAACATCTACTTTATTACCATTACCTCAACCTATTTTTCCTAGTGCTCCTCATTTTCCTTTGCATAGTGGAAAGGAGTATGATCTTGTTGAACAACTCAGAAACACTCCTACTAAGATTTCTTTATGGTATCTTATTCAAGCTTCACCTAATTATCATGGAATTCTTCAAAGTTATTTACAACAAGTAGTGGTCCCTCCTAGTGCGCAACCAAATGACGTAGCATTTGTAATTCAAGATATGAACTCAGTCAACTTAGACATTACCTTTCATCAAGATGAGTTACCTCCATTGGAAATATAAAAACAAAATGAGGCCTTGATGATAGTGGTTATCATTAATATATGTGGAATAAAAAGAACCCGCATTGACAATGTTTTGATGCTCAATGTTTGTAGTGTAAGCCTTCTAGACAATATTGGAGTAGACAAGAGTCAAACTCAACTAGACTCTTTATCTATCTAGGGATTTGACAATGTGGGAAAACAACCACTTGGTGTGATAACACTACTTGTTAAAGTGGGAAATATAACATTGCAAACTCTTATTAATTTTATGCCTCAAGAAATCTCATATAATCTTCTCCTAGGTAGACCTTGGATTCATGCAATGAATGTGGTGCCTTCAATGTTACATCGTCTAGTGAAGTACATTTATAACAACAAGGTTTACACAATCAAAGTTGAGCTACAATCAGAAGATTGTTCGTAAACTCAAATAGGAATTAAAAATCCTCTTACAACATTGACACCAACAACAAAGTGGAATCGATACAAGAAGAAAAAGATAAATCAATCATAAAACTATTGGACTATGATTTGGGTTCATTATATTTTACACCTACATTCATGGGAGAATACAAGATTACACACAAATTAGATGAAAATAAAGAAGATGACATAATATCAACACAAGTCGAGTCATCAAAACCATGTGGGTCCACAACATTTAGCAGAGAAGAGGAAAACACAAATTATACATCCACATATGATGAGTGTGAGCATGAGAAACCACCAAATCCCAAAAAAATGGAAAAATTCTATGGAAGAGGTTATGACCTTTTGAAATAACTTATCTATAATAGGAAATGATGTGCTAAAGAAAAAGGTATTTGTGTCCCTATAGATCCTTACACAAGAAATAACTAGCAGTCTTGGTTATTGTCCTTCAAAATAAATGTTAAAGAAAAATTTGCTTAATATCAATGTCATCACAAAACACAATCCTAGGACAAATATTGCGTCATCTTCAAGCACATGTCTTAGCGATGATTGGGGTTCATTATATTTTACACCCTCCTTTAAGGGAGAATAAAAAATATCACAATCTAGAGAGTCTTGTGTATGTATGACACCTTATAATAAGTAGGAAATATCTTCGTCACAAAACACCATAACATAATCTACTATTGATCAAGAGGATACCTTGTCGAGGCTTCTCCAAGCTCGCTTGATATCTCTCCCTCCAAGAACATGAAATAAATTTTACAACAAAATTTCGTCTTGTTCATATCATCGAGTGCATGACCATTCAACTAATGAATATAAGGCTTTGTGTAATAAAATTAGACATCTGAAGGATTGTGGTGCTCTTCCTTGTGTTGATGCACCTATTTCCTCTAATTAATAATGATTTTCATCCTATCATGTTGCTCATTACTATGTGGAATTGGTAGCTTTATGCATCTTTCTCATTTCCATTCATAGTGGTACAATCTCAAGTGCAACCATATTTATCTTGGCAATAATATGTTAGTCCTTGGTGGTTGTCTTTGTCTCTACACTTGGGGGAAAGGATAACTAGTTTTTGGAGGTGTGCATTCTTTTCAAGGATCCCCCTTCCTCTCTTTCTATTTAAAATACCAACACAGAAATTATGTTGACATTTTAAGTCGAGGGCATATTTTCCCTCGACCATTATTTGCATATTCCCTTCTTAATGATGATAGCATACATCTCCTAGGAAGTGTGACCATTACACTAGCACTATTGGCATTCTTTCATTTTGGAATAATATTTTGATGTTTCTTTCTCCACTTTGTTCATAGAGGTTAAATTTGGTGTAGCATTAGCATATCATATTGATCATGTTGTGGTGCCTTATCAAAGTTATAAGGGAGTATAACTTTTGGTATGGTTGACGTATGGGAGCTTGTAGACCTAGCATGACTTTCCTATTAAACACCTTTTTTGTGGGTACATACCAACCTAGTGTGTGTTCCTTATGAGTGTATTTGATGGATGTGGCATAATTCAAATTTCTAGTCCATCTCTTTTTCTTTTCGCATCAATTTTGACATTATATGTTTGTGTATCTTGTCTTGCTGATTCATATCATACATATGTGTGTCCCTTTGTGCTTATGTTCGTTTTCCATGGGATCTTGATCTTGGGGGCTTGCACAACCTCCTCGATTCTTGTCATCCTATCCCATCAATATTTGAGCACTTGGACCCCTCTTGACGTATATTTGTCTACTTTAGTGTGAGTCTAAGTGCAAGTTTATACTCTCACTAAAGCGGAAGCTAAATTTAGTGTAGAAAAATGTACACCTTTACATTTTCACACTATGTTTGCATCCCCTTAATTAGTTAGACTTAATTAAGCCTTTAATTGGCTCAATTATGCATTCACAAGCCTAATTATTTTCATTTTTTGAAAGGGAAACCCACATTTAATCAATGCCTACACTTAATTACACATCTTGGAAAATGTGTGTCCTAGGTTTAAGGCCTAGGACCCATTCGCCCAAGGGCGAATGGCCCCCCCTTAAGTATTGGGTCCTATTTTTTAATATATTTTTGGTGGCATTTTAATAATCTAAATTCAAATTGTAAAGGTCATCTTGTGGTGTTTAACTTTTAGGTAATTAAGGAAACACCTATTAATACAAGGTCTTTTTATCAATTCAAATCCTAAGACTTCAAGAGATCAATCCTAAGAGAAAATATTACTTTCAAGAGCATTAGAGAGAAGATTTATTAGTCATTTATTGCAGCATTCAAGATCTTATCATGATGTCAATATTTATGTGTGTTCATGCATGTTTTTGAGATAACATTGTGACGTAGGTTTCAAGTTTCAAGCAAGCATTCAAGCATCAAGATATATCAATAAATCAATCCATTTCATGCAAGATCCAATCCTTAGAGAGATGTGTTAGACTTCAATCCTCTAAGGGCAGTCATTAAAGGGTTTGGTGAGTTGTGACATAGCATTGTTCATTCATCAATTCCTTTATTTTATCATTATTTCATTATCAAGGTTTAATTACCAGAACTAGGGTTTGACCAATGCAAACCCCTATTCACCCAAAAACAAACATTTTTCCCTCTTTGTGAATGTGCAGATTTGTAGGTGAAGAAGGATTGAAGATTGATCAAAAGTGCAATTTAGCAAAGTTTTCAACATTATTGTCAAGACACGAAAATTTAGATCCCAAATTCATTTTCGGCTTTCTAATTGTGAAACCTAGGGAAAAAAACATCACAGATCCATATCCAAATGACCCTGAAAGTTGAGGAAAAACCCTGTACAAAGACCCATTCGCCCTTGGGCGAATGAGTCCTACTACAGGTCCTGAAACCCACTTTTTTGGGTAAGTTTGTCATGCTTTTCACTTCCCATTTATGGTTGCAAACTGGTGTTTCTATTTTTGATATCATTTAACTTTGAATTTCAAGTTTTACTTCATATAATTGAGTTCATTAAGCATTTTATTTTCATCTCCCAAAAGTGCATTTCTATCATATTTTACCATTTTTTGTCATAAGGGAAACAACAAATCTTCCAATAGGGTTGACTCGCCTAAAGGTTGAAAGTCACTCCTACCTTTGGGAGATCTCATTTCCTAATGAAAATATAGAAAGTGTGGGTGCATCATACATCCTTTTAATCATTTCATATTGATCACCCATTTACATTTTTCTGTGTTTCAACAACAAAGAATTGGTATAACTCGAATATTAGGTCTTTCCACTAGAAATCCTTATGGTTTTGGATCTTCACATGTGACACCCCGAGTTTTATCCCCTCTCATAAATTTGTGACATAGTATCCCACCAATCACACACATAATTCCACCATATTCACCACATTCCCAAAACATGTCAACCAATGATTATTTCATCAACCAAAATTTGCAAAATGTAACTTCACTTCAACAACAAATCTCAACCTTGAGCTAAAAATAAAATGGAAAACCATCACAATATGTCAAAAGGAGCCCATTGTCACTTGAGATCTTGAAAAAACCAATGCCACAAAACATAGAGATACCTCGGTTTGACAAGTTTAATGATAAAGGAGACCCTAGAAATTATATCAGTTGTAGAGAAGGGGGATTCGCTACTCATGAGTCTCTTTATTCTCAAGAGAATCCCAGGGAACAAACTTCCCTAAACTACCTCAAATGAAAAAGGTTAGAATTCCAAAATCAAAAAGAGTAGGTCACAAAGGTTTTCTGGACAAATTAATGAATTATCAGCCAAAGGATGATAGAACAGAAAACATATGACAGTGCGGCATGTTGGAGTCCTAGAGGTGCGATGGCATCTCGTATGGACCAAAAACAAAGAATGTCACAAAAAATAGCTAAAGTGACTACTAAAAATCTAATTACTAAGAGCTTCCAAAATAAAGGGAAAATAACAAAAAGTAATAGAACTAAAATAAGATAAAGTAAATGATAAGACTAAAGAGGATAAAGAAAGTGCTCACAACAACCCAAGTAATGAATCCTCTAGCAAGGAAATGTCTTCAATACTTGGACACATAAGACCGAGGGAAAATGTTGGGGCTATTTAGGGGCTTGCCTCAGTCAAACCGCCGTTTTGGTGTTTCCACCTCCATGGATAGCCAAATAGATAGAGAGAAATAATAAGCAAAAATGAAATGAATGCAAGAGTGATAAAAGAAAACCCTGCTCAAGGAGGAGAACCTGTATCACGAAATAGAGATGCAATAGATAGGGGATGTGAGAAATCCAAAGATGCTCAAAGATACAAGATAAGAGCGGTATCACTTTCAAGGCTTGAGGAAGCCAAGGAGAGAATGAGAGTTGCAAAGAGTGCTGCAAGAAAATGAGAGTGTTGTTGTAGCAAGTTGTAGAGAGCTATATAAACAAGAGAGAAAAAGAGAAAGACAAGACAGAATCTCCAAGAGAGAAGACAAGAAGCTAGAGAGAAGCTAGAAGACCAAATGAATTGAAAAAAATAGCATTTAAAGAGAGAATAGGAGGGAAAGGAAGCTTCCCAAGCCGTTACAAGCAATCATGGGTCATTACCACCAAAAAAAGTAGTTGACAGGTGGCAAAGACACTCGGAAAATGATTTTTTGAACATCAAAATTTTATAGGATGCTAGCGTGGTATGCAAATGTTTGTGCAACATACTAGTGTCCAAACAAATCATGCTACAAAATGACAAGCATGAGAAAAGAACTAGGTTTGATGCAAAGCTGACAGTCAAGGGTAGCTGCTAAAAAGGGATCTTGAGCATCTTGAGAGGGAAAATTTTTGATGCAAGGGCTAAAATGAACCTACACAAATTCCAAGGGAATAGACACTAAATTGGATACAAGAATGTATGTGAAATTGCAAGGGGTGCAATTTTACGACATTACATTTTGCCCCCACTTTAGCGGGCATATGAATCTACACCAATATGCACACTAAAGGAGATCTACTAAGCATAAATAACATCATGATGCCAAAAGGATATCGTATTGGAAGCAGATAGCTCTTTGAACCAAGGAAGCATGCCCCCAGATTGAAGACATACAAAAAAGACACAGTAGACAAGAGATATTTGCACAAGACAACACTGTTAGAACATAAAAATCCATTACATCATGGGGTTAGAACATATACATGGATAACACACACAAAGGAACACAACAAACTAAAGGATTTGAGTCAAAATAGTGAAAGAGACCTCTATGTAGAAGGCTGTCTTAGTACTATGCATCATCCCCAAATTAAGAACTAACACATAGAAGAATTCTTAAACGGAGAGAATAATGTAAGGATTGATTGCTTTAGGAAAATTTTGCATACAATTGATAGGGAAGCAACTAATGTTGAAGAGAGAAAGAGGTATATACTCGGGATGAAGAAGATGCAATTCTTCGATTCAGTACACAATTGGGAAGACAAGAGAGAGATGGATACACGGGTACTTGGTCCTACAGATATTTGAAAAAAAGTGTTGCAAGACCTCGGACCTATGAAAAAGTGAATAAAAGCCTCTGCAGGTGCTCCGTCCTATAGAGTCAAACAAAGAGATCCCACAAGATGAAAGTGTTTTATAGGTCCTCAAACTTGTAAAGGAGGTGCCCTAGGTTCTCGGTCTTGAGGGAAGCAAGATGTGAAAGGCTCCACAAAGTCTGATTGGTCCTCACAAGTGCTTAATCCAACAAGGAAAGCTTGATGCAAAGAATCTCTATAGGTCCTCGGTCCTATAGAACAAGACTAATCAGAAAATCTTGTGGCTATTGCAAGCTACATTGCAAGACAGTGATAGAAAATATAGGTCTAGTCAGGATACCCCTAAGCTAGACACCACGATATAACATAGGTCTAGTTAGGATTTCCCCAAGCTAGATGCCAAGATATAATATAGGTCTAATCAAGTTTCCCCCAAGCTAGACACCCAGATAAAAGATAGGTCTAGTCAAGTTGTCCCCAAGCTAGACGCTAATGAATTAATTTGAAGGAGAAGCTTTCAAAGGGGGTTCCTTCGGTAGGGAACCCTTCAAGACACAAATGGTCCCATTCAAAGGGACACTCCAATTGAAAGATATAGAGAAGAGAGGGTGTCCTTAAGAAGGACACACATCTTCAGAAAATGTTATCACTGCCCCTAGCATACAGGGGAGGAGAATCATGCAAGATACTATAGAAGGGAGGTGTGAGAACCTCATGAGAAAAATGGTTAGAGTAGACAGGATAGAGGAAGACCTTGATATCACTTCATGCGAAGAAAAGGTAGGTGCATCACCAAACAGGAGTTTGATGGCACCTAAATCAAAAAGTTGTATTTTTCCTTCAAGGCCTTACATTCACTAGTGGAATGGCCAGGCACTTGATGGTATGCACAAAAAGAATGTTTTTCTTTATCATTCTTATGAAATTTCTTATGTGTAGGAGGAGGAAGAGTAATCAAGTGGGCCTTGAGAAGCCTCAACAAGATACACTCTTGCTTATATAGAGGGTGAGGAGTAGGAAGCAACCCTTTCTCTTGTGAAGAAGAGTTTGACTACTCATAAGAAGAAGACATGAAGATAGTAGATAATGGTGGAAATCATGTCAACATTCAACTGTGGTTTCTATTTATATTGTTCAATCGAGCAACCAAGCCCCAAACTATGCTTACGAGGTGCACATTATATAGGGACTTGAATGCCTTGTTCATCACGCCCAAAACCTTTATGCCCATAGCCATATTTAGAGACAAGTTTAAAGCCACAACCATAACGTGTTTTCAAATCTTGAGAAGGAGGAGGATCTTCATAGAGAGAATTATTCTAGAAATGGGGATTATACTCCTCTACATGATCATCATCAGCCTTCTTGATAGGAATTCCAACATTAGCCTCTTTAATAAAAGCATGATCATCTTCCTCAAAGGGGGGATGATCAACATTAAGAACATTACAATTCACGTTCACATTATCCCATGATGTAGAAGAATGATCATCTTGTGAGGCATAGCTAATATTTAAAATGATATGTCTAATTAATAAGATAATTTGACAATGCATTTTGGATAAATGATTAATTTTTGCAAAAATAAATACTTGTATATTTTATAATTATTTGATATTAATGTTACATTTAATGTTTCAAATTATAATTTTAATAAGTATTAATGTCTCTCACAAGATGTTGCGGGTGGGCAGTCTGGGTCCTTAAGTTTTGGAGTCAAAGCCCAAATGCTAAATGGCTATTATTGGTTTTTAATGTTAAGGATATAATTTGATTTTATGTGTGAAGAGGAAATGTGTTTTCATTTGGATTATCCTTTTATTTGGATATTGTATTAAGGAAGTTGAAGAGTTGAAAGTTATTTTATTTTCAAAAAGAAAATTTGAATGGTTGAGGGAAAAGGAAATGAAAGGTTGTTCTCTTTCTCTATTTATTGTTTGCTTCTAGGTGGAATAGGGGATGGCTCGAATGAAATGGTTGTAGAATGTTAAACTTGGAAAAATTGTTTAGGCTGATCCTAACTTGGATAGCCAAGGTATTATTTTGTGTTGTTTGTGTTGTTAATAAATTCTTGATTGTTGTAAATTGTATTGGTGGTCTTTGTGTTGTTAATGAATTCTTGGTAGATGTTTGTTACTGTTTGTGTATAAGGAGTTGATCTTTCTTGAGGGTTGAGAGCCTCCTTCATGTGGGGTTGAGGAGGGTGCAGAGCCTCTCTTATAGATGGTTGATCAAATATGAAAGTAAGGAATTGTGAATGGTATTGGATAACCATGGAGATTGGTTATTGTAATGAATGGAGGTGGGTTGGATGATGGTGGTAGTGTGTGGAGATGATTGGATGGATGGTAGTGGAGGTGATTGTGTATGAAGTTTTATATGGAATTGATTGTGTTGTGCCCCAAGAGGGAAGGAATCTCCCTTCTCCCCCTTTACTAGAATTCACAGAATGAATTCATTATGTGTGTGAGTTAGTGTGTGTCTATTTTGTTTTCTAAATTGTATTTCAATATTGGGCTATGTCTCTAGCTCGGGGGTGGACTTATCAGTCCCATGGTTGGGAGGTGAGCAGGTTTGGGCTACTCCATCTATTGTTATAGGTATACATTATGATGTAAATTTGTCAAAGAAAATTGAATGGATGAAATTATTTTTGTTTTTTTGATCTAGTTGTTTCAATCAAAAGGAGCAGATTGCAATAGAGGATTCTCTAGTGATTAGGTTGTATATATCTATATATTTCCAAGTAAAATTCTCTTACTCTATTTTGTAATAAATTTTGAATACTAATGCACAGGGTTGTGTAGATGTTTCGTGTCTTCAAAGAATTTAGTAATTTCAATAAATACATTTGATTATGTTGAGAAACACCGAGTTTTATTATCTGCAATTGTATTTGGGTGTGTTCAAACAGAATTAGAACTTTGTTATGACATAATGAGGTTGTTAATTTTAGATGGAGAATATTGCAAAATGAACAATGGCAATAGTTTTTCTATATTTTCAAAGTAAGGAATTAATCATGTGATGATGATGTGAAGATTATGCTTGATACTAAGTAATTGCCATGATATGTACATTGAATCCACAACCTTTATTTGTATGCACGGTCTTCACATAGCTAATAATTTTCCATCATCGGTGGCTCAGCCTTCGCTTTGTAATGTTTTATGCATCTGTGGCCCTTGAAATACTTTTTGTTGTTGTAGCGTTGCAATTTTTTCGTGTGTCACCTTAGAGAATAGCATAGTCAATGGGATTTTTTCCTCGCCAATCCTCCTTAGTTGCACGACTATTTATGTTCTTTTCCCTCTTATGTTATCTCAAACAGTCATTCCCTTTAGCCTCTCTTAATTATCCTATACTGTGTAATTAGTTTGTGAATCATGCGGCTGGGACGTGTTTAGGTAACGAAATAATCATAGTTTGCTCGTCCTTTTTGTCTTCATCACACTCGATGTGGGCATGAAATTCATTCTCAAGTGTAACCGACACATACCCCTTTTATTCTTGAGATCCTTTTAAGTGTGTTACATTTTATCTAGGTCTTGTGTAAGTGAGAGATACTCCACCTAGTTTGGTTGCATAACTAATCTCTTGATCACATCTCTGTTATTAAAAGGAACAGTGAATTTGTTAGATGCCAGTCGATTGTGGGTGGTTTCTCCTTCTTCTATAACATCTTTCCATGTCTTGAGTCATAATAACTTTAATGTGATATTTAGTCATTGATCTCGGCTTTTACCTTGTTGTCATTGTCGGATTTGTTGCATGGTTGTCTTCTTGATTAAAATAATTCTTGTTGCCATAATATTTCTTGAAACAACATAATGTTATGTGAGTGTAATGGCCACAAAGGAAATCCTCTTCAAGTGAATGTTTCGTATAATATATTTGTATTCTTTATTGAATATGTTGTGTAGATAATTTTAACTGTTCTTTATTTTTAACGTTGTAGTGCTCGTTCCAATCATTTGATTCATTGTTCCTTGCAAAATAGATTACAACATCTATGTGCATTTCTTTGGAAAGTCATTTCAAATCTAACCTCATTTTAATAACTTTATAACATCATATGCACTAATAAGAGAAACCTTATTCAAGTTTAGAATAAATAAATGTATTTGTAGAAAAAGCTTGCTAGAAATCAGTCTTAAATCCTATCATAGCGGCTAGTTGAGTTAGACAGCTGGGTGTGGTTGTTGATCTAACCTTGTTTGGGAGGGTTTCTTGTACAATATCTCTTCAAAGTAATAAAGAATAGACTTTACACCTTTCTTTCTTTATAGTAATGTTGAATCTTTAGATTTCAGGAAATAATGTTTACATATTCTTCCTTATTCTGGTGTAGTTGTTTCTTTATGCTTCGACTCACTAAGTATTGATATTGCTTAATAATAAGCAGGGTGAAACTCGACATGTAGTGCATTGATTAAATGTTGCATAGTTCGGATCTATCGTACAGAGATAAGTCACTTGTTCAGGCCCAACTCAACTATAGGCACAGCTAATAATTCTCTCTTATGCAAGAACAACTTGCAGGTATCCATAGCATTGCATCACTTTTTTGATGGATGAGTAGAAGACATCTCTTACAGCCTTCAGACCTATAGTATGATGGACGAAGGGCACAAATACACTACCTTTATTTTTCTTGATCTCTCTTGTTGCTTCCTTGTTAGCTGCTTCCACCTCTTTAAATAGCATTCGTTTTTCATTTTTTTTTGTTCTTGTCATCAAGAGAGTCTATGAAGGTTTTTTATATCTGAATTTGGCTTCTCATCACCTGCACTAAAAGATATTTTATATTTTAGTAATAATATGGATAAATGACTTTATATCTTTGAGTAGGATAAACTAAGAAGATTATAGAAACAGTCTAAAATAGTAACTTAGTTTTTATAAAAGCTGAAATGTGTTACATTGATAAAGGTCTTGCATAATTAATTCATACTATGACATTACATGTTGGTCTACTTATTGTAGCGCTATCATTTCTTTGTTCACTCCTTGCGTGGTCTAAATATGATATTTGACTATTACATTGCTTTCTTTACACCATAGTTTGCAACCTAATAATGCTCCTTGGTTACTGATGCAAAGAGGGATGGAGACCTCCTCCAACTAACAAATAGATGATCTTCAGATCAGCCTCAAAATAGACTCCAAAGATCTCATCAAAATTCACTCTTTGAGCAAGCTTCCCATAGTAGCCTTGGCAACCCAATTTCAAGGATTTTTCACCTATATCTTCCAAAACACCTAAAAAAATCAGAGATGATTAAGATACCCATTTGCAAGTTACATATCATGTGCAAACCCCAACATCGACTCTTTTGGACCAACATGGAGATCCAATACACCATCCCCAGACAAGGCTTCCCAATTAACCCAATTTTGCAAAGAAAGTACCCTTTAGATGTTAGATACTCACTCAAACACCCCAAACAGTCTTATATAATGATGCAAAACTCCAAATTTCCTAATTGGATTGCAACTCTAAAGCCTCTAGCCTACTGCCCCAAGAAACCCTCCTATATCATGCCAAAACCAAGGGTTTTGTAGGAGTTCACACTTCCAAAGCCTTCCAAATCAAACTACTGGTCCAAACACCACTTAATACCCCTGCAAAAACATATTAAACACTCACAGGGCCAAAACTCTCAGTAATTCACCAAAACACCCCCATGGTTGCACATTTTCACAAGGAACTATCACTGCTCCAGCCTAGGCAACACATCCCCCATCAATTTTCTTCACTTTCTTTAACCCTTAAATCCATGAAACAACTAACCTAACATCCTACAACCAATCCACCGAGTAACATGGCCAATACAGTAGGTGGATTGGTTAAATCATCATGTTCTTACCCTCAAACCCTTGACTCAGGAAAAACAGGGCAGTCACTATGTTTTATGGATTTCTCTCTCAATATAATGAATTAAACCCTCAAATCAAGTGCAATGGATATTAAATACATGTCCCTATAAAAACTAGTAATTTCAAGTCATAACAAGACTGCACAAACTTGTACCAGTCTGGAAAAGAATGAAAAAAATAGAGATTTCTGAGAATTAACCAAGCATTTTATTGATTTCTCCTTCCAATCTTCTAGACAACAATACAAACGTGTTTCCATGCCTCTTTAAAGGCTTCTCCATTTCAAACCAATGAAGAACTACCTCTCAACTAAATCTTAAACTCCTAATGGCCGTTTCTTTACAAATTTGTTGCATTTATGCAACTCACAAATTTGGCACTTTCAAGTTTTTTTGACTCTTTATTGTTTCCTAGACCCTCTTAAGCACCTAAACTATTACAAATAGTCTAATGAGACCTTATTCAACTAAGAAAACATGACTTACTCAAGAAAAAATCATCCTATCTATCTTGACACCCCTTATCAACTTTGACAATTCCTTGCACATGGTTTGCAAACCTTACAAGATGAATACAAAGCCCCTCCAATTTGATTAATTACAAAAGAATGGTCACATTAAACCTTATTAGGACTCAAAAAATTAACTTTAAACATCCTATCACACACTTCCTATCAAACACTTCATGGAAAAACAAAGAGGAGGTTGGTGCTCCTGCACCATACACACCACCATAAAAAAGATTCATGTATCATGAGTAAAGGTCTGTCTTGCTCCAATCTACACTCCACAAAACCAACATTGATCTGTACCTCCTCTTGTCTGACCTGAACAATGAGAACTTGTAGTCCACTCTGCCTTTTTACCTCTGTATGCATGTAATCTTGTCCCCTTCTCTGAAATCAGACCAGTAGGTGGTCTGTCCTCTACCCTTAGACCAAAACAAGTGAACTTCCTCACCTTCATTCCTCTAAACCATCCTTTACCCATGCCTACCTTGTATTTTTCTACCATGTCTGATGGATATGTATCTCTGATCTCTTTGCCTCTCAAGGTTGATGTTCCACCTAACTCAACCATATTCTTCCCTATCCAAACAACATGTCTTCCCTCATGGCTCTATCCTTTCTTATGCACGTGTTGCACTCCATTCTGACCTTTGAAATTAGACATCAGACCTACTGCCCCTATTTGTACAGTCCTATACACCGCTGTGTTATCAGATTTTAGAGCCTTTCCTCCATCTAATCTTGACTTTCCTTCCACTCCATATGTTGTTATAGGACATACCACTATCCGAATTAGGATCTCTTCAATTTTCCTAATCCCTTCTCATTGTGTTATCAACAACTTACCATGAACCTTGCTTAAATAATCCTTCTCTATGGTCTTCACATTTGATTGCTCCTCCAATTATGCATCAACCTTCTTAGATCCCTTTGCCATCTTCTCAGTAAATTCATCATCCTTCAATACCACTTCCCTAGCACCATTTGTAGGTGTCCTCTTTGTTGTTTCAACACCATAACCCTACTTCAAATAAAAAATCAAGTTGTTTTTACTATCCTCAAACTGTATAGGCTCCTTTTTTTAAAAAAAAATCACAACCTTATCCTTCTCTTTTCCCTGCAAAGGAGTTAGTTTAAAACTTTGATTATCCTTCCAAATGGTGTAGGCTTTTTCCCAACCATCATACATGGACCTTTTATAAAATTGTGATGGCCTCCCCAAGAGCAAATGACAACAATCCATTGGCAATATGTCACATAATACTCTATCCTTGTACTCCCCAATCTGGAAATCCACATAGGCTTGCTCATTCACCACTAAGGTTTGACTATCATTCACCCAAGAAACTTTATAGGGTGCTACATGAGGTATTTTCTCTAGATTCAACTTATCTACCATCTCCCTAGACACCATATTATCTTGAGAACCTGAATCAATGACTACTTGACATACCTTACCTCTACACTTGCATGAAGTTCTGAATAGACTCCTTTGACTCAAGTCTTCCTCCTTAGGTGCCTGCAACAAAGTCCTTCTTACCATAAGTGCTTCTCCCTCTTTTGTATCAACAAGTTTTCTTGAACTTTCACACTCTTATTCTTGAACCAGTTGTGTTCTTCTCTCACTCCTTCTATCACCACTTGACATTGAACCTTGACCTTGAGGAAACTTGAAAAATGGGTGTCCAAATTCTTGACAATTGTAGCATCTCCTTGAAAAAGTGTTTGCATTTTTTCCCCCGCCAAATCTGCCTCTTGAACCTCTCCATCCACCTCTGAAATCAGATTTCTCTTGCTCCTTCTTGGCATCTCCTTGACTCTCATTGTTTTTCTTTGAACTAGGGAAGGATCCTCTACCTCTAGAAGTGATGCCTCTTCCTCTTGCTACCTTCTCTTCTCTCCTCTTTAGTTTTTCTTCTGCCCTCATTGCCATTTGAAAGCATTGTTCAACTGATTTTGGAGCCATCAAACTAATCTCATCCTGAATGTTATATCTTAGACCATTCAAGTACCTAGCAACCATTTCTTCCTCATCTTCTTCATGTTTAGTTCTTATGCTTAGCCTATAGAATTCTTCAGTATATGCTTGCACATCTAATTCTTTTTTTCTAAGATATTGTAACTTCTTAAGCAATTGAACGTTATAATCACAAGGAAGGAATTTACCTTTGATTTTTGTTTTCATCTTCTCCCAAGAAGTGATCTTTCTTTTTCCATTTTTCTCCCTCTCCTCTTGCACAATATTCCACCATACCAAAGCATGTCCTTTCAGTTTTGTTTTTGCCCTCTTCACCTTATGCCCTTCATCAACCTCTTCACTGTCAAAATAGCTCTTTATGGCTCCAATCCAATCCAGGATCTCTTCACTGTCAATTTTTCCTCCATACATAGGCACATCCATTTTTCCATGACCATCCTTCTTCACAACCTTCAAAAGCTTCATTGTTCTCACATCTTCTGGATCCATCTCCTCTTCTTAACTAGAGGTCTCTTCCTCTTCAGACTCACTTTCTTCCAAAAGAACCCTACCTTTTGCTTTTATCCAAGAAATCTCCTGCTTCAGGGCTTCTATTTCTTTTTCATGATTGTGAATCTTCGTTGCAACAACATTCCCCTTAGGAGGCATTTTGATTCCTCCAATTAGCTTCTTCTTCCTACACACAACCTTCAACCTTCTTTTCACAAGAGACCTACTCCCTTGATCTGATACCAATTTGATGCAAAGAGGGATGGAGACCTCCTCCAACTGACAAATAAATGATCTTCAGATCAGCCTCAAAATAGACTCCAAAGATCTTATCAAAATTCACTCTTTGAGCAAGCTTCTCGTAGTAGCCTTGACAACCCGGTTTCAGGGATTTTTCACCTATATCTTCTAAAACACTTGACAAACTCAGAGATGATTAAGATACCCATTTGAAAGTTACATATCATGTGCAAACCCCAACATCAACTCTTTTGGACCAACATGGAGATCCAATACATCATCCCTAGGTAAGGCTTCCTAATTAACCCAATTTTGCAAAGGAAGTACCCTTTAGATGTTAGATACTCACTCAAACACCCCAAATAGTCTTATATAATTATGAAAAACTCCAAATTTCCTAATTGGATTGCAACTCCAAGGCCTCTAGCCTGCTGCCCCAAGAAACCCTCATATATCATGCCAAAACCAAGGGTTTTGTAGGAGTTCACACTTCCAAAGCCTTCCAAATAAAACTACTATTCCAAACACCACTTAATACCCCTAAAAAAACATATTAAACACTCACAGGGCCAAAACACCACCATGGTTGCACATTTTCACAAGGAACTATCACTGCTCCAGCCTAGGCAACACATCCCCCATCAATTTTATTCACTCTCATTAACCCTAAAATCCATGAAACAACTAACCTAACATCTTACAACCAATCCAATGAGTAATAGGGCCAATACAATAGGTGGATTGGTTAAATCATCATGTTCTTACCCTCAAACCTTTGACTCGGGAAAAATAGGGCAGTCATTGTGTTTTATGGATTTATATATCAATACAATGAATTAAACCCTCAAATCAAGTGCAATGGATGGTAAAGACATGTACCTACAAACACTAGTAATTTCAAGTCATAACAAGACTATACGGACTTGTACTAGTTTGGAAAAGAGAAAAAAACAGAGATTTCTGAGAATTAACCGATATTTTTATTGATTTCTCCTTCCAATCTTCTAGCTAACACTACAAATGTGTTTCCATGCCTCTTTAAAGGATTCTCCACTTCAAACCAATGACCAACTACCTCTCAACTAAATCTTAAACTCCTAATGACCGTTGCTTTATAAATTTGTTACATTTATGCAACTCATGAATTTGGCACTTTCAAGTTTTTTTGACTCTTTATTGTTTCCTAGACCCTCGTAAGCACCTAAAATATTACAAATAGTCTAATGAGACCTTATTCAACTAACAAAATATCATCCTATCTATCTTGACACCCCTTATCAACTTTGAAAATTCCTTGCACATGGTTTGCAAACGTTACAAGATGAATACAAAGCCCCTCCAAGTTGATTAATTACAAAATAATGGTCACATTGGACCTTATTAGGACTCAAAACCTTAACTTTAAACATCCTATCACACACTGCCTATCAAAAACTTCATGGAAAAATAGAGAGGAGGTTGGTGCTCCTGCACTAGTTACATGGTTAATGTTTATTTTTTCAAAAGTATATGTTCAATGCTTTAATTTCAATTTGTAAGCTCTCATTTGGTAGTTTGAAAACAAATTATTCTCCAACATGTGCCAAACTAGATCATGTAGCCTTATCTTGTAAGCTATTTTTTTCTCCTTTAGCCATAGCCCTTGCATGCATCTTGACGTTTTATGGTTATCCCTTCCATCAGTGCAGTTCGGCTTTTATGTTTTCATGCGTTGTATTTCAATAGTTTCAGTAGTTTCTACTCAGCCTATTTTCTTCAATGTTGCACTTTCCAATAGGGGAGAAGATCCAGTATCCGCCAGGGCTAACTTCGCGCAACCATAGAATCTAAACTGTGCGTCGAATCCAAAAAAAAAATTATGGGTTTTTTTCGCCCACGAGTTAAGAGCTTATAACTAAGATTTTGGCTTTTGGGCAATTCAGTAGAGTGCGGGAGCATTGGATATGCGCGTGGAGGCCAAAAAGACACCTTTTAGAGGTGTCGTTCGGTTGCCGCCACCTAATGTCCTAGTATCCGCCCACTCTAATTTCCATCAATTATAACCGTTTATGCCTTAAATCCACTCTAAAACATGCACTTTAACACTTAATGAGCAGCCATTAGTGTTTTTCTAATTATAATGAGCAGCCATTGGTGTTTTTGTAATTATTTATTCAATCAAATAAAGTTTTTTAATGGATCGAAGTGAAAAAAAATTTGGGGGGTTAAGTGAGCATGGAGGTGGCAGTTATTCAATGGGGGGCGGTAACTAGGTCTTCTCCCCTAGATGGTGGTGATTCTCCAAGTTGCATTGGCTTTTGGAAACTTCTAACGCCTTTTTATTTTTGCGGACCTAAGTTTTTAATGGTGATTATGGAGCATTTAATTTTTTTCCTTAATTCTTCATCACCTGGCAAAACGGTTGTGTATCCTCATTGTAAAATGTGAATCGCTGAAGGCACCCCGACCATTACATTGTTACAATGTTTTTTTTTTAATTAAATGAAGTCTTGGATCAATTCTAATTCATTCGGGATTTATATCTACTTAGAAGAACTAAGATCTCTTTAAACTCTGCCCAGTATTCATTTGAAAATCAATCTTTATAGATGTTAAGCATTTTTATGTTATACATTTCAATTTTGATGATAGATTCGTTAATAGGTGCTTTTGGATTCGTATGTATAAAGTATGCGATTTTGCATCTTTTAGGAGTTAACTCTAAAGCCTTAAATGTTTTGTTTATAATATATATATATATTTTATTTTATTTTTGAATAGCTGGTATTTATTACATAGTTACATTATAATCTATTTATTAATCACAATAATTATTGATTAAATTAAAACGTAATAATTTGGAAATGAACCATTTGAACTGGATATGTCATATGGTATTGAAGAGATATGTTAATTTCAAATGGAATATATGAAAAAAAATGTATGACTATAGTATATACAATAGTATGTAATATGTAAAATAAAATACCTAAAATTGATCTAAGAATATTATTTCAAAGATATAAGAATAATCTAGATAGCCTTGATTACTAGGAAACAAATAGATTTTTCTTGCAAATGTTATTATTTCTTCATATTCTTTTATAAATCTTTAGTAAGGGGATTTCTCTTGTGAAATTAACTTGGAAGTGCATCTTTGTTCAATTGATTGGGGTCCACCTTGCATAGTTGAGGTTAATTTATTCTTATAATAAAAGAAAATTGTATCTTTAGCTAACTTCTATTGTGTTATTATTTCCTAGATATTCGATAAGTAGTTCAATTTTTGGAACGAGCATTACACATCATTGATAGTAGGTTTGGATGATGTTATCAAAAGGTCTAAGTGGATCAGTTTGACTTTTTATTCCCCAATGAAGGAATCTATAAAGTCTAAAGAACCCCAATCATCACCAAGACATGCATTCTCTTGAGAAGAGGAAAAATTAGGATTTATTGCTTCATAGGGATCTTCTTTAGGGACATTTGTCTCAAGAGTTTCCTTTGTAACAAGTACCACTGGAATAGATATCAACACATTGGAAGACATTGAAGGGATAAGAGTAGGCACAATCGAAGCCTCATCGACAACTTCCATTTCAGATAATTGTACGACATTAGGGTCAACTTTAACTATGACTACCTGATTATTATGAATGAATTTAATAGATCTATGCAAGGTAGATGAGATTGTGCCTATAGTGTGAATCCACGATCTATCGAGAAGAAGGTTATATGGTAACTTTTCTAACATAACATTTACTAGAGTGGGTACAGTAATAGGTCCAAGCCACAAAGGTAATACTATTGTACCTAGAGCTTGTCGCCTAACACTATTGAACCCATGAACGACAATAGAAGAAGTTGCAAGTGAAGCTGAATCAATTTGAATTTTAGGCAACAGATTAATGCTACATACATTGAGTGCCAAACTGGCATTAATGAGAGTACATCTAATGCCGATTTTATTAATGTTAACTATGGTTATTAGAGGGTCTGATTGCTTTTGTACTTCTAGAGGCTATAGTTCCGGTGGATAGAACGTAATATTTGGTGAATCTACATGAATATGAGCTATCAATGCATTAACATCCACCAACCTGGTAGAAGAAGGTTAGAGGATCTTTTGCAAGGCTTCCTGAAGCATACCTTGATAAATCAAAGTAAACTGAAGCAAGTCTCATAGTGAGATCTTGGATGGAGTAACACGAAGTTTCTTGAGAAGATCATAATCACCAGGTGATTTAGTTGTAGGTTTAGGTGCTTGAGGAAGGCTTGGTTGAGAAAGTGGTAAAGAAGTAGGTTGACTAACATTTAATTTTTTATTTCTAGTATTATAGAGGAATCATTTGAAGAAATATGCTCAACATCCATCCTTGGAGGATTCGATGTGAGAGGAACTTAATCATTCACTAATGCATCATCTCTAGAAGAGAGTGCATTGGAATGAAGAGAAGGTAGAGTAATATTAAGAAAAGTGTCAATTATTCATCTTCTTGCAACAAAATATCCTCAAAACTGGGGGGGTATTTCATGAGAAGGATTAAAGATGCCGAGTGACATGGGTAAAGCCAAGTCACTATCACATGCATAAAATGGAGCATTATTAACACTTTGAATAAAATTAGAAATTGAAGTGATAAAATAAGACATTGAATTCATTTTGAAGGTAATAAGTTAAATATAATAAACAATGCCTAAACAAGTCAGATGAAGACTAGCACATCACTCTAATAGTACGAAATGGGGTTCGGGGTATCAACCCAAATTTTTTTGGGGAAGGTGTTTTCACATCAGGTTCACCAAAATGTAGAGAAAGGAGATTCACTGCTCATGAGTCTCTTTATTCTCAAGAGAATCTTAGGGAACAAAATACCCTAAACTACCTTGGATGAAAAAGGTGAGAGTTCTAGAATTAGAAAGAGCGTGTCATAGAGGTTTTTTGGAAAAATTGATGAATTCTCAGTCAAAGAATGGCAACACAGAAAACAAACAACACATGATGTGTTGGAGTCCTAGAGGTGTGCTAACGTCTCATATGGATCAAAAAATGAGAATTTCACAAAAAATAATGAAAGTGACTGCTAACAATCCGATTACTAAGAACTTCCAGAATATAGGAAAACAACAGAAAGTAATAGAACTAAAATAATATAAAGTAAATTATAAGACTAAAGAGGATAAAGAAATTTCTCACAACAACCCAAGTAATGAAGCCTCCAACAAATAAATTTCTTTGATACTTGCACACATAAGACTAAGGGAAAATGTTGGGGTTGTTTAGGGGCTTTCCTCAGTCAAACCCTCATTTTGGTGTTCCCACCTCCACGAACAACCAGATAGATAGAGAGAAATAATAAGAAGAAATTAAATGAATGCAAGAGTGATATAAGAAAACCCCACTCAATGAGGAGAACCTGTATCACGAAATAGAGATGCAATAGATAGGGGATGTGATAAATCCCAAGACTCTGAAGATATAAGATAAGAGAGGTATCACCTACAAGGCTTGGGGAATCCAAGGAGAGAATGAGAGATAGTGCTGCAAGAGCCAAGAGAGTTGCAAAGAGTGCTACAAGAACATGAGAGTGCTATTGTAGCAAGTTGTAGAGAGTTGTGTAAACAAGAGAGAAAAAGAGAAAGACAAAAGAGAATCTCCAAGAGAGAAGCCAAGAGGATAGAAGCTAGAAGACCAAACGAATTGAAAAGATATAATTTAAAGAGAGAATAAGAGGGAAAGGAAGCTTCTTGAGTCGTTACAAGATGTCTTGGGCTGTTACCACTGAAAAAAGTAGCTAACAATTGGCAAAGATACTCAAAAATGGTTGTTTGAATGTCAAAATTCCATAGGACACTAGTGTGGCATGCAGACGTCCGCGTGGTGTCCTAGTGTCCAAACAAATCACGCTATAAAACGATGGGCATGAGAAAAGCACAAGGTTTGATGCAAAGCTGACACACAATGGTAGCTTCTGAAAAGGGATCTTGAGCATCTTGAGAGGGAAAAAGGATGATGCAATGGCTAAAATGAACCTACACAAATTCTAAGGGAACAAACACTAAAGTGGATACAAGAATGTATGCTAAATTGCAAGGCAATTTAATGATATTACATCAGCATATACATCCTTGTGTAGAGACTTCATCTTTGAGGATAAGATCTTGGCTAAACACTTTCCTAGGTCACTGAAAGGAAATTTGAGTGTGGAAACGCTTCCCTAAATGCAAATCAATCGAGAGAGGGCTACAAAACTTTGTTTCAAATCTTTTTTCAATTATAGTTTCTTTAAGAACACACATGCATTAATTTTCAAATTTTAAGCATAAAACACATAACACAAAAATTTACGTGGGAAAACCCTTTCGAGAAAAACCCACACACCAAAGCACATATCAATTGTATTACTATAATATGGAAATCACATACAATATGTAGAGCCTATGCTCTTACAGGTGTAGTTTGACTCTATTACAAATCTAGAGTGATTCTGACATCATAACAACATACAAATATTACAATCACATTACAATTACAAATGTAATAAGGCATAAAAATATATATTTCTCATACGAGAGTGTTTATTTTAGCCATGTGTCAATATCTCAATCTCTCCATGCATGCAAACTAAAATCAACAACATGCACGAGTCCCAACTCACCCAAATAGTAGTGTGTCACACATGTACATACATGCACCAACATGCAACAAAATGAAAACACATGCAAAGCTTGCAGCTCCGAAAAATCAAGAAACTTTACATGCTAGGCACCCCATAGATAAAATTAGATTTTCTATCAATTTAGAACTCACCCACAACTCCTAGTCACTCCAAGTGACAACTAAGTCTTCACAAACAACCATTCCAAGCCTTAGTCAACAAGTCAAATTGATTCCATAAGGCATCATGACATACCTTTTAGAATTTTGTGCAAACTTCTCATCTCGAATGAGTGCCTACATGACAATTGTCACCCTTCCTTACTCTTTGTGCTCATACAAAGGAATATGCCAACAAGCGGGTCTCGAAACTCATCACATACTGACACTTGGAATTCAAGTGCTCCTCCTAGGAATTTTACAAATTCTTTTTCCCAAATTGAGTGCCTAAGTGGAAAGTGGCACTCCCCATTGACATCGGTTGACCAGTCAACATACCCTTACAAAATAGGAAATTCCAAGTGGGTCCCACTTCCTAAAAAATAGGAGATGCTTAATTTTTCATTTTCGACACAAAAAAATATTCCTATAAAATAAGAACTCCTAAAAAATAAGATAGAAGGTTGAGACACCAATTCCCAACATTCTCCCACTTGTCGAAGACCTTCAGGAGTCACTATATCACTACTCAGGCCACAAGGCCCATAGAACTGACACGCCATTTGAACTTATTTATGCCCACTGGCTTTGTTAGTGCATCTACAAAATTCACCAAAGTGTCCATCTTTTCTAGGTTCACCTTTCCATCTTCCACCATATCAGGAATAAAATTAAACTACACATAAATTTGCTTTGTTTTGGCATGGAAAGTAAGATTCTTCACTAAACAATTAGCACTCTAGCTATCACAATAGATAGTAATCTATCTTGCATCAAAACTAATATCCAAAAACAATCTCTTAAGAAAAATGGCCTCTTTGCAAGAATGAGTAATTGTCATGTACTCTACTTCAATAGTAGACAAAGCGACTACATCATATTACTTACTCATCTAGCCAATAGCACCACCAAACATAGTGAAAGCATATCCACTAGTGGATCTCCTGTTGTCAATGTCACCCGCCAAATAAGAATCAACATATCCACAATTTCTCATTGAATGTCGAGGTCCAATAGGTTTACCATGAATACACAAGGCATACTCAGAAGTACCTCGTAAGTACCTAAACACTCTTTAGTACATCCCAATGCACCCATCCAGGATTGGCCATAAACCGGCTAAGGACTCCCACTACTTGAGCAATGTCTGGCCTATTGCAAACCATAACATACATCAAACTACCAACAACACTCACATAAGGAAATTTTCTTATGTCCTCCATCTCGATAGGAGAGTTTGGACAATCCTCCATAGAAAGATTCATCCCTTGCATAACTGGAACAACTAACTATCTACAAGTAGTCATGTTGAATATCTCCAACATAAAGTTCACATACTTGCTCTAGTTTAACCAAATCTTCTTGTTAGTTCTATCTCTTCTAATCTCAATCCCCTAAATATACCTCATTACACCTAGATATTTCATCTCAAACTGTGCTAACAATTTAGACTTCAAATCTGAAATCATGCTTTTTTCATTCTCAATAAAAAGCATATCATCCACATACAAGACAATAATGATCTAATGCAACCATTATTAGTCTTGCAATAGATACAATGGTCAGATTTAGATATCTGAAATCCTAAAGATAACACATAGGTGTTGAACTTCTGGTACCACATCCTAAGAGATTGCTTCAAACCATACAAATATTTTCTCAACTTTCATACTATATTCTCTTTCCCTTTCACAAAAAAATGCTCTATCTATGACATATAAATTTCCTCCTCCAAATCACCATGAAGGAAAGTTGTCTTCACATCCATTTGTTCAACTTCAAAGTCATAAGTTGTCGTAAGTGATAACAAGAATCAAATAGATGTCATCTTAGTAACAAGAGATAAAATCTCCCCATAATCTATTCCCTCCACCTAGGAGTATCCCTTCATATCCAACCGTGCTTTATGCTTCTCAACACTACCATCATGACCCATTTTCTTGTTGAACACCAATTTACATCCAACGAGCTTACTTCCTTCTAGAAAAGGTACCAAATCCCATGTAGCATTTTTTAATGTTGTCATCTCTTTGTTCATGTCTTCCATCCAAGAATCTACAAGATGCATACCCATAGCCTCTCTAACTATCTTGGGCTCATCAAAGTTAGAAATTAAAGCAAATATGCAACTAGATGGTTTTCTTGTTGTTTCACAATTTTGATAAGCCTAGTTCTCTTGTTTGATTATTGTTTGTGTCTACCCAAAATGTCAACCTTAACAAGGGATAGCTTTATTATGAGAATGGATAATGATGAGTGAACACAATGTTATGAAAAAACCTAAGGGACTGACCTAATGCCTTGGGGGCTCATCGATGATGGCCTTTCCTACGTAAAGCACAAAAACAACATAGTTCAACTTTGACTTTGATCATGGATAGTTTATTATGACCTGTGGAGATGGATGGACCGACAAATTGTTATCACCAAACCTAAAGGACTGACCTAAGCCTCAGGGGCTCATCGATGATGGCCTTTCCTATGTGAAGTTTCAAAGGCAACATAGTTAGATCACTTGGATTGATACTGACTCTGACTCTATTTTTGGAGTTTTCTATTTTTTTTCGATTTTGATGTTTTCTATGTTTTTTTGGATTTTGATGTTTTCTATTTTTTTTATTTTCATGTTTTGAATCCTAATACCATGTCTAGGATCTTATGTGAAATCCAAGTCCACGAATTTCTCCCAATCAGGTATAGGACCAATTTATTATTTGTGAGGGGATGGGTGAAGTTTATTATGGATGGATATGAAAGGTGAAGGATGCTAAATATCGACTGTTCTTAAACCATGAGAAGGATGAAAAAGCTTTATTAAGGGTGAAATGATATGTGTGAAGGATGGGTGAAACCAAAAAACCCAAATAGAGAGATAGTAGATGATGGAGCAAAGATTGACTACACATGGTGCTTGTTTGCTAGGTTTTCACCATGGTACTTATCCAAAGCACCACCGAAGTGGTTTTCACTATTGGACAGATCATCTCTCTTTACTATTTTCTTTTTTTTTCCTTTTTTTGATTTTTCTATTTTTTTGGTGTCACTAAGATGCCTATTTACCAAGTTTTCATCAGGCTAATCATTTTTTTGATTTTTTGATTTTTTTTACTTTTGATGGGATTATCTGAAAGCTAGGTATAGTACTTGCAAAGGTGTATACTATTGATAGTCTCTAGTAATGGTTCACCTTCAGGAGTAGAAATTTGATAAGTGTCAAATCCATATGTTGTTGTTATGATGTAAGGACCCAACCAATTAAATGCATATCTGGATTACCATCTCGGATGAAAGGGTATGATTTGAATGAAGGGTATGAATGATGGATATAGAGGATGATTGATGTGACAAACAAAGGGAGTTATGATATGGTTCCTCACATGCACACTACATGGGTTGTCAAGCTTCACACAGAAAGGAGTTTGGGCAATCAGTGAGTTATAGTATGTGAAGGGGTCGTCATTAAAGGTCTATTGAGAAACATCGAAAAGGGAAACAAAGTGATATGATGGGTGTGTGGATATTGGTGGATTTGGTAGAGTGTATGTATTGGGTGAAGGTGATGAAGATAGAGAATTTGGATCAACAAGCTCATCTTTTGAAATTTTTCTTTGATAAATTCCCCTAGCTATTTTGGATGAAGAGGCATGATTGGAGATCATTTTTTTCTTTCTTTAATTTTTAGATGTTATTTTTTTCTTTGATGTGTCCAATTCAGCATTTGATTTTGGCTAAAGGAATTTTCATGATCTTTCTTTCTATGTGTGCTTTATTTTGATTTTGGATCTCCATTTGTAAAAGGCACTTTCACCTTTGATTCTTGAGTTATATCCTCATTATTTCCTTAAGGTGATACTTGTTGATCCATGTCCATTGGGTGGATGAATGTGGATGAGATGGATGAGATAGATGAGGTGGGGAGAATGTGTGGTTCATAAAAAAGGTTGTTGATGCACTCAATGGATTCCATATGACTATCCTTTTCGAGATTATTAACATCAAAGGATTCTTGCACATCCTTAATGAGCTGGAAAGAAAGCTCAATAGAGGCAACAGTAGGAGGTGTATACCCTAACTCAAGATGATCGAAATGGAAGGGTGATGGAACAAGGGGGAGATGACCATGAGATGGAAATGTATGATCTTGAATATCCTCAATAGATCATGATTAAAGAGTGGATTATCATAAATGGCATGATCAAACATGGTATTATCATAGGCCTAAAAGGAATAGGATGAAGTGGACAAGGTAAGGACTGAAGTATCTTTAGAATCTCAAATTTTTTTCATCTCAAAATGGTCATTTATTTGCATATTTTCACAAAGATTTGGAGTTGACTTAACATTATCCTTAGGGGTCTATATCTTCTTAGCAGCAATAAAATCTCCAATTGCAAGATTAGGTGATGCATATAGCTTCCCAATAGAAAATGTACTATCAATACAATAATCTCAATGTCCTAAGTCTTGAATCTAGACTTTACCTTCATGGAGGGGAATGGCTAGAGTGGATGATTTAATTAGAGAAGATGGGTCAATATAATGTGATGAGGTGGAAATTGAGGCTTCTCGATTAATAGGCACTTGATGTTCAGTGGTCACTTTCAAATTACTACAATATTGGAAGGGGTCAGGATCACCTGGTATAGTGATTTTGATGTTGTTATGGGGAAAATTAAGACATTGATGGTATGTGGAAGGAACAGACCTCATGGCATGAGTCCATGGGTGAACAAGGAGAATATTGTATGGTATTCTAGATCCAAGGCTTGGTGGTGCAGGAGCACCTAGGAAACACCTAGGAAGCACTAGGCAATAGGAAGTAGTCTAGGATGCATTTTGTTTTATTGTATTTCCCTGGAGCTCATGTTGACCATTGAGTTAGAGTTAGAGGCTTAACAATAAGGAGTGATCAGGAGTGATTAGGAGTGAAAAGGTTTATGAGTATAGAAAATCACTTGTATTAGTTTTCTAGGAAATTGGCAAAAGTGGCAAAATGGTACATTTTGCACCTTTGCCACTTGATAACTAAAAATGTCAGACCAAGGAAGGCATAACTACTTTGGGAAAACTATATAAGGTGTGCCTTGACCTATAGATTGGTGGGAAGGCATTGGGAGCTTTTACACTAATTCAAATTGATGAATGTAAGTGAGGATAGTGATAAGATTGAGTAATTTTCTATGCTTTGTTTTGAACTTGTGTATTGCAGGAGTAATCATGGCACAGTGAATATTGTAGAATGTAGTCAATTGTCTTCCAAGCTTTGTGTGGCATAGTAGATAGCTAGTGTGTGTGTTTCAAGCTTTCTTTTGTAGCTAGTTTGGTTCTTTAAAGTTACTGTTCTGACTGTCAAACCGTGGAAGAATGGAGATTTAGTTCTCTTTCCCACTATACCTAGTGTACGGGCTTTTGGGGATTGAGGCTAGACTCCATGGTTGTAAATAGGTTAGGAATAGGAGAGGTTAGGAGATAGGAAAACACTATGGAAGACTTCTCCTAGGTGAGCTTGACAGTGCCCGACTAGGAAAGTCAAGAAGTGCAAAGCACTTGGTTTGCAGGGGTGACCTTTCCCTGACAAATCACATGGTGGAAAGGTAGATAGATGCCTTGCAAAGGCTTGGCATGAAGGAGGAGGCTTCACCAGTCCATTTGAGTGGAGAACTAATTAACAGTTTGCTGTGTGGTCAGGAAAACCTAAAGAAGAGGCCTATTTTACAAAATTGAAGGTCTGACCTGTGTACGGACATTTAAGGGTTAAGACCTTTGAAATCTTGAAGTGGTAGGCATCAGGACTAAGAATCCATAGAAAAGATTTAGGGTTCTTTGGATAATTTAGGAGGGTTACCTCATTTCCTCAAAGTAAAAGACCTATTTGGGAAGCCTAGAACTAGGGAACCAAAACCCTAGATGAGGGTTTGGTGAAAGCGATGGAAGAATGGAGTTTGGTGAACTTACAAGAACCCTAGGAGGATGGTGTGAAGCTAGTAGAAACATCTCTAGACCCTTGCAAAGAATAAATTGGGAGTTAGGAGCAATTAGCCTTTAGGGAAGATTAAGGGCTAAGGAAGAGTTAGTGGCATTGCACCAAGATTGTCTTGGTTGATTGAGAGTGAGATGATAGTGGAGTTGGCCAGTAGAACTAGGGGTGCCTATACATGAGGTAGGTCCTAAAGGTTTAGGTGGTGGAGACACGTAGGAGATCTTGAAGACAAGGATCCAGAGCATGGAACAATGATTGTTCCATCCAACCCTACCCTATCAGATTGGTATCAGAGCAAGTTAAAGATTTGGGTTAGAACTTGTATGTCAGACCTTCAATCCAGTGGTTCCACAACCATGGTGACAAAAATTGAGTTGGAAAAGAAGGTTGAAGATCAGGAGGAAGATAATAGGAGGTTGAGAGAAAGATTGGCACAACTTGAGGAAGCATTGAGCAATGTGCAAATCAAGGCCGATGAGGTGAATGATAGATTGGAGGGCAGGGTACCAAAGAGTGAAGAGGTTGCAGAAGAAGACAAGACCCCTGAACCTGACCCTGTTCTACAAGAGGATCCTTTCTTGAAGGCATTGAAAGCTTTGAGTGGGAAAGCACTTGAAGGTATACCACTGTTTAGTGGGAAATTGGAAGCTAACCTAGTCCTGGATTGGATAGAAGGCATGGAGAACCATTTTGAATGTGATGGAGTCACTGAAGCAAAAAAGGTGAAGGTGGCCAATTCTAGATTGAGAGGATCTACCTTGACATGGTGGAAATTCATTCAGACGGAGAGAGAAAAGGAAGGCAAGAAGCCTATTTCAACTTGGAAAGGTATGGTGGCAAAAGTGAGAGAAGCATATATACCATATGACTATGAGATTCAGTTACACAAGAAGAGACAAAGCTTGAGGTAAAGAGACCAAGATGTGAACACTTACACCGAGGAGTTTCAAAAACTTTGTATGAGGTCCAATGTTTCAGAAGATGAAAGTCTCAAGGTGGCTAGGTATCTAAACGGTTTGAAGTGGAACATCCAAGAGGAGATGACTCTTCTAAGTCCAAATACAGTACACCAATGCTATCAATTAGTTATCAAGATTGAGGAAAGAAGCAAGAGGAAACATGATCAAGCTTCTAAGATTAGAGGAAAAGGCAAAGATCAAAGGGATCAAAGAGGACAGAGAGGTGGCTACCAAGGTAGAGGAAATGAACAAAGAAACCAAGGTGAATCTAAACTCACAGAGCATGGAGGTGAAACACCTTCTAGAGGAGGTTACGGAAGAGGTAGAGGTTCTCAAGGAGGATCAAATATAGGAAGAGGAGCGGGCAGGAGCAATTCATACTTTGCTACAATGAAATGTTACCATTGTGGGCAAGTAGGACACCCAGCTTATAGGTGCCCGGAGAAGGCATCTTCATCAAATGCTGAGAAGAGGGTGGCATATGCACAAGAGGACACCATGAGCATCAAATCACCTGAGATCAATCATATTGAATCTGAAATGGGGGAGAATCTGATGTTTAGGAGAGTGTTGATCAGGGAACCGGTCAAGGAAGAACCAAAACAAAGAAGGGCTCTATTTAGAGTGAGATGCAAGATACGTGGAAAAGTATGCAAGGTCATTGTAGATTCAGGTTCAATAGAAAACATCATCTCAGAAGAGGCGGTAAAGAAGCTAAAATTGGAGAAGGTACCCCACACTAACCCCTACAAAGTGACATGGTTAAACAAAGGGCAAAGTGTTCTTGTCAATGAGCAAGTAACGGTGGAATTTTCTATTGGAGGGTACAAAGATAAGATAATTTGTGATGTATTAACCATGGATGCATGCCATCTACTATTGGGTAGACCATGGCAGTATGACAAAAGTGCCATGTATGATGGGAAGGAGAATACTATCTATTTTAAAAAGGATGGGAAAACATTTAAGTTGTAGTCACTGTTAGAAGAAGAAGAAGGACAATCAAAGACACCAAGTGTTCTGTTAAGTAGTGGCAAGGAGTTCCTTAACAACCTACATCAAGGGGGTGAAGGTTATGTAGTCTTGTTGCAGTCCAAAGAAGAAGATCAGACTGGAAAAATAGTCATACCCGGAGCAGTCCAGAATTTGCTTGAGAAGTATAAGGACATAGTAAGTGATGGTGCACCTACAACTTTACCTCCTAAAAGGGCCATTAGTCATCAGATTGACTTCATACTTGGAGCATCATTGCCTAACAAAGCAAATTATAAGCTTACACCGGATCATAATCTAGAGGTAGCTAGAAAAGTGCAAGAGTTATTGGATCAAGGATTGACAAGGAAGAGCATCAGCCCATGTGCAATACCAGTGGTCTTAGCAACTAAGAAAGGAGGCAAGTGGAGATTATGCACTGATTCTAGAGCAATAAATAGAATCACAATCAGGTATAGGTTCCCTATTCCTAGAATTGAAGACTTGATGGATTGTCTTAGAGGAGCTCAGTACTTCACCAAGTTGGATCTCAAGAGTGGATACCATCATATCAGAATCAAGGATGGAGATGAGTGGAAGATAGCATTTAAGACAACAGATGGGTTGTATGAGTGGAGAGTTATGCCATTTGGCCTCTCTAATGCCCCTAGCAAATTCATGAGGCTCATGAATGAAGTGCTCAAGGATTTCACAGGGTTATTTTTGGTGGTATATCTTGATGATATACTCATCTTTAGCAAGATAGCAGAGGAACACCTAAAGCATGTGGAGTTGGTTTTTAGAAGATTACAAGAGGAGAAGTTAGCCATCAACCTAGAGAAGTGTGAGTTTTTCAAACAAGAGCTTGTATATTTGGGTTTTGTAGTGTCTCAAGTATCATTGAAAATGGATCCAAGCAAGGTGGAAGCTATCCTAAACTAGCCTACACCAACCACAGGGACTGAGGTAAGAAGTTTCCATGGATTGGCTCAATTTTATAGGAAATTCATAAGAAACTTTAGTGGCATATGTGCACCAGTCCTAGAGACAATCAAGGGTGGTTTGAAAACTAAGTTTGTGTGGACTCAAGAAGCTGAGAAAGGTTTTGAGAAACTGAAACAAGAAGTGGCAACTCAACCTATTCTCTTATTACCAAGCTTTGACAAGTTGTTTATTGTGGAGTGTGATGCTAGTGGAGTTGCAGTAGGAGGAGTGCTTAGTCAAGAAGGCAGGCCCATAGCTTTCTTTAGTGAAAAGCTTAATGAAGCTAAGAAGAAGTACTCTACCTATGATCTAGAACTTTATGCTTTGGTTCAGTCACTTAGGAAGTGGAGGCATTACCTTCTACCCAAGGAGTTTGTGGTCTTTACAAACAATCAGGCACTTAGTTATATCAACACCCACGAGAAGTTGAGCAATAGACACTTGAAGTGGATGAAGTACATCCAAGCTTTTACTTTCACCATCAAGCACAAGAAGGGACAAATGAACAATGTAGAAGATACATTGAGTAGAAGATTGCTAACAGTCCAAGAGATACAAATCAAGAGCATTGGAATAGAGAGCTTCAAGGATCTCTATGGGGAGGATGAAGATTTCTCAGAGGCCTACAAGGTATGTTCTAACTTTGAGAATCATTTTCATAGCCAATACTCAAAGTATACTTTGCAAAGTGGATTTTTGTTTAAAGGGAATCAATTATGTGTTCCAAAAGGGTCAATGAGAGAAAACCTCATTCAGGAAAAGCATAATGGTAGTCTTAGGGGACATTTTGGCATCAATGAGACATTAGAACTAGTGCAAAGGTCCTACTATTGGCCTAACTTGTCAAGAGATGTCAAGAGGTATGTAGAGCAACGTGTTGTGTATATGAAAGCTAAGGGAGGAGTTAGCAATGCTGGCCTATATCAACCCCTACCCATTCCTAATAGACCATGGGCATGTGTGAGCATGGATTTTGTGGTAGGACTCCCTAAGACCAAGACTGGATTTGATAGTGTGTATGTGGTGGTGGACAGATTCGGCAAGATGAGTCACTTTATTCCTTGTAAAACCACTCATGATGCTAGCTATATAGCTCACCTTTTCTTCAAGGAGATTTTTAGGATCCATGGATTACCTTTAAGTATTATTTCAGATAGGGATGTGAAATTCATGAGTCACTTTTGGAAGACTCTTTGGAGCAGATTAGGTACCAACCTATCTTTTGGATCAACTTACCATCCTCAGACCGATGGTCAAATAGAGGTGGTTAATAGGGTGCTAGGTAACCTTCTAAGGTGCCTAAATAAAGAATATGGATAGACTTGGGATATGGTAATCTCACAAGCTGAGTATGCCTATAATGACAGTGTAAACCAGACCAGAGGGAAGAGTCCTTTTGAGATTGTGTATGGAATGCACCCAAGAGGTATATGTGAGCTCAGGGATCTAGGAGCTATGGAAAATAGGAGTGGACATGCAGAAGACTTCACTCAAACCATGAAAGAGATTCACGAGCAGGTAAAGAGGACAGTCACCGAGGCTACACAAAAGTTGAAAGACAAGGTAGATATGTCAGGAAAGGATTTGCAATTTGTAGTAGGAGACTATGTCATGGTTCACCTTAACAAATCAAGGTTGTAGAAGGGTATATCCACAAAATTGCAGATGAAAAGGGTGGGACCATGCAAGGTATTAGCCAAGTATGGGAAGAATGCATACAAGGTGGAGTTACCTGTAGATTTGGGAATTTCACCAGTCTTCAATGTAGCAGATTTGATCAAGTACAAGGGATCACTCAATGATATAGCTCAGACCAGTAGGGAGGTCTTCAAGGAAGTCAGCAACATAGCCTTACCTACTAAAGACAAACTACAAGCAGAGAGCATCTTGGAGTCAAGAGTGCAGAAATGTACAAGGAATAGAGTATACATGGAGCACCTCATCAAGTGGAAGTACAAGCCATAATCTGAGGCTACATGGGTGGATGAAGCTCAGTGCAAGAAGCAAGGCATAAATTTCTCTCTACTCTCTCCTCACATCCCTTAGATTTTATGCAAAGGGGGAGAATGGTGCAGGAGCACCTAGGAAACACCTAGGAAACACCTAGGAAGCACTAGGCAATAGGAAGTAGTCTAGGATGCATTTTGTTTTATTGTATTTCCCTGGAGGTCATGTTGACCATTGAGTTAGATTTAGAGGCTTAACAATAAGGAGTGATTAGGAGTGATTAGGAGTGAAAAGGTTTATGAGTTTAGAAATTCACTTGTATTAGTTTTCTAGGAAATTGGCAAAAGTGGCAAAATGGTACATTTTGCACCTTTGCCACTTGATAACTAAAAATGTCCGACCAAGGAAGGAATAACTACTTTGGGAAACCTATATAAGGTGTGCCTCGACCTGTAGATTGGTGGGAAGGCATTGGGAGCTTTTACACTAATTCAAATTGATGAATGTAAGTGAGGATAGTGATAAGATTGAGTAATTTTCTGTGGTTTGTTTTGAACTTGTGTATTGTAGGAGTAATCATGGCACTGTGAATACTGTAGAATGTAGTGCAATTGTCTTCCAAGCTTTGTGTGGGATAGTAGATAGCTAGTGTGTGTGTTTCAAGCTTTCTTTTGTAGCTAGTTTGGTTCTTTAAAGTTACTGTTTTGACTGTCAGACCGTGGAAGAATGGAGATTTAGTTCTCTTTCCCACTGTACCTAGTGTACGGGCTTTTGGGGATTGAGGCTAGACTCCATGGTTGTAAATATGTTAGGAGTAGGAGAGGTTAGGAGATAGGAAAACACTATGGAAGACTTCTCCTAGGCGAGCTTGACAGTGCCCGGCTAGGAAAGTCAAGAAGTGCAAAGCACTTGGTTTGCAGGGGTGACCTTTCCCTGACAAATCACATGGTGGAAAGGTAGATAGATGCCTTGCAAAGGCTTTTCATGAAGGAGGAGGCTTCACCAGTCCATTTGAGTGGAGAACTAATTAACAGTTTGTTGTGTGGTCAGGAAAACCTAAAGAAGAGACCTATTTTACAAAATTGAAGGTCTGACTTGTGTACGGACAGTTAAGGGTTAAGACCTTTGAAATCTTGAAGTGGTAGGCATCAGGACTAAGAATCCATAGAAAAGATTCAAGGTTCTTTGGATAATTTAGGAGGGTTACCTCATTTCCTCAAAGTAAAAGACCTATTTGGGAAGCCTAGAACTAGGGAACCAAAACCCTAGATGAGGGTTTGGTGAACTTACAAGAACCCTAGGAGGATGGTGTGAAGCTAGTAGAAACATCTCTACACCCCTGCAAAGAATAAATTGGGAGTTAGGAGCAATTAGCCTTTAGGGAAGATTAAGGGCTAAGGAAGAGTTAGTGGCATTGCACCAAGATTGTCTTGGTTGATTGAGAGTGAGATGATAGTGGGGTTGGCCAGTAGAACCAGGGGTACCTATACATGAGGTAGGTCCTAAAGGTTTAGGTGGTGGAGACACCTAGGAGATCTTGAAGACAAGGATCCAGAGCATGGAACAATGATTGTTCCATCCAACCCTATCCTATCAGATTGGTATCAGAGCAAGCTAAATATTTGGGTTAGAACTTGTATGTCAGACCTTGAATCCAGTGGTTCCACAACCATGGTGACAAACATTGAGTTGGAAAAGAAGGTTGAAGATCAGGAGGAAGATAATAGGAGGTTGAGAGAAAGATTGGCACAACTTGAGGAAGCATTGAGCAATGTGCAAATCAAGGCCGATGAGGTGAATGATAGATTGGAGGGCAGGGTACCAAAGAGTGAAGAGGTTGTGGAGGAAGACAAGACCCCTGAACCTGACCCTGTTCTACAAGAGGAGCCTTTCTTGATACGACGGTACTCACAATATTCATTATCATTCCACCAATTTGGTTTGACTAGTGTTGGCTCGTATGCTTTGATGTCTAAAAGTTTAATACATTGGATTGTATGAGTTTCTTCAAGACCGACTCAATGGGTTCCTCTAAGGGTGTGTGTGTTCATTTAGATATGTTTCTTCGTGAGGGACCTCTACATTGTTGATTGTTTTGGATTGTGTTGGTCACTTGGTCATGACTTCGAGGATTATTTTGTGTAGAAGGAACTTTAAGGTGAATAGTGGGGTAAAATTGGTTAATCACTTTGGCATCAACTACCCCATCATTGGTGACATTTTTGTTTCTAGACTAGAATTTTCCTTTTTCATTAGGAGCATTTTGGTTTTCTTTGAAGACTTTGACTAGTCCTTCTTCCAAAAGGGCTTTCTCAATAAAGAAAAACTTTCTCAATGACATCCTCAAATATGGTACAACACTAAATTTGAAGTTGAATCATCATTTCTATGTTGAGGTTTTCTATGAAAATGGGAACCAACTATTTTTTTGGCGTGTGATGACATTTGATAGACATACTTCACCATCTTTGATAAAATGATGTAAGCAATTCTCATTTTTGTTTTGTTTTGCATAATTTTGCTAGGGTCATGTCACTTTCAATATTATAGGAAAAGTGTGCAATAAACTTGTTAGCTATTTCATTCCACATCTATATCCCAGGAGGAAGGTGTCTGAACCACTCTAGAGCCTACCCCAAAAGGATTCATGGAAATAATATCATCAAGTACGTAGGCTCATAGGAAATGTCCATACATGCAGTGTTAATTTCTCTTAGGTGTTCTATTGGATCTCCTTTCCCCTTATACTTGTTAAAGCTTGGAACGTTGAAGTGTGGTGGAAAAGGTGGCATGTATATGATCCTATAAAAATGATGACATAATTCCTCTATTGAGTAGGTCTTCTTTGTTGTACCCAATTGCATGTTTTCCATTTGTTGTTGCATTGTTTTCATTTGTTGCACTAAATTTTCCATGGTTGACGATGGTATGTTTTCTTGAACTTAAATGAGAAGGTTGATGTTGGTGTTGAGTGTGTTGAGATTTTTGTGCGACAGGTTTTGGTTTTGGAAGTTGGATGTAAGTGTTATGTTTGGATCAGTGTTTTATTGTAAAGGATTTCGATTGCTTTGTTGATAGTGAGGTGTGAACATGGTATTAGTATTGGTATTGGTTTGATGTTGTGGTATGAAGTTGGTGATTTGAGTGACATGTTGTTGTGATGAAGTTTGGTTGGCGTGTTGGAATTGGAGTGTAAATTTGGTGTTTAGAGTGACATTTTATTGTGATGGGGGTTGGTTGGTGTTCAAGTCTGACCAAAAATACATGTTGATGTTTGGCGTAGTGTTAGTCGTTGGGGTTGGCACTCTTGATGTGGCAATGTGGACCCTTCTTGTATTGTGTGGGGGATCTTTACTTGTGTTGGTTCATGGCATGGTGTGTTGAGTGTATGTCATACCAAACATATTTACAAAGGTCATACCCATGGAAGTAGAGGATGAACCAGATGGACTACTAAATGTTGGACTTGGTCCTTGTGATGTTGTATATGTTCTTTTGGTGCCAAATTTTGGAGGAGAGGGGATGTGTGTAGTTGTAACATTATATGTTGTTCCCCCAAAAGGAAAACTAGTGTGCATTTGTTGTGAGCATGATTGACCTTGTGGAAATATGTTTTGACCAAGACCTTGAGTTTTCATTTGTTTTGTTCCCTCTATAGTTTTGAAAGTGTAAAAACCAAAGGGGAGCTTAGCAACTTTTTGAGAAAATGCAAGAAATAACTTATTAGGATTTGCATTGACTAGCTCCTCTATAAATTAGACTATCCTAGGATATTGGGAAGCCTCTTCAATTTCTGCGGATGTTAGACGTTTGTTGACCTCTTTCAATGTAAAGTTATAAAATGGGTTTGGCGTTTCACCTTGTGTTTTTTGAGGCGTGTTTGAGGTTGACCCAAATTTCATCTTGCTAGTTGGATTGAAATAGGGGTCATATGAGGAATCCATGTCACTTTGTTTCCTTTGTGCCCTAGTCAAGACCATATAAGACTTGTGACTTTTAGATGGTGAAACCTTTGGTATGTATGCAACTAAGATGGAGATGCAAAGTAAGGATGGAAATGGAAGATGGTAATGACACTATGCTATGTCTTTTGGAATTTTTGGTTATAAGGATGACAATGCAAAATATGACCAAGTTTTTGACATGTAAGAGTGACAAGAAGTTATGACTATGATTGGGATGCAAAGTGCTAATGAGACTATGATTATGACTATGCTTGGAATGGGTATGTAACCTTGAACCCTAGAGGAGGATGCTGAGAAAACTATGATGGACCAAACTAAAAATTCTAAATTTCAAGACCTCAAGAAGATAGGCCAAGATGATAATGATGATGGTTTGACCAAAGGTGAACCTAAACTAGACACATGAGTTATAGATCCAAACTAGAGATAGGATTGACAAGAGGTATGAAAAGGTCAAGAAACCTAGAAATGAGACTAATGGTCAGCCCAACAGTATGATAAGCCTCCTAATCTCAACACTCAAGGATGATGCTAAAGTGTGGTAGATGAAAACTCAGACTATGCAAGATGACCTAAGGTGAAATATGGAATACTATGGATGGACTGACTAAATATAAACAAGTCTTTGATTTGAGTGCACAATTATAGTATGTAAGGAAACTAAAAGTTGACTATATAGATATTTCCCCAAAAAAATTGATCATAACAATTACATGGTGTTTCAAGCCACATATGTGGTGCAAATAGCTAGTCAATTGTGGTGTGGGACCAATCAATTGTGATACACAGACAAATACAGGTTTTTGGCTTCCTAGGACTTCTGACAATTGGAGTGTACTATCTAACAATTGCAGTGTACTAATAAATAATTGTGGTGTTCTTCTTGTTGACCCTAATTTGATATTTTTTGGTAATAAACAATTGATTTGTTCTTCTTGTTGAGAAACACTTGAAAAATAGATTTGGCTAGATTTAACTCTTTGAATTTTTTGGTAATCAACTATGTTTACAAGTTTTCTTCCATAAAAATCACTTGGCCTTGGTTCAAAAATAATGAAGACAAGCACAACCTAAGGAATAGGGTTTCTCTAATAAAGTTGGGCTTACCTCACCTCAGGTGGAGTGATGTAATTTAAGAACATGGAGTGGATGAAGCTAGAGTATGCCAAGGTCATGTACCACCTTAACATCTCTTGCCTTGAAAGTAGTAACTCCATGCAAGGAACCTTGCCACCTCAACCAATAACTAGACATGGTAAGTAACTTCTCAAGATGATGCTAACCTGATGCACCAATAATAAAAGACGGCCAAAAAAGTATAACTTCTAATAACAATGGATTTCCAATAGTTCGGTGAACATAGGAGGTATACTTCAGATGTGAGACACTTAATCCTTTAGTCAACTTTAATGTGGTTAGTTGTTCCACACTAATATTGGCACACAAGGTATAATGTCCCCAGATAATGCTACCGACTTTCTGTAACAAACTCGGTGATCTACTTAGTAAAATTTCTAAGTTTTCACCTCAAGTGAATGATACATGATGCCATAACATAACAATAAACAATTTTCTTTTCCATAATATAAATTACATTCATATTTGAAATAAACACTATTCTAAACTTCCATTGTATTTTATTGTAATTTTATAAATCTTTCCATAACATAGATTTCATATTGAATAAACTCAAGTTTCTCATTCATGATTACATCCTTCCATATAAATGGGTACATGATACATATATTTGTAGCTCTCTTGAGCTTCCAAGCAATAGATATACAAACTGATCCTGATGCCGCCACATTAGAGAACACATTCTAGATATCCACGCTCGTTGGTGCATACACTCTAGTTGTCCCCAATACTGGCACAAACATCTACAAACCTCAACTACTGACTGAAGAGGAGAAGCATAACTCAAGAGCTTTAATGCCAACCACATACTCAAATGTGGTCCCCCACACATCTACCACATATGGTAAGATGGCCCTTCCCTTCAAAGAAGGGTTTGGTATGGCAAACTGATAACAATAGCCTATCTAAGCTTAGTTGTGTGCCCTACATAACTAAAACTTGTATCCACTACAATCCTGAACTAGCATGCATAAAAGGAACACAATGAACTGACAATTCAATCAGTGGAAAATTACACTACTTTGGCCAAATTATTCTCACCCAATACTTCAAGTGACATTCATCCTATTCACATACACTACCATAGCGCGGTTTGGATTATAACCATTCATATACTATTCTTTAGGTAATTTCCTTCCATAGGTATCCATTAACCTCAAAAATAACCTATTCCCCTTTTTCCAAAACATAATGGTATCTCTACCAATAAAGTTTAAGCATAAGTCACCCCCTTTAATGGATATTCTAATCCCTAGGTATAACATACAAGCTTTTCTAGTCTACACATTAACTTTGCATAAACAACTTAGCAAGCTATTCCCTTCAATGGACAACCTAGTTCCAAGAATAACCTTATAATCTAAAGTATAAATACATAAGCTTCATCTTACCATAGAATAAATATTCATAAATAATTGATTCCATTCAGGATTATATCATGACAATAAGTGATTCTTATCAAGAGTATAATCTCATTAATAATTGACATCAATCGAAGAGTAATCATATTAGTAAATGATTCTATTTGAGAGTGTAACCTCCTTAGTAAAAGGGGTTATTCAATGAGTAGAATCTTGCTACAATATGACTTCACATTAAGAGTATAAACCAACCAATCAAGTACCAACTCTAACTCAGTAGGTAATCCCACCCATGGCTCCAATCAAGTAGTAATTCATAAACACAAGTGATCTACTTTACCACATTAGTGAGTCTCAACCTTGGTATACCCTAATCCCTGATATAATCTATGATCAACAATAAGTTTGATTATGTAGGTTAATATAAACCTATGTGTTTTAAACAAAGTTCAACTACATAACCCATCCAAGTAGGTTATTCTCAACCTAAGGTTTCAATCATTAATCAAATAAACTTCTCGACCCAAATAGGTTATTCTAAACAAAGGGTTTCGTTCAGTAGTAAAGTAATGATCAAGTGATTAATCACATATAGATTATTGGTGTGATTTGTATGACATCATATTCTATAATATATCTTTCATACCATCACTATGGTTGTATTTCTAACCTTATCTTTCCCAAGGTTTCCTAGCATTATAAACTAACAGTGTTAAGTTACTTCATGACATCAATACATCTCACGTTATACATGTAGTGTAGACTATCTATGTATAGAAACATCATTATCAGAATCCCCATATCGAGTATATAATAGTATTAAATAACTCCCTTAAGATATTCACGCTTTCATCAATCCTAGTATATAATATTATTGTTAAACAATCACTCCTTACTATGGAGTATGTAAAAATACTCATAAGGAAATCATAATATCATGAATCTTTTCCTTTCCAAATAAGCTAATAGATCAATTATCTATTTAGGAACTCTAATGAAATTCCCAAGAAAACAATCAAGACATTCAATCTTTCATTAAAACAAATAAACATTAAGAAAATAAAATCCCATGCCTATTTACACTATAATCCAATTAACCCACTGATTCTCTACTTCATTGCTTCCAATGACAACTTGCTAAGCTTATCCCCAATACTCCAAACCACTCAATGAAATACCTCTCAATAACTCCCTCACTTGATCTCACAAAATTTCTCTCAACTTAGAAAATGAATAACTCTTGGTATAAAAACAGTAGAATACCAACATGAATAGCCTGTTTTTAAATGAGAATAATAGCTCTTCTATTTTACAAAAACATGAAACAAAGATGCCTATCGATTTGCTAAATAAATCGAAACCTCTGAGAAGTATGGGTCGAATCAGCTCTCTTAAGAAAAAGGTGGTAGTAGTATAAGTAAATACTCAACTATTAGATCAACAAATCGAACTCCACTTAAGCCAGCTATGGTTTGACCATTTCATTCTTGCACATGTTGGACAATGAGAATTGACTTGCAGGCTAAAAATTCTTCTATTGAACTAGTGAATTCATATGATGGCGCCAACAGTTCACCTCATTCCCTATTCTTAAGCTTGCTATTTACACAGTAGGATAAGTTTATATTCACTTGGTTGTGTTCTCTCTAAGTTGACTTAGTCATGGATAAAGAATTTGCCACTTAACCAATGAGTCGACTCCACTATTAAAGTGTTGCTTTATTCCTCATAAACAACATGCAACACTTTACTCGCTATGCTTTTAAGCACTAATTATATGCTATTCATTTTCATTGTATAATGTATACATACGCAGGCTTTTGTGCATGTGATATATTAACTAAAAATTTAAACAACACATGTCTAATCAATAGTGATGCTTGTTTTCAAGCTTTATCTTCATTATATGCACTTATGTTTCAATGCCCTTGTAATGTGAAGAATGGCTTAAATAATCCTTTGATAACCTTCAACCCATGCTTTATATCAACGCTTTAATAATAACATTTAGTACACACACACATATACAATATAATATATATACAAACATATATAATATATATATATTAACTTGCCAATCCATCATTCGATAATCAACTGCACATACATTCATGTTTTCTGCACCATAATAATAATAATGCAATGGTGTATATATATTTATATACATGCATACATATATACACATATATCGAATATAGTCCAACTCCTCGACAATCAAACACATATACATTTTAATAAGTTTATACACATAATTATATCCTCGTCGACATACATATACATTAAGTGTATATATATATACACATATGCATATAATTTATTCATCGTGCATGTATGCTCATAAGTATTTCTACTTACATACATGTGCACATGCTTATGCTCTCATGCATGGATCAATATATATACCCATATAGATATATACATTTAACGTACATATGAATCAATGCAAAGATAACTATTCACAAAGCCCAAAGACTCATAGATTCAATCAAGATAACTTGATCAAACAATCAAAGATATTGTTCAAGAATTTCAACCTATCCTCAAAGGTTACTTACTTGGTTCCAATCGACCTGACTCATCTAAACCAACCAATTCCAATAATCCAAGACTAAGATGAAGGGTTCACTTACCGAATCCCATCTAACTCGACTCTTCTAAACCAAGTTTAGGTCGTGAGTGTGTGTAAGCTCAGTTAGGCTTCATCCAAGGTTACCCGACCAAGCACTTCTCCTGAGTGATACTTCCCCTCCCTTCCAGAGGCGTGAAACTGTACCTGCATCCAACTTGGAACATTTACAATGGTAGTTAGGTGTTCACATGAAATCCATTTTCATCATAAACATTTAGAATATTTGTATTAAAATACATATTCTATCACTGTTCTTCATCAATATAAACATAATTACTCCTTCAAAACAATAATAACTTAATACCTATTTTAATATTCCATTCCTTTATCAAACATATCAAAATCATGATTGCATTTATCATTCTATTTACCCGTGAAGGTAAAAGTAACTCAGTAACAACAAGATGAGGTGTGAAATACTTCCCCCCTTGTGAATCATCATCCTGAATGATTTAAAGCACATTATCATATAGATAGAGTCAAATAAAGGTTCTACTTTCTATTTTCCAAATCAGGTAGGAAATAAGTATATTTCCATCTAACCTTCCCTCATAGCATGACCTCTTGCAATCTTGTCCTTCCTGGACCTTGCATCGAGTGTCCTTACTAATGCATAGGGATAACTCGTGTGCTTCACGTGTACTTTCTCTCTTAAAGAGCTTTATACATAATAATATTACCTCGTATGTACATCTCAAGTACAATAGTAACTATATACCACATGACACCTATGTTACTGTGACTGGAAAACACGTTCTCATTGGTTAATAAATTTATCCTTAGTGTAACCCAAATAGATAAGGATTGTTAGTGTATTTTACACTACACTATGGGTCCCATCCTTTTCTTTGGTATTTACACCATTGGACAACTCAGAAGTCAAGACCATCCACCACTGACTCAACCATTTCCTTAAGCATAATATTGCTTCCTAATTCAAACTTTGTATCAACAAAGTTTTTCTTTGATCTTTCAATCTATTATTCCATTTTTTCATCCTTTTAGGTCTAAGGTTATCCCTATTTCTTAGCCTATTTTAGCTTAGTAGAGATTCAACCCCTATTCATATAATGTATCAAACCTCAATGATAGAAGTTCATAAATATTCTACAAATCCTTCAAGATTTGGTTTCGCTTTTGCCTATCCGAGTATAATATTATATTGAGCATTCATTCAATTAAATTCCTCATAAGATGATCATGGTTTACAAAACCTTATTACTACTTTCTTGTTCTCATATGAGATTATCTTCTCAAAAATATTAAGCAACTGCTTCACACAATATATTATTTAGGACTGAAATCCTATAAATCAAAATTCCCAACCAGCGTTGGTTACTTTGGTGAGTCTATCCACCATAACATTATGTCAATTTTATAGACATAAAATATCAAAATTTATTCCAATGATCTATCAATTACTCACTAGATTCTTAAGAGAGTACACACACCCTACCAATGATGACAACTTGTCTTCATTTCCTGGAATACTAGATAATAACTTGCTACCTACCTTGCAACATATTACTCTATCTTTTTCTAGATTATAGTGGTTCCTCATTTGACAAATAATTTTGTCATTCCAATGTTCTAAGTTTGACATCAATTTCCTCATTTCATTCCTTAATCTCCCAAAATTTTGGGTACATAGATTCTTTTTTTATTCATATTAGCCTATTCCTACTAAATGAAAACCAATTTCTTGGACTCATGCCACATTTGATTCTCAAGTAAAATGGTTAGATAATTTTATGGAGATAAATATCCTTCATCTTAGGACATTCACACCTTGGATTTATTTTGTTCTTTGATCATTTACAAAGTTGTAATCTGATTTTCAGTTCATTTTAACTTTTTCGATGAGCATTTGTACTAATTCGAGTAACAATTCTCATTCAAACATGTTGAATTCCAAAAGATATCAAATTTTATTGCATACTTAATTACCAAGTACGATCATTTCTCAATAACTCAAAATCATGAGTATTTAGATATTTCCTTACCTATTCCATAGGAAATGATATTTCCTTTCATGATTAAGTAATCTACCTATCCTTTTCTAAGGCATCAATGATAATATCAATTGATCTTCCAATCAAACATATATATCAAGTATTGGGTGATAGATATTCCTTTCTCTTTGGTCACAATCCTTGACCTTTCACTATATTTCTCCAATAATTCCAATACCTTATCCTTGATGTCATGGAATATATGACTTCGATTTAAATCATTTCTTATAAAGAAGTCAAAAGTTCTTCCAAATCGAAAAATACATTGATGATCTTCATTGGGTGGGGTACTTTATCTGAGTCAATCCACTCTCTTTCTTCCCCAATAGTGTTTCCACAATACTCAATCAACTTAGATTTGAACTCATAGCAAAAATTTGCTTTCCCAAATTGATTTACCATTCCACATTGTTGGCTTTTGATTGCCTTGAATATACTTTTTTTTCCAAAGTTAGATTTATCATTGATCTCTAATCTCATAGATTCAACAATTAGATCACCAATAAAGAGATCTAATGAATAATCAACAAATTTACTAGCTAGGAGGCACTCAAATATTCCAATTCTCTTTTCCGTGTATACCAATATGCTTTTTGTGGAGGAATATCCATATCCACAAAGCCTCTTTTTTTGATGTGTCTTCAACTTAAAGCATTGTTTCCTTACTAATTCTTTTGATTTGACACATGGTGTCACTTTGTATCCCATTTCCTTTTGGAACCTCTAAACTTAGGGTTACTTTTGTTGATAAGTTGGTGAGTTCAATTTACACTTCAACCAATCGATGCTCCATCTAAGCCCTTTGTCCAAATTAGTCTGATGTTCTTCACAAGTTTCCAACTTGCAATCATCTTTCCAAGTGACTTTGTCCCAATTCTTGGTAACTTTATTTTCTCATAACCACAAGCACTTCTAAAGTTGCTTGGTTTCTTTTTCCTCATCTTAATCAGAACTCCAAATTGATCTTGCAAACTTCGGTTGGTAGAACCACGTCCACTTCATTGATTGCTTCTTTTTTGACCCTTCCGATCACTATCCTTATTCTAAGGTACTATCTTCTTAATCATACGCAAGATCTTGATTTTATTCAGAATCATATTTTGTCAAGGGTTATCCAACCTTTTGGTTACCTCCTTTGTTGACTTTCTACTTTGATTGAAGTTTCCAATTTATGCCAATAATGCATACTCCTAGATTCATAGTATTCTTACTAAATGCAAAAATCCTTGACTCTTTGCAACTATAGGTCGCTACCAATAAGGGGGTTATTTCATTTTCTTCCTATCCCCATAGAGTTTTTAACAATTTCATAGGGTGAAGGTACGTATTGGTTATCCTTCATAAGCTTATTACTAAACCTAGTTGCATAATCTTCTGCAATCCAAGATTACCTCTTATTGAGTTGTTGGTTTAGGAGTTTTCAACTCCAAGGATGATTCTTCACTAGTCCCAAACTTAAACAAGTTTCTAGAAATCTTATCTTTCTTCTCATTTCCCTTAGTTTTGTCCTCTTGTCATCTTGGCATAAGAAATTTTCAGCCTTTAACTTCCAATAAGGTTTACGTTTAACTTTACATAATGATCACATAGGCTCCCGAGCTAAACCTGGTTGCTCTGATACCCCATGTAACAACCCTGGTGATCTACTCAGTAAAAATTCAAAGTTTTCACCTCAAGTGAATGATACATGATGCCATAACATAACAATAAAAAAAAATATTTTCCATAATGTAAATTACATGCAAATTTGAAATAAACACTATTCCAAACTTCCATTATATTTCATTGTAATTAAAAAAATATTTCCATAACATAGATTTCATATTGAATAAACTTAAGTTTGTCATTCATGATTACATCCTTCCATATAAATGGGTACATGGTACATACATTTGTAGCTCTCTTGAGCTTCCAAGTAATAAATATACAAACTGATATTGATGCTACCACATTGGAGCACACAATCTAGATATCCCCTCTCATTGTTGCATACACTCTAGTTGTCCCCAATATTGGCACAAACATTCACAAACCTCAACCATTGACTGAAGAGGAGAAGCATCATTCAAGCGCTTTTCCACCAACTACGGACTCAAATGCAATCTCTTGCACATCTACCACATATGGTAAGATGGCCCTTCCCTTCAATGAATGGTTTGGTATGGTAACCTCATAACAATAGCCTATCTAAGCTTAATGGTGTGCCCTACATAACTAGAAATTGTATTCACTACAATCTTGAACTAGCATGCATAAAAGGAACATAGTGAATTGAAAATGCAATTAGTGGAAAATTACACTACTTTGGCCAAAGTATTCTCACCCAGTACTTCAAGTGACAGTCATCCTATTTACATACACTACCATAGCTCTGTTTGGGTTATAACAATTCATATACTATGATTTAGGTGATTTCCTTCCATAGGTAGCCATTAACCTCAAAAATAACACATTCCTCTTTTTCTAAAACACAATGGTATCTCTACCAATAAATTTTAAGCATAAGTTACCCACTTCAATGGATATTCTAATCCCTAGGTATAACACACAAGCTTTTCTAGTCTACACATTAACTTTGCATAAACAACTTAACAAGATATTCCCTTCAATGGACAACCTAGTTCCAAGAATAACCTTATAATCTAAAGTATAGCTGCATAAGATTCATCTTATCATAGAATAAATATTCATAAATAACTGATTCCATTCAAGATTATATCATGACAATAAGTAATTCTTATCAAGAGTACAATCTCATTAATAATTGATCTCAATCAAAGAGTAATCATATCAGTAAAAGATTCTATTCAAGAGTGTAACCTCCTTAGTAAAAGGGTTTATTCAATGAGTAGAATCTTGTCACAGTATGACTTCACATCAAGAGTATAAACCAACCAATCAGGTAACAACTCTAACTCAATAGGTAATCCCACCTATGGCTCCAATCAAGTAGTAATTCATAAACTCGAGTGATAGATACATAACCACATAGGTGAGTCTCGACGTTGGTATACCCTAATTTCAAATATATTCTATGATCAACAATAAGTTTGATTATGTAGGTTAATATAAACCTATATGATTTAAACAAATTTCAACTACATAACCCATCCAAGTAGGTTATTCTCAACCTAGGGTTTCAATCATTAATTAGATAAACTTCTCGACCCAAATAGGTTATTCTAAACCTAGGGTTTCATTCAGTAGTAAAGTAATGATCAAGTGTAATCACATATATATTATTGGTGTGGTTTGCATGATGCCATATTTTATCATATATTTCACACCATCACTATGGTTGTATTGCTAACCTTATCTTTTCCAAGGTTTCCTAGCATTATAAACTAACAGTGTTAAGTTACTTCATGACATCAATACATCTCATGTTATACATGTAGTGTAGACTATCTATGTATAGAAACATCATTATCAGAATCCCCATATCGAGTATATAATAGTATTAAATAACTCCCTTAAGATATTCACGCTTTCATCAATCCTAGTATATAATACTATTGTTAAACAATCACTCCTTACTATGGAGTATGTAAAAACACTCATAAGGAAATCATAATATCATGAATATTTTCCTTTCCAAATAATCTAATAGATCAATTATCTATTCAATAAATATAATGCAATTCCTAAGCAAACAATCAAGACATTCAATCTTTCATTAAAACAAATAAATATTAAGAGAATAGAACCCCATGCCCGTTTACACTATAATCCAGTTGACCCACTGGTTCTCTACTTTTTTGCTTCCAATGACAGCTTACTAAGCTTATCTCCAATACTCCAAACCACTCAATGAAATACCTCTCAATAACTCACTCACTCAAGATCTCACAAAATTGCTCTCAACTCTGAAAATGAATAACTCTTGGTATAAAAAAAGTAGAATACCAACATGAACGACGTATTTTTAAATGAGAAGAATAGCTCTTATATTTATACAAAAACATGAGATAAATATTCCTATCGATTTGTTAAAGTAATCGACACCTCTCAGCAATATGTGTCGACTCAACTCTCTTAAGAAAAAGGTGGCAGGAGTATAAATAAATACACAACTATTAGATCAATAGATCGACCTCCACTTAAGCCAGCTGTGGTTTAATATTTCATTCTTTGACATGCTCTACAATGAGAATCGACTTGTAGGCTGAAAAGACTTCTATTGAACCAGTGAATTCATATGATGGTGCCAACAATTCACCCCATTCCCTATTCTTAAGCTTGTTGTTTACACCGTGGAATAAGTCTATATTCACTTGGTTGCGTTCTCTGTAAGTTGACTTAGTCATGGATAAAGAATTTGCCACTTAACCAATGAGTTGAATCCACTATTAAAGTGTTGATTTATTCCTCATAAACACCACACAACACTTTACTCACTATGATTTTAAGCACTAATTATATGCTATTCATTTTCAACATATAATGTATACATACGTGGGCTTTTGTGCATGTGATATATTCACTAAACATTTAAACGGTGTTTGTCTAATCAACAGTGATGCTTGTTTGCAAGCTTCATCTTCATTATATGCACTTATGTTTCAATGCCCTTGTAATGTGAAGAATAGCTTAAATAAGCCTTTGATAACCTTCAACCCATTCTTTATGTTAGTGCATTAGTAATAACATTTAATACACATATATCTATATATACTATATATAATAAAATGTATATCTATATATTATATTATATATATATATATATATATATATAAACTTTCCAATGTGTCATTCGATAATCAAATGCACATACTCACATTCATTTTTTTCTCACAATAATAATAATGTAATGGTGTATATATATTTATATACGCGCATACATATATACACATATATTGAATATAGACCAATGCCTCAATAATCAAACACATATGCATTTTAATACGTTTATATACACATATACACATAATTGATTCCCTATGCATGTATGCTCATAAGTATTTCTACTTATATACATGTGCACATGCTTATGATCTCATGCACAGATCAATATATATACCCATATACATATATACATTTAACATACATATGAATCAACATAAATATAATTATTCACAAAGTCAAAAGACTCATAGATTCAATCACGATAACTTGATCATACAATCAAAGAAATCAAAGACATTGTTCAAGAATTTCAACCTATCCTCAAAGGTTACTTACATGGTTCCAACCGACCTGACTCATCTAGACCAACCAATTCCAATAAGCCAAGACTAAGATGAAGGGTTCACTTACTGAATCCTATCTGACTCGACTCTTCTTAACCAATTTTAGTTCATGAGTGTGTGTAAGGTCAGTTAGGCTTCATTCAAGGTTACTCTACCAAACACTTCTCCTAGGTGATAATTCCCCTCCCTTGCGGAGGCATGAACCTATACCTACATCCAACTTGGCATATTTGCAATGGTAGTTAGATGTTTGCATGAAATCCATTTTCATCATAAAAATTTAGAATATTCATATTGTAATACACATTATGTCATTGTTCTTCATCATTATAAACATAATTACTCCTTCAAAGCAATAATAACTTAATACCTATTTCAATATTACATTCCCTTTATCAAACATATCAAAATCATGATTGCATTTATCATCCTATTTACTCGTGAAGGTAAAAGTAACTCAATAACAACAAGATGGGGTGTGACACTTTTTTCTTCGCACCTTTAATATAGCCTGCCTAAAAATTGTGGCTTTGAGGTTGTCCCCCTTGAGTTCTTCATTAGGATGTGTCTCAAAGGCAATCTTCCTACAAAAAGAAAATAGATCAATGTGTTTCTCTTACACCCAAGATCACATGAAATGCAAGGGGAGAGGATACACACACACCAATACGGGATTTAACACAATGTGTAAGTGCACCAAACATGAAAGGCACTTGCTCTTTTTAAGCACCAATTCCAAATGTTCCTAATTTAGAAATCACAAACACACAATGGAACCCTACAAGAAATTGTATTAGTAGTTCAATGGATAACAATGTCTTCTCCCAATGATTGCCACAAGATGAAGATCAAATATTAGTAACACAAACACCTCTGCCCTAATGAATGCAAAAAACATAAAACAAAAATCTCAAATTTATACCCTCTTTTTGCTATGACAATCAATTATGATGCACAAAGGCTTAGATGCGTCACACGGGTGTGGTGCAGAAATAGATGATGGTAGCTAATGGAATAGTGATTGCGAAAAATAAAATACCAACTACTGCGTGCTGGCAAACGATTGCAAAAAAATATTGAATGATTGCGACAAACTGTTGAATGATTTTGATACATAAACCCTAACCTGCAAAAACATAGATCTAACAAAAAAATCAAAACTTGATAATGGATATGATATTACCAGACTATTAGCATGTCAGAACAAAAACTAGAAAGCCAAAGAATTCCCTAAAACTATAATAATTGAATGGTTTAAGCTTGCAAACAATGACAGTTAGATGTGTCATTCTCAACAATTGTAGCTTTGTAATAAAATAATTACGGCATGTTGTACAATGATTACAACATTTTAAAGTTGAGTTGCATCGTTATGTAGATCGATTGCGACAGACTCTTGAAAATCAAAATTTTACTAAAATTTCAAAAAAATTGTTAGTTCACGCCAAGTTCACCAAATGTAGATAGGGTTTCAAATTCGAGGAATGTGCATGAATCAATAATAGCAACCACAAAACTATCTAATCCAAGCAATAAAAACCCTAATCCAACAATGAAGTACAAATGAACATAGAAATCACAATAATAAAGCAATACAACCTCAATTCCTATGTCATAATTGAATAACCTCCATTGCTCTTCTATATTTTGCTTTATTTGTTCTTAGATATGTAGTAAGCAATATACTCAATGAGGTTAATGTTGAAAATTGATGGTTTGATCTCTTGATAGCAAAACTTCTAAGATTGTGGTTCTTCAAGATGAATGATTGAAAGCAAAATATTGAAGATTGTGGTTAACCTTGAAATGAAAACGATGACGTAATTTAAATATAGAAATCCCAATTCAAATGAAGGGTTAGGATTATATGATGATGTATCATGATCAATGGATGAGATCGATTGAGACAAGGATACAAATGAATGGACCAAAACACAAGAAAGTGGTTAAGATTTAGGGCTTAGCTAAGAAGAAATCCAAATTAAATAATCACAACTATTTAATTTAAAAGAGAAAAATGAATAATTAAATAATTAAAAATAATTATTTAATTATAGAAGAAAGGTGGAGTGTCAAATATTAAATAATTAAAAATAATTATTTAATGAGAGAAAAAAGAAAATGACAAATAATTAAATAACTACAAATAATTATTTAATTATGGGAGATAAGAATAGGATAAATAATTAAATAAATAAAATTTATTTAATTATGGAGAGAAAAGGCTAATGAATAATTAAATAATTTAAAATAATTATTTAATTATAGAAGAAAATGGAAATAAATAAAATTTCTTTAATTAAAAGGGGATAAGGGGTTGTTAGTGACATAATTTAAATAAAGTTGATATTTATTTAAATTAATCAAAAGAAGAATAAGGTAGAGTGAATTAATTAAATAATTAAGAATTGTTTAATATAGAGGAAAATGGCATTAGAGAATAATTAAATAATTAAAATTATTTAATTATGTAAAGAAGAAAGCCAATCAATGATAAAATGTTGCTGGTAGGCTCAAGAAATTTTTTAGTGTCTACACATACATTAAGCTACTAACAACACTCGCATAAGAAACACTAGTCATGTCCTCCATCTCGGTAGGAGATTTTGGACAATCCTCCATAGAAAGCTTTGTCCCTTGAACAACTAGAATAACCATTTGTCTACAAGTAGTCATGTTGAATCTCTCTAATGCATAGTTCGCATACTTACTCTAGATTAACCAAAGATTTTTGTTAGCTTTATCTCTTTTCATCTCAATTTCCAAAATATACCTTGATGCACTGAGATCTTTCATCTCAAATTGTGTTGACAACTAAGACTTCAAATTTGAAATCAAGTTTTTTCCATTCCCAATGAACAACATATAAGACAATAATGAGAATACTACCATTATCAATCTTGTAGTAGACACAATAGTCACATTTAGATTTCAAAAATCCCATGGATAACACATAGGTGTTGAAATTTTGGTACCACATGCTCCTAGGAGATTATTTCAGACCATAAAAATATTTTTCCAACTTGCACACCAGTTTCTCTTTAATTTTTTTTAAAAAATGCTCTTGCTATGACATATAAAATTTCTTGCCCCAAGTCACCATGAAGGAAATTTGTCTTCACATCCATTTTCTCAACTTCAAAGTCATAAATTGTTGCAACTAATAACAAGAATCGAATGGATGTTAGCTTAGCTACAAGAGAGAAAATATCCACATAATCTATTCCCTCCACTTGGGAATATCCCTTCACAACCAACCTTGCCTTATTTTTTTCAACACAACCATCATGACCCATTTTATTCTTGAATGCCCATTTTGATCCAACGGGTTTTCATCCTTCAAGCAAAGGTACCAGATACCATGTAGCATTCTTCTTCAATGCTGCCATCTCTTCATGTATGGCTTGCATCAAAGAAATTGCATCATGCATACCCATATCCTCTTTAACAATCCTGGGCTCATCAACGTTAGCAATCAAAGCAAAGATGCAACTGGAATCCAACATAGAATACCCAAATATTTTCAGTTGTCACCTTTGTCGTGTAAACCTCCTTAACTACTGAGGTTGAGGTTCTTGCTCTTCTATAGAGATTTCATAACTTTAGAGATCTCCCCATCAACAAGACCACCAGGAGTACGTAGTTTATCTCTCTTAGAAGTAGGTGGAATTTTAACTACCTCTTTCTTCTCTTCCTTCTTTAGTTGTAGATCAATTGTGGAAGGTTTCAGATCATTGAAGATCTTGCACTTCTACTATAAAGAACCTTCTCTACAACTAAGTCCCAAAGCTTGTACCCTTTCACACCAACACCATAGTTGATGAAGATACACTTCATTGCATTGTTCTCCAACTTAGATATCTTCACATTAGGCACATGAGCTAACCAAAGACTCTAAGGAGATGTCTCATCAAGGCCTTCTTTCTAGACCATGCTTCAATGGGTGTCTTTTCAACAAGTGCCAAAGTTGGAGATCTGTTAATCAAATAAAATGTAGTGGCTATAGCTTCAAACCAATTTTTTTGTTCAAATCCAACACCACTCAACATACTCCCAACCCTCTCCATCAACATTATGTTCATCCTCTCTACAACTCCATTTTGTTGTGGGGCGTATGGAGTTGTCTTGTGTCTTTCAATCCCATGGTCTTTATAGAACTTGTCAAATTTTGTAGAACAAAACTCACCACGGTTATCTGTCCTCAAGCACTTAATTTTTCTACTAGTCTAGTTTTCAACCAAGGATTTGAATTCCTTAATTTGGCTGAAAATTTTAGATTTACTTCTAAGGAAATACATAAATGTCCTTCTAAAATAGTCATCTATGAATGAGACAAAATACACAGATCTAGACAATGAAGGAATATTAATAGGACCAAACACATCAAAATGTGCATAATCCAATATCTCGAAAGAATTATGAGAGCTAGAATAAAATGAAACAGGGTGTTGTTTTCCATATATACAATTTTCACAAAAATCAAACTCGAGATTACAATCATCAAGGCCTTCAACAAGGCTCTTATTGTTTAGGGCTCTAAGACCCTTCTCACCAATATGGCCAAGCCTTTGGTCCCACAACATTGTTTTCTCAACAGGAAGTTTCATTTCCAAAGCATTTTCACCCCTTAAGTACCCATAAAGCATAACCTTCAAATGTAGACACTACAATATTCTTCTCTCGATCTAATGGCGAGGATGAAGAATCCAAAGCCCTTTTCTTGGACTTCATAGAAATACTATTGCATTGAAATTGTGCTCGCACATCCATCTTATACAAGGTGCTAATCTGAATACCTTTAGTAAGCACCTTAGAACCTCTTGTCATCTTGCATCCACCACTCGAGAAAAAAACCTGCACTCCCACATCACTCAGCTTACTCACTAAGAGTAGTTTTCGTGCCAAACCAAGGATATGCAATACACCATCAATCCCCTTCACTCTACCATTAGGGAATTAAATCCTGATTCTTCCATGACCAATAATCTTCAGGTGAGAGTCATCACCCAGGTACACCTTCCCACCATCATACTCTTCATACTTTGAAAACCAACCTCTATGAGAATTCATGATAAGTGAAGCCCCTAAGTCAATCAACCACACGTATTATGATGCATATGTTTCCAAGGCTATGACAAATGCATCTGCATTTTCATTCGAGGATTTATTATCTTTCTTATTTTTCTCCTCTTTACAATCTTTCTGAAAATGTCTAGATTTCCCACAGTTCCAACATTTAGCCTTGAAATTTTTTCTAGGATATTTAGATCTCCTCGAAGACTTGGACTTAGACTTCTTGTCCTTTTTCTTACCTTTCTCCTTTGATCTACCATGAACAGACAAGACCTCCTTAGCCATCTTAGAAGATTTCCCTCACATCTCTTCAGAGAATAGTGAAGCAACCACATCTTCCATCTTGAAATTCGTTGTTGTATTTCCAATAGCCATCACCAAGTGGTCCCACGAGTCTGACAAAGAACATAACAAAAGTATGCAATGGTCCTCATCATTAATCTTCACACCAACAAAACCCAGTTGAAAAACAAACATATTAAATGCATTTAGGCGATCAACAACTAATCCTCCTTCCTCCATCCTTAGAGAATACAACTTATTTCTTAGGAATAGCTTATTTACCAAGGATTTACCCTAATAAATATCAAAAAGCTTCTTCTAGAGCTCAACTATAGTCTTCTCTTCATAGACATTGAGGATTACATAATCAGTCAAACAAAGTTTTACTAGACCCTTAGCTTTCTGATCCGTTAGGTTCCAATCCTCTTGTGAGGTTTCTATTAGTTTTGTACTAGATATTGCAACCCATAGATCTTTGTCTACAAGCATATCTTTCATTTTGAGTTTCCACAACTCAAAATTTCTGCCATTGAATTTCTCCATCTTTGTTCTTCTGAATGTGCTTGCCATCTTAAAATTGTAACAAGATTACAAAGCTCTCTCTATAAGAAAAACCATTAAATCTAGATAAGCACAAAAAACCCTTCAAACCCCAAAAAGATTAAAAAAATTGGCCACTCTGATACCAACTAAAAGGAAAGTCGAGTATGAAAATGCTTCCCTAATGCTAATGAATCAGGAGAGGGTTGCAAAATTTTATTTCAAATTCTTAAACTTTTACATTTAACATTCAAGATTGCACATGCATTTAGTTATTTTCAAATTTAAAACATTAAACCACAAGACACATAATTTACGTGGAAAAACCTTTTTGAGAAAAAAACCCACACACCAAAGCATAGATCAATTGTATTATTGTAAAAAACTATTACAATACAACTCTCAATGTTTATTCTTTTGTATGTGTTGATTCATTGTGATACAAGTTTTAGAGTAAATTCGACAACATAATGGTATACAAAACAATCACAACATACTACATCAAACACACTAAAGAATCAATATATACTTCTCATACATGGGCATCCAAGATTGTCATGTGTCAATCTCTTAGTCTCCGCATGCATGCAAATTGAAACCAACAATATGCATGAGTCCCAAGTGACCCGATTAACATCTATGAGACATGCACATACATGCAACAAAATGCAAGCACATGCAAGACTTGCATCTCCAAAAAGAAAACCTCACATGCTAAGCATCCCATAGAGAAAATCAACTCAACTACCAAATTAGAAGTCACTCAAGATTCCTAATCACTCCTAGTAACAACTCAATCTTTGTTTAGCAACATTCCTTTCCAAGCTTCAGTGAACAAACCAAAAATATGCCACATGACATCATGATACACCTCCTAGAAGTTTTCATAATTCTCAATGCTCAAATATTTAAATTCTTCTATCTCATCAGTTTTGCGATTAATGCCTAAATATTTAAATTCTTTTATCTTATCAATTTTGCAGGCTGTCTGGAGTGCGTATCCAAGATGCAATATGGGGTTGAAATTGCAAGCTGCAATTCTTTTCCGAAACCTAGACTTGCAATCCGGAGTTCGGTTCTGGATTGTATTTTGCAAGTGACGTTGCAACTAATAAATTGCAATTTTTTCTCAAAACCCTGAAATTGCAAACCAGAGTTCGGGTTCGGATGGCAAAATGCTTCTCGACCCCGAAACCCTGGCCGCAAGTTCGTGTAAAATGTAAATCGGGGTTGGAGTTCGAAATGCAGCAGCTGAACCATCATTCAAGAACTTGAAATGCCATTGCACGATGTACGTACAAAATGGATTTGTGTAAATGCTTTAGTAACTTTCAAGTAACTGCAAATGGCGTGCGCAAAGCCATATTCGCAACCTTAACCAACATCCCTTACGCCTGTGTCGCAATGGGAGTTTTGAATCAAAGCACGCGGCCTGTTTGGCAGTATTCCTCAAAGAAAATTACCCTGAGGATACAGGCCACGACATGTTTGACAAAATCCCTGAATGAAATTTGGCCTCATGACTACCACGATTGCAGGATATTAACATGATGGATTTGATGCAAAGGCACTTTGAATCGGATAATTGAAGCCCATTAAAGCATAATGGAGGCAGATTTTTTCAAGTATTACAGATTGCAAAATGTGGAAGCATCGAAGAGGTACGCCAACTGTTTGACTGAATGCCTCAAATAAATTGATTTCAACACACAGTCGGCGACATGTTTGACAAAACGCCTCAAAGAAATTTGCCCTGGAGGCAAGGTAAATTGCAAATTGTAAAAGCATCCCAAAGTCTAAAGTTTGAAGACTGGAGGGTGCGGCCGAACTGCACTTTGCAAGCTCAAAGTTGCAATATGCAAAGGCGACCCGAAGTTCGGCTCCAGATTGCACTGCAAATTTTGCCAGTTGGCAAATAGGGGTTGGAGTCTGAAATGCAAGGAACCCGAATTGGTGCAGAAGTTGAAATGAAATGCCAATGGACGCCAGTGGATTGCATGCTATAACTAAAAATGTTTTCGTGAAAGTTTATTCTAACAGAACGAAAGAGGCAACGTTTCATGGAATATGATTATGGCAGTCATCGAAAAAGAAGAAACATGGGTGTCCTCACATGCATGTCGCACTATTTCACCAAATGCAATCACGGTTTTCTCAGCTAAATAATTCATGTTTAACAGCGTACTCCTATTGTGCGTTAAAACAAGAGCTTTGAACAGTGTATGGACATCCATTAATGCGAAATGGAGGGCAAATTTTCGCCAGATATTATAGTTGGAAATCTTTTCGTTACCATGTATGCAAAACGTGGAATCATAGACAAGGCGCGACTTGTTTGACAAAATGCCTCAAAGAAATGTGGTCTCATGGGATGCCAGGATTGCACGATACCTGCACAAAATGGGTTCGATGAAAAGAGTTAAGAAACTTTTGTGCAAATTTGGATGCCATCGGCACAGAGTCAAATCCGCAACCTTTGCCATCATCCTCTTTGCCTGAGCCAAAATGGGGGCTTTCGATCGGCGTATTGACAACCATCAAGGTGTAATGAGATGGTGTTGATACCAGAGTAATGATGATTTGGATCTAAAGTATTGGGAGTTCTAGTGTATTTATATTTTAGAGGAGTGGAAGGCACTAATATTAGTATCAAGCCTGGCGAACATTAAATGTGTTTTGAGTGCAAAGAAGAGTATACTACCATTCAGCATGGGATAATATGTGGAGAAAGATAAGGACTAATTGTGTGAATGAGTAGATCCTTTAATGAGGAATGAGTTCAGATCTACACGAGTAATACACATTAAGTGAATTACGTTGTGACAAGGAATACATAGTATGTGCCAAAATTAGTGGTACGCATAATGGATATGTTGATATGGTATAAATAATAATTATGTGACAACAAGCAGACATGTTAATATACACCAAAGATGCAAATATGAGAAAATGGTTGGGATGGTGTAGAATGAAAAAAGGGGGGCACAAAGATGAATTACATGCATAAGATTTCTCAGATGTTGAGGAAGGAGACAATACAAAGTGCAGGATTAACTTTATTAGATTAGTTGTATGTATCTCAACTATTGACAAGAGTGCTTGAGTAGGAAGTCATGTCAAAGTAATCAGCATGGAAATATATAAGAAGCTATGTAGAAACATGAACAGGATCTGTTGGTCACTCTTATTAGATGTATTGAAGAAAGCCCCTCACAAATGGTATTTCAAATTGATAAACATTTATGCAAATAAATTTTATCGAAGTCTTTAACATTACAAGTTGTACATCCTAGGAAATATGGAGAATTTTTTTTATGTTAATCTTGCGATCATTGAGAATAGTGTAGAGTTGCTTATACGGGGCAAACAAAGATTTGAATAGACCATTCAGAACTACATTATATGCAAAGTAAATGTCTGATAAATTCAGGATGAGTGAATGCAAATCAGTGACAATGCTTATGAAAACATGATGGAAGGTTTCTAAATTTGATGAATCAGAGAAGGTAAATGAAATTCTTCTCAAACAGTTGAGTTCTAGATTGTTCTGCTGCCCACAAGATATAAGAATTGATCATGGACTGCCTACTTGTACCTTAATAAAGAAGCTATACTAAGCCGGCAACAAACTGATTACATTTCGTTATTGATACAATCTTTTGAGGGAATCTTGTTCATGCCAATTGTTGCTAGCGCTGTTCTAGAGGAAACAATGGTGGTGAAGGAGCAAGTTGTACCTCAAAATCATATGCATGTTAGCGGATGAGAGGGAAACTTGCAAGATTAAGGAAGTTACTTAAGCAAGATAATATGAATGCTAGTTATGATATTGCCAACCGAGAGAATGGAGTGAAAGAATCATAAACAGGCAAAATGGATTACATTCGAGATGCAACCTAGGGCATTGTTTATGGATGAAGTACTGAAATCATTCATTATGACAAGGAAGAAGTCATGCGGAAGCATTGATTAAATTGATTGTTTATGATTGATCAATGTTATTTGATTTAATCAATTGTTAATTTTTATCAAATGAATTTGATGCTTTTCTTGTTGAATGTAGGGTACTATGTTGTTGAGAATGAAGATTGTAAACGAAGATCACAAATCATAAAAGCAATGGAAGAATTGGGACTAGGATGATGAACCCAAATATGGGCCCAACATTGTAACTATCAAGCTAGTATTTTATGGGAATTTTAAAGCTTATTTACAAGAGATGGCCTCATAAAAGACATGCAAGACACTTGGGAAACATGTGCATGAGCACAACGTGTGTCTATGAGTCAAATGGTTACTAGAATGTAACGAAGGAATAGAATGTGAAGGACAAGCCAAAGTCACCCTTCACATTCCAATGTATTTTGTATTTTTTGAATTTTGGAGGGAATGACTATTTATCTTTCACATGTAAATGTGTCTGTAACTCATTTGCAAGGTTTGGAAATCCACGGAAGCTCCATTTTGAATATAATATGCCAATTTTTTATTCCATTTTTTCTAGGTTTTCATTTTAATAACATTTTTCAAACTTTGAATCTATTATTTTTCCATAATTCTATGCGTTTAAATCATTAAATATTCAATAGATTCAACATGTGTTTACACAATAGATGTATCTTTGATGGTGAGGTGTTTTATGTGGCCACATAAACACATTTGTGTGTGTTGAAATTTAATAGCAATCACACGTGTGATTTTTAGTTCCTTTGAAGATCACATCATCTCACTTTTAGATTGTTATTAATGGGCTAGGAAATATTGGTTTTGTGTTGAATTTATCCATTCACCAAATGGTGCGTAAAAAGATCAAAGATAGGTTAAGATGCTTTTTTGTTTAACCTCTTTTATCTCCCCCTTCCTTTTGCATTTTTTATACCAGTGATAAATTAGGCTTAGTCTAGGTTTTTTATGATAAATTTCATTTACAAAAGGAAAAATATGAATTGACTTTATGACTTCCATATAACAAAAGCTTGCATATTTTGACACATATTTCATTGTCCTAGAAATTACAACTAAATTATTAAAAAGTGGAATAAATTTTTAGGAGTAACCTCTCATATCTCACTTCACAAAATTCTATCTTTTAAGGATATTTGTTGTTTTAAAGGTTTCAATCATGTTTATCCAAATTTAATGTTAAAAATCACTAATGAAAAGTCCAATAAATTGAAACAAAAATCACCAATAGGTTCAAAAGTGGCATAGATGGTTTATGATGGCTAATAATAATCAAATTACACTAACTAATCCTCTTTTAAATTACATGAGTGATCCTTAATATTCTATGTAGCCCCTTGAATAGATTAGCCAAAGCATTATCAAATTGAGGAATTTTGATAAACCTTGTCAAAGCAATCAATCAAGATAGCCACCTCACAAAGAGAGAACCTTGGTGATTCCAACATGTGGTGTGTCACAACTCGTAGGAACTTTGTTGTGTCAACCATTTATGACCCTTGATCTTGAAATCAATCCTCATCTATTGATCTTAAATATCTCAACCATTTTCCTAAAATGGAGGAGCAAGCTTGAGTTCTAACTAATCTCCTTCATCCATCCTCGATTCACTCTCCTTTGTGGGTAATCTTGATCAATCTCAACCCTTCTTTGTGGGGTTTCTAACTCGATTTCATCCATTGATCCAATTTCTCCAAATCTATAAAAGAACCCTCACCCCTCTCATAATTCATCTAGAGAATTTGCGAAGAGATCATTCCCAAATGATTCTTGAGCAAATTTGAGCATTCACCATTGCATTCTAGGTCATTATCAAGCTTTTGCAATCATGGAGGTTTTGTGTTGAAAGGTAATCCAACGTATCAAATCAACACAAATACACTCCACCATGGGATGGTAAGATTGTTTAGTTTGAATTCATTTGTGTTTCAATTTGATTGATCTAACCTTTGTTGTTTGAATTCATAGCTATGACAATTGCATTTCATGAGTAGGTCAGTTCTAATTCTTGTTTTGGTCCCATTTTGATTGAATTCATTGATGTAATCCATGTACACTTTCTCCCCTTACAATATGCAACTACATAAGGTGGTCACATGGACAAAGCACACAAAATATAAGCACAAAGCATGGAATTGAAGAGCACTTAACTTCAATCTAAGAAAATTGAAATTGGAGAGGGTTTCTTGAAGATGCTTTACCACTCAATCCACAACCCATAATCTCTTCATTCCAATCCACCAATTCCAAGCAAGCATCCAAATTCTAAATATTTTCAATCAATTTCCATGCTCCAAGCAAATAAGATGAGAAGAGAAAAATCTAAGAAAAAATAACGAGTGAAAATATAATTCTTTCAAATGAGCATTTTTCTTTCTTTTATGCAATTACACTTTGTAAAAATAGACCTTTTTAGATAAACTAACCTTTTTGCAATTATTTTTGAAGGAAAACGACTTAAAATAATACCATGAGACTTTCTTTTCACTGATTCAAGGTCTTTGTTTTGAATATTGCTTGCCTATTTTAGTTCTTTTGAATATTGCTAATATTAGAAAAATAAAGATAATATATTTACATGTATATATAACAATTTTGAAAATCACACAAATTCCATTTTCACTCAAGTATTTATAAATGTAGTATGAGGAATTAAAAAATATAAACATTACCCAACACTAGCCACTCAAAGCATTATAGAAAATAATTAATATGTTTAATTTACACACAAACATGTTTCATGGCTTTTCATAAGACTCAAGAATTTAGAATTGACTAATTTAGATCCAAGCTCACCAAGACACACAAGAATCATCTCATAGCTCTTGATTAGTTTAGATAGAAACAAGAACACAACCATTATTCCAATTAAATCACCATCGGAGAAACCTGTGTCTTCACACTCAATTAAAAACATCAAGCATTTTTGTTAGTGTAATTAATATTTAATTACACTTGCATAACTTTACTTACGTTGAGCTAATTTTAGGTCAACATTAGGGTTGCATACTTTTCCTTTATAAGGCAAATCATCTCATTGTAATATTGAATTCCTGAATAATATTATTTTGCACATTGACATGCAAAGCTTTGCTATTTTATGTTTTCTCTTATGTGGAAGGTTTCTAGGTTTGCATGTCTGATCTAGGGTTTCTAACATGGTATCAGAGCCTTGACATGCAGCCCCTTCTCAAATTTTGGAGAAAACCATTGCAAATTTCGTTTGGGGTTCCTCGAGGGTATCATGCCCTGAGTTCATCTATGCAGCGTTTTGGATCAGATCGGGCCTTTCCATTGGATTCAGAGCGCTGGAAAACATTAGGTTTGGCTTTTATTTTGCAGATTTTGGTCATGATTTGCTAGATCTGTGAGGGTTTCAAGCTATGTGATTTTTTGGAAGCTCTGGAGGTAGCCATTTTTTTGAAGCATTTTGAGCAGAAACGGAGGTCACCATTGCGTTCGCAATGGCCAAAAACCCTAAGATTGCCTTTCGTTTCTTTGATTTTGGCGAAGTTGATCCGGAAGGCAAAAAAATTTTGCCATGAAGGTCGTACGGCCTCCCCAGCACGCACTCCGAGGCGATTTTCTTCATACAGATCGAAAAAAAATGGAAAACGCGTTTGGGTTTTTGCACCGCCGGCTCGCCACCCGGTGGCCACTAGGAGCGGTGGCTCCGGGCAGCGCCGCCCCTTCCCACCACCGACCAAGCGCCAGCCCTCGCAGGCTCCATCTTCTGCAGCCACGGTCTTATGGGGGACCAGGCCCCTCACGCCCAACCCCCGGCCAACCTCCCAGCATTCTGCCAGTCATATGGGCGACCAGGGGCTCCGCCCCAACCCCCTGTCCACCAGCCCCTGGTCGCATGCAGGACCAGGGGCCAAAATTTTTTTAGCCCCCTGGGCTGCCTACAGACCTTATTGGCCTTTTTTGGAGCACTTTCACGAAATCGGGCATAACTTTTGCATACGGAGTCCGTTTTTCACAAACGAGATACCATTAGAAAGCTGATTTCGGCGCCAATCCATTGGTGTTGGTATTTTTTTCTGATTTTTCTTCAGATTTATTTTGCAGGTCTTTGAGCTCAGATGTTCTATTTTTCACTTCGGAGGGCATATCTTTTGACTCAGTGATCCTTTTTTCGCCATTCTTGTGGCATTGGAAAGCTGGTTTAGTCCTCTACATAGATCTGAAGTCTTTTTTAATTTTTTGTTTATGCATGTTTAGGCATTCTCTCCTTTTGCAGTCATTGGGGATTGTAATAAATGAACTGATATAAAGTTCCATCCGGAGGTTTCTTGCATAATAATCTTCATTGTGTTTTGATGGCAACTCGCATGGGTTGTAATATGGTTTCTTAGTTTCTTTTGATCACATTTTTGTCTGAGCTTGACACATATCAGATTCATTTTGGTTCACACTTTAGATTGAGAGCCTATGGTTAGTGATCCACATCGGATCCATCTCAGTTTCAGGGCCACTAAATTTGTGGTTATTGTTCCCGAGTCTGTATGGTACTTTTTCCCATGGAAGATTTTTAGTCTTAGTTTGGCATCGGCATCGAGATTCACGACTTCTAGATTCTGTCATCATCATATCATCTACTGTTGCTCTATGGATTCCAGGGTTGTTCTAGTTTGGTGTTTTTGAGTGTTCTGTGGCATCGGGTCTGCTGTCACATTATTATGATTCCGATATGGTTTCTTGTAGACAGAAGTATCTTTCCTTGCTTGCTAGATTGTGGTTCCATTGTTACTCCACAGTGTTCTTCCAATGCTTCTTTGCAGCAGTCATCTCATTGTAGGGGGGGTTGTCCCACTGGGTTCTCCTTCTCTACCTCATTATTGCATTTGTACATGGGTACCTGATCAGGCCTAGTTGCCGAGACCCATTCATGCTTTCTTGCATTCATCTTAGTTTTAGGTGCATGCTTATTTTAGTCTCCCTAAGTTGTACTTATGGGGGGGTGTTAGTGTAATTAATATGTAATTACACTTGCATAACTTTACTTAGGTTGAGATAATTTTAGGTCAACATTAGGGTTGCATACTTTTCCTTTATAAGGAAAATCATCTCATTGTAATATTGAATTCCTGAATAATATTATTTTGCACATTGACATGCAAAGCTTTGCTTTTTTATGTTTTCTCTTATGTGAAAGGTGTTTAGGTTTGCATGTCTGATCTAGGGTTTCTAACAATTTCTACATAACACAAGATAGTTGAAGCATAATATTTAGAAACCAATTAGATAATATCCACATGATATCAAAATCTACATCTCACTAAAAAACATTTAACACTAGAACGATTCAATAAATAAATGCATAATAATAATCACAATTATGATATTGCTATCAGGATTCAACCGTGTAGTTTACGAGTCAAACTCATTGATCCATGTTTCATGAGTAGTGGTTCACAAGAACCCATCTCTCATGATAATGAATGGTCCACTTAGCATTCATTGCATCCAGGTGATACTCATAGAGGTGAAGCACTGGGCCTTCTCGGGAGGTCACCCATCCCAGTACTACTCTAACTCAAGCACGCTTAACCAAAGAGTTTTCCCCAAGGTTAAGCCCACTTAGCTTGCAACCCCATTTTCAAAACCTTCAACAAGTGTTGTACCTTATGAACCATTCATTATAGAGCCCCTTTAGCTCATCAATTGATAAGTGGGAGGTATTTTCCACAACATGTCAAATTATGATATTGATATCAAGATTCAACCATGTAGTTTACGAGTCAAACTCATTGACCCATGTTTCATGAGTAGTGGTTCACAAGAATCCATCTCTCATGATAACGAATGGTCCACTTAGCACTCATTGCATCTAGGTGATTCTCACAGAGGTGAAGCACCAAGCCTTCCTAGGAGGTCACCCATCCCAATACTACTACAACTCAAGTGCGCTTAACCAAAGATTTTTCCCCAAGGTTAACCCAACTTAGCTTGCAACCCCATTTGTAAAACCTTCAATAAGTGTTGTTCCTTATGAACCATTCATTATAGATCCCCTTTAGATCATCAATTGATAAGTGGGAGGTATTTTCCACAACGTATCAAATTATGATATTGCTATCAGGATTCAACCGTGTAGTTTACGAGTCAAGCTCATTGACCCATGGAAAGTACCTCCCACTTAATAATCACAATGTTGAACTTGATGAATATAAGCATAACCATATATCATGGTGAAACAATGAACCTAAAAATATTATATAGTTCAAACATATATAAAATTTCACATATGTAAATCAAAGTTACATGATTCATAAACCTCAATGAAAATATAAAAATATCATCAAGTATAATATTGGTGATGAAACTCCAAAAGATCAACAAAATGAAGTACATACACTTGGGACCTTGCGTACCCTCCCCTAAAACTTAGCTCTCTCCTAGAATCCTACAAAAAGGTGAGGATAATGGACCCACAAATACATAACATTCTCCCAAGTGGTTGTTGAATCATCATGATGATCCAACTAAATCTTAAGTTGGTCCAAGTCTCCACCTCAAAGGCTCACTTCCAATGGTGCAAAATATGAAAGGGACCCAAAGAAAGATTCATGTTCGCCTTGACCTACAAGGAAACCTAATCAAGAAAATAGGTTACATCCTAAACATATTATCTCATGATAGAAAAATGGAATACATCGTACATGCATGAGAGACGAAATGGCAAGGCAAGTCAGTAAGCAACAAGACCAATCATCTTTAAGATCTCAAATAGCACCAAAAAAAATGATGTGACCTTAGAACCTTTCCCATAGTGGATTAAACTCTTGTGGAATTACACCTAAAAAATGCATGATTACCAACCAAGAAGTGTTGGTCAAATCTCTTAGACCCAACATACTTCTTTTTTCTATCCTAAATAATCAATAATTTAACTTTAATCTAAACCATTTGTTGCTCCATATCTTGAAGTATCTTATGACCAAGGGAAACTTGAAACTCAATCCTACCCCAATTCAACAAATTCTAACAAGGTTGACCATAAAATTTCCAAAATGATGTCATGCCTAGGGAACTATAGTACCCATTGTTAAAAACAAACTAGACACAAGCTACAAATAGTCCTTGCATGATGAATATTGATCTATAATTTATACATATGGAGCATATCCTTGAGCACTTGATTCACCCTCTCAATCTAACCATTTATATTTGGGTGATAGGTCAAGTTAAAGTTAAGCTAAGTGTCCACTAAATGTTGGATGGAATTTCACACAAATATGTGAACATGAGAACATCGTCTGAGATTATCTTGCAAAGTATCTAATGTGTAAGCGAACAACATCCTCCATAATGACAAATTTCATTGATGCAACATTGTAGGATGTTTTCATAGGATAAAAATGGAAAACCTTGGTTATCTTATCCATTACCACCATGATGGAATCATGACAAGGAGTAGACAAAGGTAAACCAACAATAAAGTCCATCAAATTCATGCCCCCCTTTCACTTTGAAATAACATTTGGCTACAAAATTCCTATTGGATACTAGTGCTTTGCCTTTAACCTTTATAACTCAAAACATCTACCAATAATTTAGCAATATTGCACCTCATCCTTGCCCACTAAAATGAATTCCAAAAAATTGCATACATCTTCACACTAGAATGTTCTACATAAGGTGCACAATGTGCCTCAAACATCACAACAGTGTAAATAACACGTAAAACTAGGACAAAAATAAGACCAAGATGTCACAACAATCCAATTAACTCAAGAGAAGATATAAAAATTTCCCACAAGGGCCCTTTATGATTCAATCTCTACCCAAACCTTTTGATACCATGGAGACCTTACAAGCTCCTCAAGGATGCGGCCTCATAAATCCATGCTCATAGACAAAACTAATCTCTCATTTCACCTCTTCAATTACAATTTTTAAGACAACATTATCCCTTCCTTTGATGTAAAGAACACCAAATTTATATTCACATATAAATTCCATTCATTAATGTTGGCACACATTCAATTTCAACTACAAGAAAATACATGAAAGACTAAAATAATAATTATGCAACTTGAACCAATGGACCAAAAGAAAATGTCTCTAGTGCATAGGCACATGGATGGCCAAAGACAAATCAAGATCATGGTAGGGTAATTAAGCTCACGGTCCTTGAGAATGTGATTCATAAGCAATCATGTGGTCCTCCTACATAGGGACAACCCCTAACCCATCCAACAAAGCATATATGTAAACAATAAAATCCACTACAAGATTAAGTAATATAGGGATTGGTGCACTAATTAGTCACTCCTTGAGAAATTGACTTGACCACTCAAGCTTCTTCCCTTTCCACTAAAGAGAATTAATAGGACACAAAACTCTTATAAAATCCATGACACTTGCTAAAAATAGTTACTTGTTAATTCCATGAAAATTTGAACCTTATAAACATTTGTGGGCATAGTCCACAATAGACTAACTATTTGAGGGATCCACTATGATACCCTCTCCTAGATATACAAACCACCCTTACATGTTAAAACTAATTATGTTAGGTCTTTGGAAATACTGTTTTTTCAATTAAAAAAAAGGTAGGTTTTGGCATGTTTGTTTATGACGCTTTAAGGAATCTAATTAGGAAAATAATATGTTAGCTCTCAAATATTATTATTAGTTTTTATCTTTCCATCTTATAGGCTGAAGTATACATGTTTTGTAAATAGATATTATTAGAACAAAAATGTCAACATCACTTGCCCAATGTGTCTTGGAATGTTAATGCAGGCATCGTTGACATGAAGTTTTGTCTATTGACATAAATTATGTGAGCTTTCACATATTTGTAGAAGCCTAAAGCTATAGGCTTTGGACTTTGTGTTCTATTGAATATTATTTTGGTATATTTTTTATTTAAACATGTCTTATAATAGAAAGAGTGGTATGTTTGGTACTATTTATGAAAATTAGCATAACTCACATTGGTGGAGAGAGTAAGCAATAGAAATGATGTAATAATTTCATCCACTATGAACTAAAATCTAAAATGGAGATAGAGTGTATATATGTAGGAATGATTCTACTATTGCTTGTGAGCAACATTCTTTGTATGACATTATTCTTATCTCTAAAGAAAAATTGATATCATACAAATGATACTTCAAACCATCCTTCAATATAAATGAAGATCAAAGATGTTCACTTCCTTCACCTCAAACAAAAATAAATCTAGTAAGATTTCATAAAATTCAATGTGATTTGTGTAACAAATTTTAAAATATTAATATATTAAAAAAAAATATTTTCTCTTTCTTCTAAGTTATAAATATTACTTATATAAGAAATAAAATATAGTTGAATGTACATCCAATATATTTTAATGGTTAAATGTGCATCCAAAGAATTTGTGGCTTATTGCCTATGTTCATTATATGACTACTAATAAATCTAGAGCACAAAGTTCAACCACTCCTACTTTGTATACTTTTTCAACAATAACCAATTTGTAAGTATGTCTATATTGTGTAAAAATAAAAAATAATGGAAGAAGAATGCAACACCAACTAGAAGTAGTCATATTGTTCGAAAAAAAAAAAGAGATTGCTATCATTCAAGGATTTTGTGAAACAGGCGAACTATTGACCAGCCATGGAGCAACGAAGCAAAGAAAATTGGGGTCCAAGTCTACAAATTAGGTCTCTACTGAAAGGCTTCTTCCTAATTGAGTGTGAATCTATGGGTAGAAAAGAAGATATTCTTAGAGGAGGTCCATGGATGGTGGACAAAGTACAATTTTATATTTGTGAGTATCTAATTTGGATCCCCTAGATCACATTTCCCACACTCCAATGTGGATACACCTATACAACTTGCCATTAAAGTATTAGAGTGAATCAATTGTATTGGATCTAGGAACCAATTTAGGGACTTTCACACTTACAAATGAAAATACCAAACAAGGTCAAGATGGAATCTATGATCAGATCTGTATACTCCTTAATCTAGTCTCACTTTCCCTCTTGTATTGATATATAGATGAAGGTGTTTGGATGCTAACATAAAATTTTGAAAGTATGCTCATGACACAAAGGGATGTTTAAGATCAATAACTTGAGAAGGTAAGTCTTGTAGCATCAGAGAAGCACCACTTATTGATGAGATATCATGATAATCAATCAAGAGATTTAAGGGATCATAGAGGGGTCAAGTCAAGAAGTAAATAATAGTTTTGATGCCCACATGATTCACAAAGATAAATCCATATTTGAAATCACAAACGTAGATAGGAACTACTATCCCTTAGATAGGTCAAGAACCCAATTTTTAATCAATTGTGAATAATGAGCTAGAATTTGACTCAAAAGAGGATCCCCTAAAAGAAATGAAAGTTAACTCACTAGAAGAAAGGATAGTGAGTCAATCAATTTCCAAAATTGATAAACCCATGTAATGTCTGTAATAGGAATTATACTAAATCTACTCTAAATTATCAATCTTCCAAACAATGGATTTAGAGAATACCTTGACTTGATTTAGTTCCTACAAACACGCTAGAGATCAATTACCAAAATAGCCTAACAAGTAGAACATCATGAATAACCATTAGTAACTCTATAGTACAAACATCATGATTGAACATTAGTAACTCCATAATAAACTTGCTAATTCGATCATTGGTCCATCTTGGGAGTGCTCAATTATTGGGCCACATGAAAGAGGGTGATTCGATGGGGCATCTTGGCCTCCTCCCTCATGTGGCACATGCCATTCATATGAGGTGGCCTCCTTGGCCTCATGTGATGCATGTCATTCATATGAGACGGGTTGGTGAGGCTCTCAATTCCCTCATCTCATCATCCTTTTCCACTTCCCATAATTGCCCCCCCTATATTGTTACACCATGGTAGGAAAGTGAGGTTACAATAGGTGTCCTGGTGACCCAACTCTCCTAGACCCAAAGCCAATACCCTTTGAGACAAAGGCAAGTACCCCCTTGGCCCATGTGGGCTCATCTTTCCCCCCCCCCCCAGGTGGCATGTCTAGAAGAGGGCCCCGTGGCTGTACTCTCTTTGCAATCCTCCTTCTCTCACCATGGTGAAAACTTAAGCATAATAAAGTAATCAAATGGCTAATAAAAAATAAACATATCAAAAATGTATAAAAGTTTGAGTATGTTACCAATAGGAATAAATAATAATATTCAAAAATTATTAATTGCATTTCGACAACACTTTGTATTCCTAAATATTACCACAATTATCTTAATCCATAATTCTATAGTTATCAGATAATTATATTATAGGTCGATCTGCATATGATATTTTATTCTTTTTCCCAACAATGCCTTTCTATTTTGAAAATGACTTTCTTTTATACCCCCAACCAAGTGAAAAGGTATAGTATTTTCCTGCATCCTTTGATTAGGATGTGTCTCCGCCTTGAATCGCCACCCCTTGGAAATTGTTGTATTAATCATATCGAATCGTTGTAGTTTCTAATCATGGTTTATAGTGTATTGATCATAGCTCCTTTAAGGATAATTAATATGTCTTTTAATTGATGTTTTTTTCTTCATGGGTAAGTGCATGGATCTGTGACACAATTTTGGCTCTTAAGATGCCATTTTCTTTCTAAAATCAGCAAAATTTGATTTGCACGAGAAAATGAAGATAGTTACGTTCAAAATTTCAAGATGCAGCAAGAACAAAAGTTGAAGTGCTCTGAGTCTAGTATCTAAGCTACTATTTTTTTTTAAATTAATGAAGATTAAGGGTCTCAAAAAGGGGGTCCCAAAACAGTTCATGTTTTTATAAAAAAAAACAGCATAGCGTCTGAGGGCTCCCTCCTTTTTAACTAACTATTTTTTAGAATTTCAAAAATGTCAACGGTGAGAAATTAGCTAACACCATGTAGTTTATCCTCGTTCTTTCGGATAATTTTTTTAATGAATATATAATATTTATGAATTTTCAAAGTGGACACATCCTAAAAAGCTGAAATTTGAGCATGCTCCCCCTTAAATTTTTTGAAAACTAATCAAAAATTGATATTTTTTCATCATATGTAGAATGGAATCTAGTTTCAAAAAATGTATTTTTTTCATGTTTCGATGAATGAGTAAAAGTCTATCCTAAAACTAGCACATGTTGGTTTCTGACCAAAACCGAAGGCATTTACAATAGGAGCCATGGATCAAAACCTTAACTAGATTAAAATGAAAAAAGAATTATATATTTAGATAGCTAAGAGAGAGGTTAATGCTATCACAATTTTTTTTATAAACTTGCATTGAAAGACATGCAAATGAGATGGAGAGCACAGATGAAAATATGAGGAAATTTGAAAAATCCTATCAATTAACATGTCCAGAGCAGGTCATTTGGCGAGCGCCAAATTTGACACTCGCCAAATGACCTGCTTTGAACAAAACCTTAATTTCCCCTCTCTTTGGTCGACAACTTTGATAATGCTTAGAGTGCACAATTTATGATCGTAGATGGATAGTTGAGGTTTTACCTTTCATACGCTCTCTAACTCATTACCCTAATTGGATAACTCTTTATCCCTTTGAAGTCTCTCTCTCTCTCTCAAGTCTCACTCCCTCCCACGCGACCTAGAATACTCTCTCTCAATCCAATCCCCTCTCTCAGCTCTCTTTCCCTCTCACATAGGTACCTAAATAAATCTATCTCACTCCAACCCCCTTTCTCACACTCCCTCTCTCTCCCCCTTTGGTCTTTGTCTCTCTCACTCCATCTCCCTCTCTTAGGTCATTGTCTTTCTCTCTTTGTCTCTCTCTCTCTCAAGTCTCTCCCTCCTACCCCCTCTACCTCTCTTAGGTCTCTCACTCACTCCCTCTATCTCTCACCCATTCCCTCTCTCTCTCTCTCTCACTCACTCTCTCAGGTATCTCCATCCCCTCTCTCTCTCTCACACACACACTCCCTCTCTCTCTCTCCCACTTCCTCTCTCTCACTCCCTCTATCTCTCTCCCTCTATCTCTCTCCCTCTCTCTCAGGTATCTCTCTCCCACCCCCTCTCCCTCTCTATCTCTCAAGTATCTTCGTCCTACTCCCTCTCCCTCTCTCTTTGTCAAGTCTCCCCCTCCTACCCCCTCTCCCTCTCACATTCACTCCCTCTATCTCTCTTCGACTCCCTCCTCTCCCTCTATCTCTCTCCCTCTACCTATCCTCTCTCTCAGGTATCTCCCTCCCTCCCACCACCTCTCCCTCTCTCTCTCTCTCACCCTCTCTCTCTCTCCCACTGTCTCCCTCTCCCTCTCTCTTAAGTCTCTCCCCCCGACCCCCTCTCCCTCCCTCTCTCTCTCTCCCTAAGTCTCTCCCTCCTACCCCCTCTCCCTCTATTAGGTCTCTCTTTGTCTCTCTCACTCACTCCCTCTATCTATCTCCCACATCATCTCTCTCTTTCTCACTCCCTCTATCTCTCCCCCTCTCTCTCAGGTATCTCCCCCCACCCCCCCTCTCTCTCTATCTCTCTCTCACTCCCTCCATATCTCTCCCATCCCTCTATCTTGAGTACTCCCTCTCCCCCTACATCCTATACATCTCTCAAGTCTCTCTCTCTCTCTCACTCCTTGTATCTCTCCCATCCCTCTATCTCCCACTCCCTCTCTCTTCTACTCTCTTAGGTCTCTCCATCCCACCCCCTCTCTCCCAATTTTTCCCCCCTCCTTCTCT